>BKCP01010181.1:807865-855217 GCA_008636005.1 Striga asiatica
ACAATAATTGTGAGGTATTTATACTATGAAACCCACGAGTACAACCTTCGAGGTTTGCATGTTACTGTTATGATTACCATTTAATGGATGCGATGGCAAGGTGCAGAATTGCCAGGTGAGTCCCACGTTAGCCAGTTGCTTTTCTACCATAACTGACACATGTCCTTTCAGTATATAATGTTTTGTCAGAGTCTGGCCTTCGAAGGGATCTGATCGGTCTTCTTATGGTGCGTTATCCGAGTACTGCGTTTGGTTTAGTTGACCTTCGTGTCGTCCTTTCTCACAGTCCGACCTCTGATCAAAGAGGTCGGATGTCTTGGTCTAGATTTCATTTTTGTCCAAGCTGTTGGATGAGACTCTAAAGTCCGATTAATCTCGTCATAGTTTTTTATAGGAGTTGTCATTAAGTGATTGGATGCCACGTGTCGCTCGTTGGCGTAGATGCGGGATCAGGTGTCAACAACTATTTTTCTTGATATTCACAAGCACCCTATTAACAAAATCTATATCAATATTATTAGATTCAAGAGTAGCAATCAACTTTAACATAGCATTCAACCACAATATCACATATTTAGTCATCCTAAGGGTGATTTAGACTATCAAAGATTCAATCTTTACTATAGAAAACATCATTGAGCAAAACAAAAAATTTTTGATAAATTGAACCTTGTATCAAGCCTTCAAGCTCTCAATATCATTCAACCGGAATAACAAGAAAAAAGTTGCAATGTTGATGGAAAAACAGAATAATAAAAATGCTCGCAATGTCTTTCAAGAGTAGTAATTGAGAGAAAAAGTTGTCATCTTGATGAAGAAACAAACTAATAAAAATTGAGTATTTAAGCAACTTAAGGAGCGAAAGAATAAGATAAAAATAAGAAAAATAGAAGAGAGAGAAAGTTTGTAGTGAATTATGGGGTTATTTCACTTTTGCATGTTTTTGTTTTTACTTTTTGCATTTTTATGGTATTCAATCAAGTTCATTGGAGCTCATTTTATAAATTTTTCAATCCCTCTTGTTGATTTTGATTGATATTTGTTTTTTTGTTATTTTTGCATTCCGTATGTTTATTGTCTATTTTTATCTTTTATTTTATAGGAAAATGCTAATCGGATAATTTCACTGGTAGCCATCGTTGAAGCATGCCCGAGACTCGCCTAATCGAGCCGCGGAACACACGATCTGATGGGCCCCGCCTCGCGTGCGTGAGGCACCTTTTCCTCTAACAGTGACAACATGTTACATCAACTATTGAATAAATCAATGTAAACATACACTTCGGACATCAGTTTTTTCATCAGTTTTGTAAATAAGTGATATCACAGTAAGCATGTTAACAACGGTTTGAACATAAATTATTGAAAACTGATGTGAACTCGAGTCCCCTGACATCGGTTTTCATAAAAGAACCGATGTTAAAAGTCATCTATTACATCGGTTATTCAAAGAATCGATGTCAAAATTTTGGATCAAATCAATTTCGCATATTCCCGAGGCCTATTTTGCCTTTATGTCATATGTTTTTGGGAAAACTGATGTGAACATGTTTCTTTTCACAATATTTTTATCAATAACCGATGTAAGCAAAAGATTTTACACATCGGTTAATGAAAACTTATATGAACTATAGTCCTCTGACATCAGTTTTAATATAAAACCGATGTTGAAAGTCTTCTGTTACATCGACAAAACACCAACTCGTGTTTGAGTTCGGATTGTGTTCCAATAATCGGTGTGAAAAAATTTGGATCAGATCGACTTCCCACATGTTCTAGGCTTACTTTTGCCCTTACGACATCGATTTTTGGGAAAATCAATGTGAACATGTTTCTTTTCACAAAATGATGTGAAATGATCAAACTTTTTACATCGTCTGATTCTACATCGTTTTCAAAAAGTGGTTTTATCTAATGTGAAAATATTTTTTTTTTTTTAAGTGATGAAAAAAATATTTTTTTTACTACATAATACCTGGATATACATTTTATTGAATGAAAAATCTTTTGGTTGAGCAAATAAGAATTAATATAATAATTCTAATATTATAATGTACTATAATATAAAGTGAAATAAAAAGAAATTAGTAATAATAAAAGCAATTTACATTTATAAATATGTAACAAACGCACATGGTTTTGAAAAGTTGAAAGAAAAAAAATAAATAAATAAATTTGAGTCACCAGACAGTTAATCGAAGCTAAACAATGTAAATACAGTATAGAGAGCGAGAGGAGCACCCAAAATTAAATTGAATTTCCTTGGGTTAAATTAAATAAAGGAGCGTCCGGGCGTGAGCGTGGACGGGCTCTGAAACCTTGCGCTACGGCTCCTCCTCCCCGGCGGCTTCCCACAAATGCACTGACACTCGTACCCAAATATGTTCCCAAAGCAAGAGAAAAGACCAGTGGAGCCATCACTATGCCTGCGCGTGTGCCTTCCAGACGACTTGTAGCTGCTCGTGGAGTAACCTCCACCAGTGGCTGCCCTGTCGTAGAGCGGCGGAAGGTCCATTCTCCAGCGCTCGAGTTTCGACCTCAGCCCCTCGACGCTCTCGTCCACGCTCCACCCGTCGAGCACCGAGCTCTGCTTGTCGTCGAGCGGGTACTTGCGCTCCGCCATCATCATAGCTGCCGCCACCTCAGACGGCGATGGCCCCACCTCCGAGTCGGACCAAACCGAGTTCCCCTTCTTGCCCCCCACGTAGTTGTTGTTGTATTTGGGCATGGCCAACGAGAGCTTCTCCTTGTTGGGGCTCGGTTTTTTAACCAGTGATTTCTCGTCGACTGTCTTGTCGGCGGCCATGCGGCGGAATCCAGAGGATTCCTTGCTGAGGATGGAGTCGCTGAGCACTGAGCCGGATTTGGTGTTTTTAGTGGGGACTTGTGGAGGGTTGGGGACGCTGATGACTGAGCTGGCTTTGCCGACTTTGGATTTGGAGAAAGGGTTGTAGCCGTCGGTGATGCTGAGGATTGAGGTGTCCTTGGCTTTGGGATTGAGGATTGAGGAGCCGTTGGTCGAGAGGTGGTCGAGGGCGCTTCGTTCGCTCTTCGACCGAAGCAAGATGGGCTTTACGTTGTTGTTGTTGTTGTTGTTGCTGGTGGTGGTGGCAATGTTGCTTTCTTGGAGGTTCTGGATGCTGATGGGGTCCTCCATCAGGTCTCGAAACCCTACTGCCGACATGCTGAGCTGT
Organism: Striga asiatica; assembly: GCA_008636005.1. NCBI lineage: Eukaryota > Viridiplantae > Streptophyta > Magnoliopsida > Lamiales > Orobanchaceae > Striga > Striga asiatica. Next base: position 811,060 of record BKCP01010181.1, read on the forward strand.
CGGTAGAGGGCCATGCTCTTCATGGAGGAACCGAGAAGCGCCACTCCGATGTTGAGGATGCCCTGTGGCCGCCCTGACGGCCGGCGTACCTAAATTTTGGTGAAAAAGTGAATTATTATTCTTTTTCTTTTTCTTTTTTAATTTTACATGACAAGAAATAAGCCCATTCTTAACTTTTAGGGTGGGAAACAGAGATTTAGAAGAGGATGAGAATTGAATTTTCGCCTTTTCTTAAAATTTAATCTTTTATCATAACTATTTGCAAACACAATGATAATTTTTGACATGATGTCCAATGCATGTGTATATTCTCAGGAATAATTTACATGATAATCAGTAATTAATTAANGAAACGCATCCCGGTGTAATTGTGGTTGTGCGAGCGGGTGGGCGGGGGAATGAGGTTCCCGACGAGCACGCGCACGGTGCCCACCAACACGTCCCTCAGCCAGTGGACGGCATAGATCTCGATCATCACCGCTGACGTGTCCTGCCTCAGGAACTCCTCGTCAACCTTAAACACAAATTTGTCATTCCACGTAGGATTATTCTTCCCTTCCGTGTCCACGCAGGACGAGAGCTTACGGCCCGGGTTCATCCAGGCCGTTGCGTATGTCCGCATCTTCTTAGACACGGGCTCCAGATCTTGGGCGGATATCACGTTTATCTCCAGGAGCTGGAAACCCTTCTTCGGCCCCATTTTTTTTTTTCTTTTTATTTTTTATTATTTTTTTATTTTTAGATATTATATGTTACGATGAGGAGGGTTAATGGTTGATGGGGGGAATTGAGGTCGGCGGTTGTGGTGTACCGCCGCCGCGGATCGGAGAAAGGGGTGGTTGGTTGATGTGGAGGAGAAGGAGAAGACGAAGAACAATAATTTAATTAATATTTGGCGTTTCTCTCTCTAGAGGGAGGACATGAAATTTAGCGGACATAAGGGGAAAATGGAGGAGTGAGAATTAATTATGAAAAAGTAACTATAATTAGTATGGAACAAAACAATTGTTTTGGCCTTCTTCTGATTTTTCTTGACTGCTGAGACTGGGGGATGGCCGATGGCGTTGCTGCAGATGTAAATTTATTTGGTAGTATCTTTTCTTTTATGTGGTAATACCACAATCTAGCCACGTGAGGCTAAAGAAATGAAATTTGGCGATTTTATGCAAAATTACAAAGTATAGACATTTTTACATGTATGAATACTATTTTACCATGACACCCAAATTGCCAAAAAATTTCTTAATTCTTCCCCCCATTTTCCCGTCTGTCCCATTTTTTCTCATCTCTAATTTGCTGTCCACTGATTTTATATTTGTAGTTACCGAAATAATCGATTCGGTATCGGTTCGATAACCGAATCGGTACTAGCCCTATTCATAACAATGCTCAATTATTAATATTTCAATTATTTATATTATATTAACTTATATGGCAGTTCGATAAATGACCCATCGATTTACCATTTTAACATCGTATGTACTTGATTCTCTAAATAATTGTTTACTTAATTTATGCATAAATAAAAGAACTAATGTTTCTATAATATACATTAGTCCTTGTTTAGTTATTTAGTATTATTGATTTTCATTAAACTCATTTTTAATATATTTTTATTGTGGAAGTAATATGTTTTTTTATTCTTTTTAATTAGGACATCATTATGTTATTTAGAAAAAAAAAAACGTTTGAAATTTATTTGTTCTATACTTTATTTTGTTCATGCAATAATATATTTAACAAATCAATTAATCTATTTTACTAAAATTGATGGGCAAAAAACATTGATCACCACATAAAAAAAGAGCGAATATGACAGAAAATGAGATTCGTTTATTAATGGCAGAGATGCGTGCCTTATTAATGCATAAGTAGATTTTGTGGATTAATAAATTAGATCCAACTGATGGCAATTGGAGTTCGGACAACATGTATCCTATCGCACCACTTAATTTCCCCAAACTCATGCGTGTTGGGCTCCATTGGTCCGTTTATCTTGAACGTGACCGTATAAGACCTCGTCTGATTTTGTTTTCAGAAAGTCAACATCCTTGGGGCCACGTCAATTTTGACTGACTTGCTCGGTGAGAAGATGTATACCATGTATGTGGACACCAACTTGATCGATGATGCATACTACAGTCTGTGGTTGTTAGAATATCACTTGTGAATTGTTCCACATTATTCATATATGGAAAATAGACCCACCTTATAAGACTAATGGACTACTCCTCCTTCCACCAATTGATTTTGGGATGGAACTCCATTTGGGCTTCATATGGGCTTTTCCCTTCTTTCATGGTGTCCTTCATGGTAGTGGGCCATGGTTTTCTCACAGTTTCTGTCAGTGGTGTTCGAATTCCATAGGCTTTTTGGATTTCAACATGTGGATTATGTTTCTGTCAATGGTTTCCCACATTTTCTGTCAGTGGTGTTCGAATTCCATAGGCTTTTTGGATTTCAACATGTGGATTATGTAATTCTTCTTGGCCGCCATTGACACATGGCAAATAGACAAAACCACTACAATTCCAACTATTAAAATTCCATTGTTCTTATGCATTTTTTTTTTCTTTTTGGTTTCGATTGAGAAGATTATCTTGTAAGGTCGTGAGGTGATGAACATAGCGCCGGGCTTATATAGGCGGGGGCTATGAGTTATGACATCATGCTTGATTCAACCAGAAATAATATTAGTTTAATTTGCTCATTATGATCTAGTGGCCATGTATCTTTTTATATATAATTAGTAGTTGGACCACAAATTGAAAATATCATAGCACCAATGATAATTAATATTTGCGCGTGACAATGGTGCTCAATTAGAGAAATGAGAATAAATCTCAGTCATCAGATCAAACAATTTAATGACTAAAAAAAGTTAAAATTATATCTTCATTAAGAGTATTTTTGACTTTTTATCATTAACTATTAACAACATTAGTGAATCCCACCATAAAACACTCAATCCAATCCGCCTACCCTAATCAGTCATTTATATTCTCTCTCCACTCTTCTCTCTCTCTCACACACACACACACATTGAAACACGCACACACACACACACACACATTGCTCGGCTCCGCCGTCACCGAGCTCCGACGGCGTATCAAATACCCAAATCTCGGTCTAATACGCAGTCAACGTCGGGAACACTCCGTCCGAGGCACGTCGACGTCACCACCACGCCGCCTCCGGCATCAGCGACTCCCTCTACCTCGTCGGCGGAGGTGTTCACGCCGTCTCTCTTCGCAACCGTCGAACGTCGCGCTTTCTCCTCGAGCCAATGGCGGTGGCGTCAATATGGTGGTTCGACGCCTCTAGAATCTCTCGTATCCACTTTCCTAACTTTTCACGTCTCTAGAATTTAAAAGTCCTTAGTAACACACTTTCCATATATGAAGTATTCTCTCCCCTCTTAGTGCACGACTCCTAGGTCTTGAAGTCACAAGCCCGACCACCTTACCTACCTCTCATAGGTCCTAACCAGGTCGTAACCACGACCTCGACCTCGACGACCTACAGGCCATTAGGTCTCTTTTGTATCCGAGTTTTCTAGGTCTCCCGACCTTCGAGTTACCTCAACTGTGTCAACCTGTAACCTGAGCTGCCTAAGCGAGCTTCCCGTCAGGTATATGTATCGAAGACGGGCTGGGCTCCCCTGAATGAGCCACGACTGAGTTATCCACTCTAGTTGGATTACCGAGCTATTTTGACTGATATAACCACTATTAGTTATTTAGCTTGCAAATATCATTCCCCTTTTCTGTTTTTGCCCTAATTCTGCTCTTCTCTCTCTCAATACCTCGAAAGGTTCAGAATTACTCAAAATGCTACACACAGAACCGTCATTTGCAATATACAGTACAGATGATAAGTTTGCGGAGGGAGCTGAGAATGAAGATTTAATTAGAGAGAAGATTGAGAGATCTGATGCGATTGGGAAAACCATTGACACTCAGTTCACCTTTGGGTCGAACTCGATGCGTATTATTGAAGAAGAAGATGATGATGATGAAGAAGAAGAAGAAAAGGAGAGGGTCTTCCAAGGTCTCGATAAATATGGGCCATGGGATTTCGACCATGATGGCGATCTGGATGGTTATTTTAGTAAATTGGTTGAGAAAGATCCTTCAAACCCTTTGGTCTTGAGAAACTATGCTCAGTATTTGGAGGTTTGTGCTTTTATTTATTTATTAGTATCATTAACGGGTTGTTTTTTATATCTGATTGTTTTAGATATGAAGCTTTTCTTGCTTGAAACCAAATTTTAGGTATAATTATTAACAGTATCATGATATTTTAGCTTTAGTACAAGAAGCTGCTGTTGTTTTTCAAACTTCTTCAAGTGTTCAAGATTTGCATTTACCTGATAATTACCTTTTCAGGTGCAATCTGAAAGAGAAATAAATATATGGGATATTTTGCAACTAAAGGGTTTTTTTTTTTTTTGGTTTTTTAATTACCATTGGCTTTTTTAACTCAGTTAACACGATAAATTTTGAACTAAGTCTCTAAAATTAATTTAGGGATTTTGAAGCCCATGGAGAGACGAACAAAATGATATATGGTTTATCGATCTCTGAAAATTGACACGTTACGAGGTAAGTGCAAGTAAAAAACTTCAGTTCAACTTTTTTGATAAACAAGATATCTGATTTTTGATTGGGAGGTGTTATTTGAAAGTTTCCAAAATGAGTTTTCTAACAAGGTAAATCTTATGAAAATGGTTAGTAGCCTAGAAAAAGCTATTACGATTTACTTCATTAGAAAACTCGCTCTGCAAGCGTAGCTTTCAAATGGCACCTTCCTATCGAAAATTAGATATCTTGATTATAAAAAAAAAAGTTAAACGTAAGTTTTTTCTATACACACGTGTGCCTACCTTCTTCGTCGATCGATTACCACATTTCAATTTTCAGAAATGGATAAATCAAACCTCATTTTGTTGTGTCTCGTCATGGGTCAAAGCCCTAAATCAATTATAAAGATCGAATCAAAATTTATATTAATTGAGTTAAAAACTTTTTAGTGTCATGCTAGGGTTTTAGTTGAGAGGCAAATTGTCATTTCGTGTACTTTGGGAGGTAATCCAGGAAAAAGTTAGTAAGACAAAAGTCTAAAAACGGGCATACTTTGAGAGGTAAAAATAAATTCCCATTATTTTATAATAGTTGGGAGAATTTGTAATCTACCTGGAATTGTATGCTTATGAACCCGAATCCAAGAATTAAAATTCCATGCGCTCTTTGATTTTTTTGTTTCTCCATACGAAATGTCATGGACAGTCAAGGAGGGATTTTTCCGGTGCCGAGGAATACTATTATCGTGCCATGTTGGCGGACCCTAAAGATGGTGAGGTACTGTCACAGTATGCCAAGTTGGTGTGGGAAATCCATGGCGATCAAGCTAAGGCCTCACATTATTTCAAAAGGGCGGTTCAAGCTGCACCAGAGAATAGGTACAGTTAATTGTCATATAACGGTAAACAGAATAACCACATATTCGTGTCGATTTAATCCTTTCATTTTGTGGTAACGAAGACCCAAAGATTATATGAACTTCGATTTGCTTTTGAGTTCTTGAATGAATAAAGAGTTCACCAAATGTTTAGTTTTCTTTTTGTTCTTTTTTTCTCCTTGACTCCTGAAGCCATTTTTCAAACACTAATTCACGCACGAGTATTTTATTGTGGCTGGACCCACCCAATGGCAAGGCAACTGAGGGAACTATGGCTACACGGCCATTGTTAAGGGGAAAAAGTGGGTGACATGATGTTGATAGTGCCTTGATATCTTCTTGGAACAATTTTAAATCATCAGCGTCTAACTTTAAGTGTTCTATTGTTATCAGCAATGTTCTAGCTGCATATGCAAGTTTCATGTGGAATATAGATGATGAAAGTGACGAAGAAGAAAGGTGGCCTAATAATCAGGTAGTTATCGCTCTGTAAATAGCTTAGGTTAAAGGATAATTTTGAAAAAAGTACCCTACAGGTGTGTGGTCTAAAACCAAATTCGTTAATTTCAGAAGTACAAAAACTTCCCTTAAGGTTTGGTGTTAAGGTTAAAGGGGTTAATTGTAGTGCTTTTTTAAAATGAAATATTTCAATTTTTTTTCAGTGTTCTTTTTTTTCTTTGTCTGCATAATAAAAGGTTATGCGAGACAAAATAAGATTGTCAGTATTTTAATTTTTACTTATTTTTTTCTATAAAAAAAAAATGACAGGTTGATGATGAGTATTCTGCCGTAGTAGATCCCTCAACCACAGGTTTTAAAGAAGTGAAAAGGCCGTCTAGCCCGCCTTTACATCTTGCAATGGGGCTGGGACTTGATAGTCAGAATATTGACTGCATAGACACATGTTCGGACGAGAGTAGTAATGTTGAAGAATATTACAAGAGGATGACAGAGGAAAATCCCCATAATCTGTCGAGTCTCAGAAGCTATGCTCTTTTCTTGCATCAGGTATTTCTGATTTCTGTTCCACTTTCCAGTACTAACAACAAATTTTGAGAAGTTACTGATTTTCGTTTCACATATGAAATTATTCCCGGTGAACTATCTAACAGATTATACAAATGAGTCAAAAAAATTCAGTAAGTAAAATAATAGACAAACATAATTCAATTTAAGGAATTGCTGAAAATCCAAAATTGGGATTCGAAAATGTTCCCATTTGCTATATTGATATTTTGGCTCAAGTGCGAATCATTTTGGACAATATTCATCGACAGTCGAGGGGTGACCTTAGTGGGGCCGAAGAATATTGTTCGCGTGCCATACTAGAGGATCCAAACGATGGGCAGATGCTTTGTTTATATGCAAACATTTTGTGGCAGCTGCATGGAGACAAAGACAGAGCACTGGCACATTTTGAACGGGCAGTTTTAGCAAGCCCAGAAGATAGGTAAAAGCACTAAAATGTTTTATTATGTTATGACCTTGTTATCATCAATTTCCAAAGTTTTTTTAATCTTGGTGTTTTATTGTTTCAACTTTTTAATTTTTTCTAATCTTGGTGCTTTATGGTTTCAGCAATGTTCTGGCGGCATACGCTAAATTTTTGTGGGAGACGGACGCAGAAGAAATTGAAACTGACATCAGAATGTGATATCGACAACTTTTTATTCTATTTGAAGTAGAAAATAATAACAGATGTGGAAAGTCGTGGCATCTCAGCTTCTTTTAAGTTAGGAAGATTTGCAGCCAATTTTCCCATCCGATTCTCACCGATTTTCAAGAATTGGGCAATGTGTGATCAATAATTTGAGAATGTTGAAACTTTTATTTTAAAATTTTGCTGTATTCAGATAGTCTGCATTTATCTGCCTGTGCTGCATGTCTCTATTTCTCCCTCCAACTACACAAATGTATCATATCATCTATACAAATGGATTTTCACAAGTTGCCNAGCACTAATCCCAATCAATCATCTGATTTGTAAAATAACCAAAAAAGAAAGAGAGAAAAATGCAGCAGCCAACTCATGAGTTCTAACACATCACATCCTTTCCCGATTTTAACAAGTACGTTCATTCCTCGTAACCTTGTTGAATGTCGCTAGCATTGTAAGCCCTCTCTTGTCTATGGGCCTGCCTATAGTACCCATTCCCTCTTGACCGGTTATAGTAATAATCACGTTCGTACGAATCGTGATTGGGCCCCCTTCCAAAACCACGGCCCACAAAACGACCTCCCGTGTGGTACCCAAACCTTCCTTTAACACCACCTTTGCCTCCTTCAAAGAGCCCAAATCAAGAGTTTAGTGACATTGATTTACAGTAGTTGAGAACTAAAGTTGCAAATAAACAAATTTTATTGATTGTGAAAAACAAACCATGAGCAGAAATCAGAACCAATTGGTTAGTTGGTAGTGTTCATGAAGGCAAGGCGAAAATTGCTCGAGTTTAGAGAAATGCTTTGTGGATAAGCAGAAAAATGTTGTGTCTGTGTAAATAAGTCAAACTGAAAAAAAGTTGGAACAGATGAAATCATTTTCTTCTAAAAAATGTAAATGCTTTTGATATTGGATTGACTGGCTCGAACAGTGCAACCATGAATCGAGATGGTTACGATGCAACAAAATTTAATACCAAATTTGAAAACCACAGGTGAATCCTAGCATTAAACATAATTTAAAAAAAAAAAAACATACTTCCTCCACGAAGAGTGGTGTGTCTGTTGGGCCTCCGCTCTTCAATGTAGAGCTGATGTGCACCAATCTGAACGGTGGATGCCTACAAGCAAAAGGAAAATGTAATATTAGTGGCTTCGGTAAATCTAACTTCAGGTATGAGATAAAAAAATCAAAATTTCAGTCAAGTCAGAACAACATTAAAGAAAAGAAAAATATAACTATAACTCTTAAAGTAAGAATGAAAGGTATATATGCGCATTGCAAATATGTCGGGAATGAAATAATTCTTAAACTTAATTCCAGTAGATGATAGAAGTAAAACCATGCGTCGAAATAAGTGCTGCAACTTGTCAAAGAAATGGCAAAAGGAAGCAGCTTAGTTTGTTAAAGGGGAAAGATTCATTTAAAGGCCTATATTTTCAAGAAACATAATAAATACACTGCAGAGTACAGAAAGAGCTACATAAACATTATTTCTTCTCTCGTTACTTTTCCTTTATTTTTTCATTACTTTTTATTGGAATTGCCCAGACTAAAATATACACATGCTCAAACCTTAATCGCATTTTGCACCCCCACGATGTCTTCAAATTCGACGAATGCGTAGCATATATCTATATCCTGCATATTAGATGGCATTAAGGCTTCAGTAATTATCTTCACTAGACAATAAAAATTAATAAACAAAAAAGAAAGGAAAACGCACCTTCCGAGTTCTAATGGCTACACCATCTTGCTTGAGCTTACCAAACTTCTTGAACACCTCTGCAATCTCAGAAGCAGACATCTTCGTTGGGACATTTCTCACATATACCGACTTCACCTCAACTAAGTAAAGAAAATCAGCAACAGCTTCAACCCCCGAAAATCACACACACACACACACATGTATATATGAAGTAATGGAAGCGCGAAAAGAAAATAGGAGTAAGTTACCTTCACCCTCATCCTCAACAACAAAAGGTTCTTCTGGAGTCTCCACTTGTGAATTCTCAACCTGGCTTGGCGGTATAACAGGCGGTTGGCTAGGGTTTTCATGCACGTGAGGGCTCTCCACATTAGCAATCTTGTTATGCGCATTTTGACCTTTAGCAACCTGTAACTTTCCAATCACAAAGCAAAGGTAATAATTATAATTGATGAGTAACAAATTCATCTTTTCTGAAAATGCATAAACTCTGAAGACTTGTTTGTGATCACGTACTATGGACGCATATGTATGCTTTTGAGTCTCGACAATGGGTTCCTCTACTGGGGACGACAGAGGTTCAGGATTCTGGTTGAGGGTTCCCTGAAGAGAGCCGTTTGAACGGACAGCAAAATCATCATCCGTAATGATTTCCTTTTCAGGCACCTGCTTGAGATGTTCTTCAGGATAGTCATAATTATTGACGGGAACATTCTCTTGAACTTTAGAAGGGGATATAAACTCTTGAGATTGAATATCTCCTCCTCGCATGTAGCTGTTAGCTGCAAAAAGTATCAGGAAATTTAGAGAGGATACCAGAATGTCTTCGTCTTACTTTCATGTGAAAATTGTGATTTGTACTTGCATTTATGAGGAAGAAGAAAAATATTCAAGCATTAATATTAGAAATTACAGATTTTTTTGTTAAGATGTCCATATTAATATGATCTTCTCCAGAACTGATATTTTTTCTTTCTAGAGCCAATCTGTTACTTAAAGTCATACGTGATCCACTCATTTAAGGGAAAATCTATAAAAATATCAATTGCCAATATAAACAGGATAACATCTAACTTTTCATAAATATTAGCAATAACTACATGAACAAAAATCTTGGAATAGTAACTAGACAATGAAAACAATATTTTTATAAACAGGAAAAAATATTGATCTTGGCTGAAGAAAACAATATTTTTTACAAAAATCTTGGAATAGTAACTAGACAATGAAAACAAAACTAAAAAGGAAAGAAAAGAACCTTGTTCTCGAGTTATAGCTGAAGAATTGATCTTGGCATCAATATTGCTCTGAGGTAAATAAACAATCTGGTGCGGCAGAATTTGGTCTTCGTCAACATAAAGGAAAACATCATTCAGAACAAAGTACCCCTTTTCTTGAGGAGCAAGGAAAAAAGTTTCAGAGAATTTTTTCCTCCCGTTGAAATTCTTTGCACACACAGAACCCAAAACCATCACCAGGACTCCACCACTCCAGGATTCTAAAGAATGTGCAGTCTTAATTTCTATCCCCGTATAATTAAGCGCCGTTACAAGTTGGTGAATATGCTGACAAGGATAACAACAAAGTGAAAGGAAGAAATAAAGACGGATTCCACCAATAGATTAATACGCATAAAGTGCTAGAAAGAAAAAAGTACATCATGCAATCTATTCCAGTTGAGCTGTAAGACAAAAACACCATAAGCATTTATTGGGATCTTATACATCAACTTCCAAAACTAATGCAAGATTTACAATCATTTGAAAGTGGGTTACTCCTAACAAGAGTATATATTTGGAACATTTGGAACAATTAGTGAACCACACTTATGATCCATGAATATAGAAACAGAACAACGGCACAAGTTACCTAACACACTTCGACATAATATAAGGTTTCAATTAGATCAAGAACTATTGCTTCAACAATTAAGTGTACCGTCTATTATGATATTATACAAGAGAAAATTTCATTGTACGTCCATTATTACTAAGTTTAAAGTTCAAATTATTATTGATTCATGCACGTAAAGATATTGTTTAAACATAGATTATCATTACCAGCATTGAAGTTGCAGTTTCTCTCACATTCCCATCTACTCGAAGCATGGTGCTTGCATCACTGTAAAACTGATGCACAAACTCTGGTTGGTTTTGTAGCATCTGATAGTACTGCCCCACAAAGTATGTCCCCACCTAGACAGATGTCAACAAAAAATTAATCAAGGTGAATCATAAAGAAATAAATAATTTACGATAGTAACAAATCACATTAACGAAATCTTAGTGGGAAAAATGGCAAAAAATAGGATAAAAAGAAAGAAATAAAGAAATAACTTTATGGCACCCTGTGCAAAATAAAAACAATCGAGATAGATAGATTCCAGAACAGGTTAATTCATGAAAACATAAAAGAGAGAGAAAAATCTTTAGTTCAAGAAAATTAACTACAGAATCAGGTGGAAGGCTTATAAGATTTCATCATATGCAACGAAGCTAAAATCATCTACCTAAGAGTGCTTCAGTTACTACTTTTCAGTTTTTAAAGAGGGCCAAACCTACATTAACATCAGCCAAACCACGGCATGTATAAATTACAGGCACAAAATGGAGACAAGAATTCACCACTGTTCACAGCAAAATTACACATTTCCGATCAGAATTTACCATATGTCGCAGAGGAGACAACTGCATGCATAGCATTTCACATCAAAGGAAAAAAATATATACATATTTAAGCATCCATACATCAACTTATACAAATATCCCTAAGTTAAGAAGTAAAATTGTCACATAAACCACATTTATTAACACAATCTTCTCACATTGTGCCCATAACGCACTTATAAGCCCACAATTGAATAAAAGCAAGAATGTTATTTGGATAGAGTATCATAAGATAAAAAGCGAAATTAAAAAATAATAATAACCTGGGCAGCAGTAACAGGGAGAGGAAACGCCATTGAGACAAATTCGCGGATTCAGATAAAAAAACCCTAGATCTATAAACCCTAATAATTAAGATCTATAAAGGAAACAAATTCTGAAAAAAAAAAATGAAACCCAGCCCAAAAACAGCTTTCCCAATTCACATTATCCCTTATAAAATTCAAGCATTCTCGTTCTGCAAATTATACTAAACTGGTGATTTTCACTTATAAATTTGAAGGATTTTTGGCAAGGGAGTTTGTGGAGTGTTTTGCTCCAATTTGGTACTATTAGGGATTGGCTGTGATGTGTGAATATATATATATATAGAGAGAGAGAGACAGCCTCCTTGCTCCAACATAAATAGTTAAATACTAGTGGTATGGTAAAACTAGTTAATAAAGTAGTTGATAAATGATAAGTTAGGTGATAGTTTATAAATAAATTTTGTTATTATAGTTTGTAGTTTATAGTTTATAGTTCAAAAGTTAGTTGATATGATAAAAGTGTTTGGTCCGCTGAAATAAAATTTGAACGGACTTATATGAAAAGATAATCAAATAAGCTATGAGATAAACTTGAGCTTTTTATAAAAGATCGTCCTACCAAACCAAACTTATTTGTAAATAAAAAAGTTTATAAGCTAACCAAATAAGCTATAAGGTAGCTTATAGTGCTTACTAAACACACTTGGTAAACTTAATTGATAAGTTATCTTACAGCTAATAAATGAATTTCTAGATTTTAGTTCATAACTTATTACTTATGGCTGAAAGAAGTTAGATGTTATGATAAAAATGTTTGGTGGATTAGTCAATAAATGAGCTGAAATAATAATTTTAACGAGTTTATTTGAAAAACTACTTAAGAAAGCTTATGAAATAAGCGCGAGTTTTTTTAAAAAAAGTTTGTCCTACAAAACCAAGTTTATTTGCATATAAGAATCTTATATGCTAATCAAGTAAGTTATAAGCTAACTTATGGTGCTTATAAAATACACTCTTATGCATTATTGGTATGATGGAATGATGTGGAATGGAATGTCATTCTCTTGCTCATTCTTAATCCCATGATTATATTTTTCATAAATGAATGATCCTCCATGAGATTAGCCATTCCGTGGCTAATGCATGGTTTCTTTCATTCCCATAACCTTAGGATTAAATTTTTCAAAAGTAAATTAACAAATAATAATAATAAATAAATATATAATACACATATAATGATTAAATTATATTAAACAAAAGCATTTTAAAAATAAATTTCAAATAAATAATTAAAAAAATAATTAGTTTCATTATTATTCATATTTTACTTGCATATATCAAATACTTATAAAAGTAAAACTCACAAAAAAATCATTTATAGAGAGTTTAGAAAGATATTATTTTATTTATTATATATTTATTCATTAGTTGATTGTATTATAAATAATTATATCCGATCACTTGTGTTTATAAGGGTTTATGTAATGATGTTGTATTAGTTAATATGTATGATGATATGGGATACTATACTTAAAGGAGTAAACCGGTCGAATAACCCAGTCGAGTAAACCAGTTGAGTTACTTGAGTAAACCGGTCGAACCATCCTGGTCGAGCGAAGTACGAAGGGGGTGGTCGGGGTCGAATATCACGGGAACAAGAGCCTCTGGTCGGGAGACAGCTTAAAGAGAACTCCAGTATAGGAAGAGTAAGTCGAGCCAGAGCCCTCGAATAGCCTGGTCGAACTCGATCTACAACAGCAGATAGTCGTCTGAACGGCCAAATCTCAAATGTGAAGCGGTCAGTGCTTCGCCCCAAATCGACCTAAAGTTGGTCGAGCATGTGAGCCTTCGAGGAGATTTCAAAGGAATCAAATCCCCATGTGAAGAGGACACGTGGCATGACCTGATTGGTCCATATCGCATAACCGTTTCTGACACACCTTCACTGTGTGTTGTATAATTGGGCACTCTGGGCAGTTTTGGGCAGCCAGCTCAGCTCATCCGCGCAGTCTTCTAGAAACAGGTACCTCACTCCTATATATAGGGGTGAGACTTACAATTTCAGCATGACATTTCTACTATACTCTTGAGAATTGAGTTGAGATATATACTTACTTAAGCGTCGGAGGCTCCTCACCGGAGAACCCTCCGGTGTGAGAGTTTTTGCAGGTACTCGGCGTTCTACCAGCGAAGGAGGCGAGGTCGAACCGATTTCCAGCCGGTCGTAGTGCTAGACGTTACCATGTGTAAATAAATAATTCACTTATTTATTATATAAGATAAGTGTGACAAGACAAAACGACAAAAGAATTTTTCATTATCTCAATTGAAGTAACGAGCCTCCCCAATTATATTTATTAAAATATATTATATTTTTTAAAATAAAATAAATTTAGTATTATCATATATACAAAAATAAACATTAATACAAATATTAAAATTGTTTTTTTATAAATAGTGATAAATGATTATGTCATTCCATTCAGGTCATTCCTTCTGCATACCAGACACATTAGAGGAAAAACTTGTTTCATTTATTCTCATAATCATTTCATTATTCAATTTATTTCATTCTTATTAAATAACATTCATCATACCAATCATGTCATTGATGTGGTCTGAGTGTCTTTTCATTTTCCTTTTTTTTTTTCCTCTTTATTTTTAGAGACTTTAAAAATTACTTTTAAAATATAACACATTTTGTACACGAATGAAATTTTGCATACGTATTCTATAAATTGTATTTCTTACAAAAGCATTCCCAATAATAATAATAATAATTTAACAAACTTTCCAACCTTTTTGTTTAATACTCGTGTATTAAAATAAATATACAACAAAAATAAGAAGGACAAGAGTTTATACTTTTAGTGTTAAATTGAAAAAAATAAAATCATAAAATAAATCATAACGAATTAAGAGAGTTTGTAATATAATTCTATAAAGTTAATTTTTTTACACCAAATGTTAATTGTCTAAATCAAATCTGTAAATATCATATCGTTGGTCATATCAATCTAGCCACGGGTACACGGTATTATCGGTTGAACCGGTAATATCAGTGGTGTTATCGACTAGCAAATATATTATATATATATATATATTAATATAAAAATAACAAAAAATTAAATGACCATATTCGCTAGATTTAAACTTCTCAATAAAGTAAAAATAAAGAATTTCAATTACCAATTTAAATTTTAATTCTTAAGTTAATAAATATTGTACTTTTAAAAAAAATATATATATTTAAGCTTCCTATGTGGAGTAGTTTAGTCTTCTTTTGTGAAGTATTTTGTCTCCCTAATTTAGTATTTTTTTGTAGGGGATATTCCCAAATTGGGGGGCACTAATGTTAGTGACTCCTCGTGGCTCGTTTCTTTCTTTCTATTGACAAATGCTTTATAACTTGTTGGTTACCTGTTGTACTTTTTGTTAATTTTAATATAATCGTATTTGTTCTTTGAAAAAACGTGAACTGGAAAGATAAGTAGGTACGTAGGGTCGTTTTGTCGACAAATATATGCATTTAGGAGGGTGTATTCGTTTGAATTTTAAGTAATTTTTTAAGATGCGAGACTTTTATATTTTTTTATCTAGCTGGAATCCTTATGAATCTCATGTTTGGAGGTGGGATCTCGTGTGGAATTTCGTACATATATCTTGTCTTTGAAATCTCGGAAAATCTTAAAATGTCAAGGCAAAAAAAGTACTAAATAAAAATATCTCACAACTTTTTAAGGCATTTTGAGATCTCATATGAATACTTCATGGATTTTAAACGAAATACATGACTTTTTAAAACTTTTTCAAACCTTAAATAATAATTAATGTCTTTTTAAGTATTTTTAAAATTTCAAACAAAAGAATTATTAAAATCTCAAAAAGTCTTTAGAATTCAAAAAAATTGTATGCACCCCTTTAGAGATTTTTTGAGATTTTCGAATTTCTTAAGTCTGGAAGTGGAATTTAGAGTGAGATTTTGTATATGTTTTTTTTCTTTAGAAATCAAAGCAAATATTAAAAAGTCTTAATAAATCATAGTTTCAAATAAGTTAAATATCTCAAGATTTTGTAAGAATTTTTAAAATTCCAAATGAATACCTCAAGACTTTTAAAGGTCTTGAAAAATCTAAATTAAATACACCACGATTTCTAAAATCTTAAAAACTCTTTAAAAGTCTTTAGAAATTTCAATTGAATAAACCCCTTAATGACTTTTTAAAATCTTTTTATAACTCAAATGAATACACAAGAGCCTTTAATAATTCGGAAGAATACACTAATCTTCATCTATATATATATAATAAGAATTAACATTTTTAAAAAATAGTAAGCAAAAAAATAGGGAATATTAATTGCATTCCATTTTTGGTATGTTTTTTTAAATTTTTTTAATAAAAAATCAAGTAGCATTAAATGCTAGCACAAATCATGGGATTTGTTATATAGATGCATATTTGAATTTCAAACTTCAAACAAAACATGCCTAAATATATTTTAAATTTTTTAGGGAAAAAATGTAACAAACACGTTAAAGATGTCATACAATACATATATTTATATATATTATCTTAACATATAGGTTAATTAGTTTCATATCTAAACAATATATATTTAAACAATATAGAAACAAATATAATAATTTATTGTACAATACAGACAAATATATAAACAATATATTTATATACAAATATAATAAACAATACAAACAAATATACAAACAATATATAAACAAATATAAGAACTTGTCACGTGTATATTTCGTACAATACATATATTTGTATATGTTATCTTAACATATAAGTTAATTAGTTTCATATCTAAATAATATATATTTTAGGAACTTAAAGATTCATAACATTACTGACGTCATGTATATTTATAATATATTGTCACGTACATTTTACTACAATTGGTAACTTTTTTAAAATTATTTGAATAACTAAAGGTTGATTTGTAATTTGAATTTCAAATTCATTCAAACATTTAAAGGAAAATATCATAAAAAGGTTTTTTTGATACATTTCATTTTATTTCAACTTACATATAATCACGTTCCTACATAACATTAAATTTGCTTATATCTTTTTAAATTAATTACATCACTAAATAATATTAATATACATTACATATTTATCATTATATAACAAATATATTACTTCTACAAGTGTTGTAAATAATAATGACATTATGTGATAATAGATTTTTTAATAGATTAATAATTGAGTATTATGATGAACCAAAATATGTAAAATTATTATTATTTTGTATTAAAAAATAAATATATATGTTAAAATATTATTTATAATAATATATTGGTTCATCATGCTATTACAATAAATTTTATAATAAAATAATATGAATATTATACGAGGAACAAGATTACGTAAAATTGTTATTTTTCTTATATCAAGGAATAAATATATATAATGAAATTAAATTTATATTATTATAAACATGTGAGCGAGATAATATATTAATTAATTTACGGTCTAGCGCTACCACTACCAGACTCAGGTTTAATGTCTCGACAAAAAAGATAGCGTTGATGAAAGAGGTAAAAAAATAGATGGTCAAACTCTATTACTTTTTTAGACCTTAACTGACAAGCCCTATTGTCCACTCATTTAATATCTCTCGTGAATCACACGAGCTACTTAACAGACAAACTTTGTGGAAATGACTCATTTAATATTTATGTCCCGTGCATCGCACGGCTACGTACTAGTAATCCATTAACACAGAACTGGACTGAGCGGCCAGGCCCAAAAAATTTTCGATCCATTTTGGAAAAGAATCTTTTAGGCTGCGTGCGTTGCAACCAGTGATGGAGCATGTCGCTTCGCCTGAGACAAGCTCTCTCCATCGGCCGATCTCTATCTCTCACACGCCATTTCGATCTTCATACTTTTTCCACTATACCAGACTTAAAGCCTTTCAACTCGAGGATTTCGAATCTCATGAAAAATGGGCATGTCGAGCAAGCCCAACAACTGTTCGACCAAATGCCTCACAGAAACACAGTCACTTATAATGCAATGATTAGAGGCTACATTCAAAACGGGTCGTACGAAAATGCTCTGTATTTGTATAATAAAATGCCGTCTCGTGATATATTCTCGTATAATACGATAATTTCCGGGCTTATGCGGGCTGGAGATGTTAAAGGCGCTGAAAATGTCTTTGAGAATATGGAGAACAGAGACATTGTGACTTGGAATTCCTTGATATCTGGGTATGTTGAAAATGGATTGGTGAGGGATGCCTTGATGGTTTTTGACAAAATGCCCATGAAAGATGTGATTTCCTGGAATTCGGTTATTGCGGGCTTAGTGAAAGCTGGGGATTTTGATAAGGCTGAGAAGTTATTCGAAAAAATGCACGCACGAGATGTTGCATCTTGGACTATTATGATGAAGGCCTATTTGGGGGCAGGCAGGCTTACCGATGCCCGTAAAGTGTTTGATGATATGCCTGTTAAAGATATTCAGGCTTGGAACACGATGATTAGTGGCTACGTGGAGAATAACTTTGTCGAGATTGCCGAGGGCTTGTTTCATGAGATGCCCGTGAAGGATTTCAACTCGTGGAGTATGATGATTGACGGCCTTGTGAATATTGGGAGGGTCAAAGACGCTTTCAAACTATACAACGAGATGCCTCATAAATTCGAAAAGTTGTGGAACTCGATTTTGTTGGGATTGGTCAAGAATGGCGTCGTGAGAGAAGCTCATGCGAGTTTGGAAAAAAGCCCATTTCGCGGCATAGTTTCTTATACAAATATTATGGTCGGGTATTTCAACGAGGGAGAAATTGAAAACGCCATGAAAGTTTTTCGATTTTTACCCGCACGCGACACGACTGTGTGGAATGTCGCCATATTCGGCCTCGGTGAAAACGATCAGTTCGAGGAAGGCGTGAAATTGTTTGTTCAAATGAAAGAAGACCGTTTTGCATTAGACGAAGCTACTTTCACTAGCTTCCTCACTATATGCTCGAATTTCCCGTCATTAGACCTCGGTAAACAAATCCACGCGGAGGCCATCAAAGTAGGTGGCGATTCATTCACTCCCGTCGAGAATGCGTTTATCACAATGTATTTTCGGTGTGGGAATATGGAGTCGGCATTATTTCAATTCAAGTCCATGGCCCGTCGTGATATAATCTCATGGAACTCGGTAATATGCGGGCTAGCCCACCACGGGCACGGCGAAAAAGCCGTCGAATTTTTCGAGAAGATGAGATTTTCGAACTTGAGCCCCAATCAAATAACATTCGTGGGCGTACTTTCGGCGTGTAGCCACGCGGGACTCGTGGAGAAGGGAAAACACTACTTTAATCTCATGTGGTACGAGTATTCTCTCGAGCGGGCGAACGAGCACTACACATGCATGGTGGATCTATTGGGAAAATATGGGCTTATCGATGAAGCCATGGGCCTCGTGCGCCAAATGGGCCTAAACGGGCTTGAGGCCCACACGAGCGTTTGGGGGGCCTTGCTTGGGGCGTGTAGGGTGCAGAAAAACATTGCAGTGGCCGAGATTGCCTGTCAGAGGATTCTTGAGGTGGAGCCCGCGAATTCGGGCATTTACATGATTCTTGCAGAGATTTACTTGGCGAGTGGGATGAGAGAGAAAGCATATGGCGTGTGGAGTCGGATGAGAGAGAATGGGGTTAAGAAGCAGCCTGCGTGCAGCTGGATCGAGTCAGGTGGGGTCAGGAAGGTGTTTTTGGCTGGGGACATAACACATCCCGATTTCGGGAGTGTTTCGTGTGTTTTGGATTTGGTTTATCGAGAGATTGGTGCCGAAATTGGTGGTTTGAGTGCTGTGTTATGTGATCAAGCTATTGAAGCTGTGTAAGGAAGAAGAAGGAAAAAAAAAAAAAATCACTCTTGTAGAATATCTGCTGTTTAATGTTTCATGAGAATGTTGTTATTGCATGATAACTTGTGTAAATTTTAATTCCAAGAAATTCAGGGGGGATAGGTTTATTATGGTTAATATGATAGTTTTATGTTATTAAACATTATGTGCATACCACATATGTACTACAAACAAGCTCATGATGTTGAGCAACTGTAAAGAAAATCACCTAATTATTGGGATTTGGAATTGCAGCAAAACACAACACAAGACCACAAGATGATAGATAGATAATGGTGTTTAGTTTCGAGGATTAGCACAGATATGGAAGCCAGTGCTGACGCGAACACATTTGGTGCCACAGCGAGGGTCCTTGCAGTCTTTATCAAAGTCACAGTAATTGGCAAAACAGTATTTTTTAATACCAATTGGTCCGCCTATTTTCCTGCCCAAAGACATTGTGTCCACTCCTATTTTTTCCNATTGTAATTGAGGAAAAAAAATTAAAAGGAGTATAAATAAAGCACACCAGATATAGTGACAAGAAGGAGAGCTAAAAAGATTAATATGACTGAAGGAGTGTTCTTCATTTTTAAAGCTTTTATTGAATTTTGATGGTGGTTAAGACAAAATTTGAAATGTGTATTATTGACTGTGGCAATAGCCAAATTTATAGTGGCAATTAGGGGTAATCAGTAATCACCCTTGGAGATTCTGTACTAAATTTAGAGAATGCAAACTAGATTGTCATTGGATACAGATTTTCTTTTTTAGAAAAAATTGTATCATCCAGAAATAGAGATGTAAAGACGAAAAAATATTAAAAAAAATATTTTTGAGATTGTGAACGAATATAAATAAGATTATAGTTATTAGATTTTATGAATAAATATATAGTGATAAGAGTCGATGAAATATAAAAGTAATAAAATTTTGATTGATAATGAGTGGTAGTTACAAATATGTTATATCTATTTTGTTGGAAATATATATAATAATGAATTATATTTATTATTTAGTTGTGATAATGAGATTGTTGAAAATATTGAAAGATAAAATAAATAATATATATTTGTTGGAAATTTATATAATAATGGATTATATTTATTATTTAGTTGTGTTAATGAGATTGTTGAAAATATTGAGAGATAAAATAAATAATATATATTGTGAAAAAAAATTATTTACATGATAAATCTCGTCTGGCCAAATAAAAATAAAAAAATCTCATATGCAATCTAATAATTACTCTCTTTATTTTATACTATAATTATTTTCTCAATTTCTTAGATTTCTTATACTATTGCAGGCTATCTAATTAATATCATCATAAAAACTTTCCCCTCATTTTTCATCTAAATATGGAACCTAATCATTCCATTTTTGCATGTTAAATGTAATAATTTTTTTTTCCATTATTACATTATATCATGTAATATTTACTAATAATGTTAACTAATTATAAATATAGACTAAGTTATACACTTACAAAAACTCTTTTTTTTTAAGGTACTTATTTTAAAATTAAAATTAATTTTTTATTTTATCCTATCAATGGATTTTTCTAAATAGCTAATTACTTTTAATGACATAGCAAACCTCTTAAATTCGCGTAAGAAGTTGCTATAATAATAATAATTTTAATATTTTTTCAATTAATTTATTGATCATGGTACCTTAGATTTATAAAATTTACGTTAATAATTAAATTTTATACAATGATTCATATATAAGTAAAATATTTTATAATTATGTTACTTAGTTTTTCTAATAATTAAATTTATAAAATGTGATATGCCAATTATCTATCTTATAATTTCAAATATAATATTCACACTTATAATATTTTATTTACATTTTTAATGTACACATCATTGAATAGTGGTTGATAAGAACACTACGATCTGCATTTTCTTCAAGTCTTCATTGTTGCATATGTATTAAATACCAAAATTTATTATATTTGATGCTTTGTACCAAACTAGTAATTAACTTGTGTATTTGCACAGTGAAAAATACTTTAAAAAGATAACAATATAAATAAAAACAAAAATAAATTATAATTTAATTCATGAAAAAAAAAATATGAATTAAGAAAATAATTCTCAAAATTAATTTTGATCAAGTAATTGCTATGGAAGACCCGTTACAATCATTTTCATTATGCTAATACACCCGACCATTTTCATGAGTGAGTGTGACTTAAAATTTGAGTACAATTTTGTAACTCCCTTGATTGGATTATGCTCATAATTTATGGCATTCAAGCAAGTTATTTTGTAACTTAAAAATGAAATTGAATGTTGAAAATTTTGGAGGGAGAATAAAATTTAATGCATGATAATATAATTTAATGCTTTGTTGCTCCTCTTTATATATATAGATGTACAAAATCTGTTTATAATGTGACATTCTCCAGGCTGGATTTCCAATTTATAGTTTTATTCCATTTATCCTAAATCAGATGGTTTATCTGCATAGGATTACGAAAATTCTACCTACCCATCGTCTGAACAAAAATTCTATGGAGTCATCAGATGGTTTTCTTATGAAACCATTCATCATTTAATATATTGACACCTGTCCAAATTGTATTTATTGTAAGACACGTGTCAATGCACTATTGTTGAATAAATGTGGATGACTCCATAAGTCGAGCCATCCGATAGCTCCATAGCATAACTGCTCGTCTGAATGTTTCATATGCCTATTTGTCACAAGTAGTGATTCTTTTATTATTTTTAAATATCATTTTCATTCATTTATTTATTTTATCAAGACATATTAATATAGTTTGAAAGTTTACAAAATTTCATATTTTTCATTTACAATATTCATTAATAATTAATTAACTCTCATTTTGCTTTTAATTGTGAAAATGTATGATAAGTCGCCTGGTGGGACACTGGATAGATTTAATCGCTTTAACTAGACAAACATGTGAACCGGTTAAGGGTCTAAGGTAAAAAAATTTTAATTTTTATTTTTTTATGTATTTTTGATCGTGATCGTGTGCGGATCAACCAGGAGATCAAGACCCGACAAAGACTCCACGATCCAACCGGATGCGAGAACCCGAGAATACTTGAACGTCTCGCGCGAGCGTGCACGAACGACCGGCAGCGAGCTACCGAGGTTGTCCAGGCACCGCGACTCGCCGCGACCCGCTCGCGAGCTCTCAGGCGCAAGGAGAACGCGCTGAGGTCGTCGTGCTTGTCCCCGTTGCGTCCGTGCTGCAGCGGCGAATTTAGATAAAGATTAGCATATAGAAGTTGTCATTTTAGTCATTAGCAACTTATGTATTTAGCCATTTATGCATTTAGCATTTTGTGTATCCTAGTCTTCGTAAATAGCATTTTAGTCCTTTTGTAAGTTTAGTATAAATAGCATGTACCCTAGTGTGTAACCCTAATTTTTTCCCATTCTATTCAATCGCAGTTTTTCTTTTCTCAAACATCTCTCGTCTTCTTCCCTCTCTCTCTCTCGATCTGTGCTTATAAACTAACAATAAATGAGAGCTGACGAATTATATGGTTGTTTTATTCCATCTATTTATTTTGTATATACTTACAACAACTAAACACTTTTACTTTTTTGTTCAGATTATGTTTTCTTGCACCTGTGTAGTGCACAGGTGTCGTATAGTTCCTTAGTATTAGAATATTCACTTGTGAGTTATCCCACATTGTTTATATAGGGAAAATAAGCATAATTTATAAATCTAATGGGCTACTCCTCTTTCTAGCAATTGATTTTGGGGTGGAACTCCATCTGGGCTTTCTCTGCTTATGGTGCGCTTCGTGCGTGGGACCACACCCATTTTCCCCCTTTTCTTACACTTAGTAAATCAGATATAGCTGCTTGACATCTTAAAGACGAACTATCTCCAACGTAATACACACACATTTATTTCTTAATTCGGTAATTTATTAGTAGTCTGAAATAACAAAATGGAAAACATCTTTGCTCACAATGCACAACATGCACAAACACACATAAAAAGGGGGAAAGAAATTCAGAAGACAATAAATAATCACACCCAATCAAAGGCCAAAACACTCAGACAATCCTCCTAGCCCTCAGGATTAGCCAGGAGATAGCCCTCAATGGCCTTGAACATCATCACGGCCTTATTCTCCCCCACCTTAATCTTCTCCTCATCAACCTCCACACCTTCCTTCCCGTGATAAGTGCCCGTGACCTTGCAAATACACCCACCATCTTCTTTCGGGACAACCTCAACACGATACGTAATCGACTCAAGCATGCCGCCCAACGCATCCCCACCAATGATGCTATAGCCATACCTCAAATTATCACTGTCGATAGCATCTACACGCTTCCCCACGCTCTTGAACGGGCCGTTTTCCCCGAAATGAATCACTTTGATGGTCCCCACACCACCGTCACCTTCCAAGATCTCGACGCTTTTGATGGCCTCGGGCATTATTTTCGGAATGAGGGTGTCCGCATTGACTACGCCCGCGTTGAACATCTTTGCGGCCGGGATTTGGGAGACAATTGAGGTTTCGTAGGTGAAGGCACCCATGGATATATGTGTATTAATATTTAAAATTTGAAATTGATGGGAAATTATGGTAAGTAGTGATGGTATTTATAGTGTGCAATGATAATTGTACTCATTTTCTCAAGGTGTGACTTGGTTAATATATTATATATAGTATGTGGTTGCAGTCCGAATCTGCTGAATACTTGAATTGAATAATAGTTGCCATTTTTATACATCAATTGCCTGTGAAGCATGCTAGCTACTTAGATTAATGACATGAGTTTTCTTTTTTTAATTAGTGTGCAAAGCGTGGCCATTGACTTGGTAATCAATTTATTGTAGCCTCATAGCACTGTAGCTTCTACTACCAAAATCGGGCGAACCAGTCCAACTGGTCCAGAACAAGTCCAAAAATTGTTTGAACGGGCGAGAAAAATAACTTGTTGATATTTTTATTTTTAATGTAATTAATGTATTTGTTCGTTTTTTATTATATAAATATATGCTTACCGATATTTTTAACCAGTTAAATAGATTATCAAATATCATGAATATAAATGAAAGAAACCCAAAAATAATCAAAGTCCAAAACAGAATTAGATGTCCACATAATAATAATAATCTCACATGGCTTAAAAATTTGAGATTATAACGAGTTTAGAGTTAATTGATGTGGTATGTTGGTTTTACATTCCGAATCGAATGTTTGATGTGGTAGAACTGGAGATAGGTGTTACAAATTTTGGGTGTTGAAATACACGGAATCAAACTTCCAATGGATTAAAAATTTCTCTCTCTAAAATAAGATGAAATCCCCAAATTTCTTTCCCCTAAACCCTAACTTCCCGTCCTTCAGGTGAGCCTCCCTCCTGGCGGTTCCAGCTCCTGCGTTCCCGGCGAACATAGGGCTCGATCCAGGCTTGTCGGCGCGGGCATGGTTCGTTCGCTTCTCCCTCCCCGTACATGGTTCCGTTCTTGGACCCGAGCGCCATGGCGGTTGAGGCTTGCGGCGGGGGTGCCAGGCACGAGGTCCGACGGCCGCTGCGGGCGTTCAAGGATGCCGGTGGTAGCAGTCCGGCCTTGGTCTTCTCCTTTTCCAGCTTCCCCTGGTGTTGGGATGGTCGGAACCTCCGATGGCGGTGGCGGTCTGTCAGCCGGGCCCGGAGTAGGCGTGGAGGGGCTGTGGTGGTGGACTGGTCTGGACGAGCTTTGCGAGGTTTGGAGGCGGTTTCAGATTTGGGGTCTGGGGTGGAGTCTAGATCTGGTGGCCTTTCTCCGACTTAGCGGTTCGGATGCTTGTTGGGGGTGCTGGCGCTGGGATTGACGACCGGCAGGGAGGGCATGGTCTGAATTAGGTTTTAGAATTGTGTTTTTGTTGTGTGTTGTGTTTTTGCTGTTGGTTTGTGTGTCTTTTTCGGTTCTCCCGCTTGGGAGCTTCTCCACTTGTGGGAGTTCGGTTTTTCTATTTGGGAGTTTGGTGTTGTTTGGTTTCGTGTTTGTGGTTGTTTTTGTTGTTGGTAGGTAGGTTCTAGACTACACTTTATGTAGCTCTACCTCCTAGACTTAGTTGGTTGGCTGGCTTGTCAGCGAATTCGCTGTTTCTAGTTTGTAATTTTGTGTTTTGTTCTATAAAATCTATCGTTGAAAAAAAAAAAAGAAATACACGGAATCAAAAAGGTCCTTTCCCCTTCTCTGTCTCTCTTTTCCCTCTCGATACAAAAGTTTAGAAACCCTAATTTCAGCAGCGCCGCACCCCCCACTGTTCTGGCGGGTCACACCCTGCTGTCAGCCCGACCTTGGCTGAGTCGCGGCTGTGGACTGCTTTTCTGTTGGGACCCGCGAAGATCTCGTTAAGTACAAGTCACGAATTCAAACTGTTGTGTAGCCGTCTCGATTCCACCGCTCGACTCATTGGCAGCGGAAGCTTCAGTTTCAACTCGTCCGACCGCAATGCAAGCCCTCTCGACCTCCCGGTTATGCTGCTCGTGTCACAGGCTCCCCGACAGCTCTCTTTTACTCTCGGGCTGATCCGGGTACTCTCTTCAAAGCTCGTTTTGAGCTGCAAACACAAAACCCAAAGCAATGGTGATTAACAACAAATTGGAGGGATCAATTTCAGCTATTTAAACAAGAAAAAATCTAAATAAAGAACTTAAATATAATAAATTGAAGAGAAAGAAGAAAGACTCCCTTTTGACTGGAATCTGGCTAGATATTGAAGACACGAAGTCTCCCGGCTCAAATTGTCCTTCTTTCTGGCACCCTCGGTAAGTCACGGCTCGACGTTGGTCAACGAACGGCGGCCCCGGTTCCTCATCCCGTTCCACGGCCTGCACCTCACTTCGAGCCCCGCACCCGATCACCAGTCGCAGAGCCTCCTTCTCACAGCAGCTCGCCGGAAAGCACCACAGCTCGCAGGAAAGCACCACACAAGGGCTAGAACCGGCAAGGGAAAACTAGGCGACGACGACGGCACAAAGGCGGCTAGATGGCGGTACTCCGACGGAACTCACGACGACCCTTATCTCTCACACACTCTAACAGGTCACGAAGAACAGGTTTAGAGAAGGAGATAGCGATCGGTTTTCTCACAAACAGAGAGAGTAGGGTGCAGCGAGGGAAAAGAGAGGAGAGTCAGGTTCTGGTGTGCGAGAGAAAGAGATAGGGTATATATGGTGTAAATGGAGGGCTGGGATTTAATCCCTCAATCCAATGGTTCCAATTAATCTGGGTAAGTGAGGACCAGGCCCAGTCGGGATTGGGCTGGGGCTTCCTTGGGCCTGAGATTTGGGCCAAATTTCAAACATTTCTCCACCGATTTGGCCCACCACCGAATACCTAACACCTTGAGGGACCGGAAGACTTTCATTATCGCCTTACGACACCTGCACTCAATCACCACAGTCAAAGTTCAAGATTCTCATGCATGACCTAAATTTTTCAACAGGCAAACACTTAGTTCCCATATCAGCGGGGTTGAACTCGGATGCAATTTTTTCAAGATTAACTAAACCTTTAGAAATAATATCACGTATGAAATGAAATCTAACGTCTATATGCTTAGTGCGATCATGAAAAATAGGATTTTTACACAATTGAATCCCCGATTGGCTATCGGAAAACACAACATCTTTTTCAAGCAACCCGATTTCACACAAGAGACCCTTCAACCAAATAGCCTCTTTCAAGGCCTCAGTCACAGCCACATATTCAGATTCGGTCATAGACAAAGCAACAAAATGTTGTAGTTGTGATTTCCAACGTACACAAGAGCCACACAAAGTGAACACATAAGAAGTTGTTGATTTCCTACTATCTCTATCATTTGCATAAGCCGAATCAACATAGCCAACAAGTTTAACACCCTCAGAACACTTAGAAAATTTCAGACCAACATGCATAGAACCATTCAAGTAACGTAACAACCAATTAAGATCTTCCCAATGAGGCATACCCGGATTAGACATGTACCTACTTAAACAACTAGCAGCATAAACAATATCAGGCCTAGTACTAACCATGAGGTACATTACAGAACCAATTGCATTTGGATAAGGCACATTCTTCATCAAATCAATTTCAGAATCGATCTTCGGAGACTGATCTTTACTTAACACAAAGTGGGCAGCAAGGAGAATATTCACAGACTTAGCAGATGACATAGAAAATTTACTAAAAATCTTCTCCACATAAGAAATTTGATTAAGAAAAATCACAGAGTTTTTTCTATCACGAATAATGTTCATTCCAAGAATCCTTTTGGCATCCCCAAGGTTTTTCATATCAAAATTATCACTTAGACACTTTTGAACATGCTCAATTGACTTAATACACGGACCGATCAACGACATATCATCCACATAAATGAGCAGAAAAACAGGAACAAGAGGCATTTTCTTTAAAGTACAAACAATGATCATATGAACTCCTTTTAAACTTTAAAGAAAGCATGAACGTATCAAACTTCTTGTTCCATTGCCTAGGAGATTGTTTCAAACCATACAAGGATTTCTTCAACAAACACACATAATTAGATTTCTTAGCATCCACAAAACCGACATGTTGTTTCATATAAATTTTTTCATCCAATTCTGCAAGAAAGCAGTTTTAACATCCATTTGCTTCAATTCCCAATCAAAATGAGCAACTAATGCAAGCATGATACGCACAGTTGTGAACTTAACAACAGGAGAAAAAATCTCGGTAATCAATACCCTCACGTTGAGTAAAACTTTTTGCTACGAGTCTAGCCTTAAAACTATTAAAATCATTCTCTTGTTTAACCTTATACAACCATTTGCAATCCAATAAGGAACAATTATCAGGTTTAGGAACAAGAAACTAAGTATGATTCACATGCAATGAATTAATTTCTTCACGCATAACATTCATCCATTGCAAACAATTCACAGATTTTAGGGCTTCCTCATAAGACTTAGGCTCACAATTATCAATGGACTCGAAAACACCAAATGCATATGAAGTCACGTGAAAATCATCAAACTTCAAAGGTTTCTTACGTTCCCTTCTAGTCCTATCTCTAGCAAGTTGATAATCATGCAAATCAACATCATTTTCAGGCACGTTTCCACATATTCATCATGCACATCGACATTTTCACCATTTTCAGCATGCTGATTTTCAGTTTCAGCACTCAGATTTTCATTTTCAGCAATTTCAATAGGCTGATTATCAAACACAACACGTTCTGTTTCAGTTTCAGCATGCATATTTTCAGAATTATCGAAATCATTTAAACCACTCAATTGCTCCACCGCATTTGGAGCATTTTCAGATTCATCAGGTAAAGGAGCAGGCAAAGAAGCATTTAAACATGGCATTTCATATTCATTAAAAACAACATCACGACTTATCACGATCTTAAAGTCGGGTACACTTCTAAGCCACAATCTATAACCTTTAACACCTTCAGGATATCCTAAGAAAACACATTTCATTGACCGAGGTTTAAGTTTATCAAGTTTCGTATGACAAAATGCAGCATAACCGAAAACACGCAAGTTTGAAAAATCAATTTCCTTACCAGACCAAACAAACTCAGGACACTTACCATTCAAAGGCACAGAAGGCGATCTGTTAATCAAATAAGAAGCAGTTAAAACAGCCTCACCCCAAAACTTTTTTGAAAGGCCCAAACTAGACAACGTACACCTCACCCTTTCAAGTAAAGTTCTATTCATCCGCTCGGTAACACCGTTTTGTTGAGGGGTGTAAGGCAAAGTTTTATGCCTTTGAATACCAGATTGAGCACATAATTCATCAAACAAATTATTGCAAAATTCAAGCCCATTATCAGTCCTACGAATTTTAATCTTTTTATCGGTTTGGTTTTCAATCAAGGTTTTCCACGTCTTAAACGTTTCAAACACATCAGACTTATTTTTCAACAGGAATACAAAGACTTCCTAGAAAAATTATCAATCACAGACAGGAAATACCTACTCCCGCCATGTGTCGAAACACTAGCGGGACCCCAAACATCGGCATGCAAATATTCAAGAATTTTCGAACACATAGAGGGTTTGGGGGAAGGTGAAACAGGAAATTGAACACGTTGTTGCTTGATAAGTACACAAGAATCACAAAATGGCACACAATATAATTTATCTTTACCAAAACAACCCGCTTTATGCAAAATTTCAAGACCACGACTACTCATATGACCTAACTTCTATGCCAAATATCAGTTTGGTCCTCATGAACAATATTCACAGAAATTTCAGCATGTGATTCATAAGTAGCAGTACAAACATAGAAGTTTTTCCTTTTTTTAGCTTTGAAAATAACCAATGAACCTTTCAAAATTTTCATAACCCCTTTACCCCATTTACCCTCTAACCCGTCATCCTCAAGGGCAGCACATAATATCAAGTTATGGCACAAGTCGGGAACATGATGAACATTTTTCAAACAAAGCACATAACCGGTATCAAATTTAAGGCACACATCACCAATACCAACAACACCACAAAGCTTTTCATTTGCCATAGAAACAGAGCCATTTTTAACCTCTTTGTAGTTTGAAAACAAATTTCTGAATGGAGACATGTGAAAAGTGCAACCGAAATCAACAAACCATTCATTTTCACAAAGATAAGATTGCATAGAATTCACATCGGCATGCATATCACATATTTCAGTCACCACAAACACATCACCAAGATTATCACTACACAAGGCCACATTAGCTTGATTTTTTTTGGATTTAGTGCACTTTTTAGCATAATGCCCAATGTCACACAATTATAACACTTACGATTTTTCGGACGGGATTTAGAATGGCTTTTTTCTTTACCCTTTTTCTTTTTAACAAGTTGGTTACCATTATTATTAGAGGGCTTTTGATTTTGAAATCTATTTTGTTGTCTCCCTCTAACAAAATGAACCTCACCCAAATTTCTACTCCCCTTATGCGCTTTTAAATATAACTCTTTACTTTTTAACCCATTCACAACAGTGTCAAGCGTCACATTGTCCCTACCATACTTAATAGCAGACTTGACATCACTATAAGAATCAAGAATAGCATTTAAAAGCACAATAAGAGTATAATCATCAATATGGATATCACCGGTCAATTTAATGTCCTGAACAAGTTTAGTAAACACATCAAGATTCTCATCAATGTCTTTCGAAAGATCAAGTTTAAACCGGAAAAAATTTTCAAGCAAGAACAATTTACTCGGCAACGAAGCTTCAGTGTACAATTCTTTCAATTTTTCCCACAGATCTTTAATAGAATCAAGTTTACCAACTTTCCTAAGCACAGAGCAAACAAATTCAAGAAAATTAACGAATAAGCTAATTGATCCATTTCAACAATTTTATATTTAGACTCATCAGGTGAAAACAAGCCTTCAACGGCTTTAAACACCCTCTGTTGAATTAATATCCCTTTCATTTTCTGTTGCCAAATCGAAAAATCAGATTTCCCATCAAACGGGGCCAAATTAAAAGCTGGAAATGAAGCCATTTTCACAGAAAACACAACAATTCAAATAAGAAAATAGCAGCACAAATTCAGCAATTAAAACACACAGAATTCAGCCCAAAATCATATTTTTCAGCACCTAAAGAAATCAGTCCAAATTAATATTCAGCTCGGTAAACACGTAGTTTTCAACACCAATTAATTTACAACAATTTAACAAGCAATTTTCAGCACAATGCACATCAACAAATTGACACACAATCATAGAAAAATAAATATAAAACCAAGGGATATACTATGAGGCACCTAGACTCAAAAAATGATGGATAAAAAGCACCGAGCAAATTTCACCGAAATTAAGCACAAAACAACAAAAAGTACACAATTTAAGGCTCGTATAAATGAGAATAGCCACAGGCTCAGCACAACAAGGATAAGCACACAGTTAACACATAACACATGTTTTTTTAACCTAGTGTTCTAGCAACTAGTTCCAAACGAGCAATCCCCGACCATGGGCTATAACTACGAAAGCGGTAAAAGTCAAGTTCAAGCCAATATACCTGAGCGAGCCCTACGTGTTAGGCTCTAGACTTACCTACGCTGTGGCGGGACGGCTCACGCTCTGATACCACTGTTTTCTGGCCGTCCCGATTCCACCACCAGACTCATTGGCAGCGGAAGCTTCAGTTTCAACTCGTCCGACCGCAATGCAAGACCTCTCGACCTCCCGATTATGTTGCTCGTGTCACAGGCTCCTCGATATCTCTCTTTTACTCTCGGGCTGGATATTGAAGACACGAAGTCTCCCGGCTCAGATTGTCCTTCTTTCCGGCACCCTCGGTAAGTCACGGCTCGACGGTGGTCAACGAACAGCGCCCCCGGTTCCTCAGCCCGTTCCCCGGGCTGCACCTCACTCCGAGCCCTGTACCCGATCACCCTGTTAGTGTTATATATTGAAATCTTGGCTTTGCATGTTATTACACATTTACCCTTTATGAATGAGAATCATGTTAGATTAAACAAGTTCTACGTTCTGTTGTTCTGCACTTAGATAGGGTAGGTCGTCATCGGGCGAACCGAAGATCACTCTATCAGTCACTTGCGAACAAAAATAGTTGTTCACAACCTAGATGGACATGAACACCCCATCCGAACGGTTGTAGTGTCAACTGTACAGTTTGTCTTGACTGATTAGTTGCACTAGTACATTTATGTATTGAACAGGATCCCAGAGAGGAGAAGTTCATTTTATACTGATCATCGTAAATGAACTAGGCCTCGGTTAATTACTGCGTTCTCTTAACCCGTAAGATATTAAACAGGCAGATATATATAATATATATTACTTTGATTCACAAGGGTGAGGTTCAGTTTGTTGGATTAATATTTCTATTGTTTTGGGCAATATTATTATATATATGATGTGTTGTTAGGATATTTACGGTCACTATGTGCGTTAGTTTGATGATGTCCCCGGAGTGAGTTCATGAAGGATTGTTATGTTAAACCCTGCAGGTGGATTAAGTTCCGGCATAATAAGAATATGATGAACGAGCGCTAGCTTCGGTGAAATAATAATAAATTAATTAATTCTTGATTGTCAGTAATCGAATTAATTAATGGACATTATATCTTAAACGTGGGGAGGTAAATCGAGTAATTATTATTGGAGTCTCAAATGTAATTTGGGCTAGGAAAATGGAGTGTAATAATATAATGTTGGTGGCCCATTAATATTATTTAATTAATTAGAGGAGTGGGCTTGGCCCACAGTTAGTCTAATTAATTAAGGAGCCATTTTCCTAATCTCCTAAGGGTCCCTACTGTAGCTCTATATATACATCATTAAGCCCATGAGAAGAGAATCCCAATCTCATTCCAAAGAGACACGCCCCACGCCTCTCTCTCTCTCTCTCTAGATATCATTCGAGTTTTATCTTCTTCTTGTTGCTCTATTGGTACAAGTAGAAGAAGGGTGTATTGAGTAATACAGTAGAAGATCTGTAGGTAAACCGAGACGAAATATATTTTGACCTACAGAACTAACCGGAGGTCCGATTGAGACGTACAACATACCCAGACGACCATCTCGACGAGAGCTTTCCATCTCCGTCGAGATCGCAGCCGTCCGACGCCTCACGCGCCGCTGGAAGCTCCCAGGCTGCAAGTTTCGTTTTGATCTGTTTGCATCCGTTTGATCCGATTTTGATCTGATCTTGTTTGTACCCAAGACGTGATTTGCGGTTAATCAATTACGGTCAACTGTTCGTGGTTAACCAGATCTACATCAATTTTAAGCCGTAAGTTCTCTACGTCAAACCTTTAGATCCGATGCGCATAGGTTTACGTTTACTATTGAATTCGTGACTTATACATAACGAGATCCTCACAGATCCCAACACCTCATTCTCACAGCAGCTCGCCAGAAAGCACCACACAAGGGCTGGAACCGGCGAGGGGAAGCGACGGCACAGAAGCGGTTAGATGGCGGCACTCCGACGGAACTCACGTCGACACTTATCTCTCACACACTCTCACAGGTCACGAAGAACAGGTTTAGAGAAGGAGATAGCGATCGGTTTTCTCACAGACAGAGAGAGTAAAACGCAGCGAGAGAAAAGAGAGGAGAGTCACGTTCTGATGTGCGAAAGAAAGAGATAGGGTATATATGGTGTAAATGGAGGGCTGGGATTTAATCCCTTCATCCAACGGTTCTAATTAATTCGGGTAAGTAAGGGCCACGCCCACTCGGGATTGGGCTGGGACTTCCTTGGGCCTGAGATTTGGGCTAAATTTTCAACACAAACAACAACAATAAACCTACGCGCTGTGGATCTAGAGGTTTAAAGTTGAAAACTTATGGCTTAAAATTCGTACTCTGAGACGTGGTTGATTTTCGTTGTTGGAGATCGTCTGAACTTAGAATTCAGAATCCATTGGGCAGTCGGATTAAGTCTCGTCGGATATCGAGATGTCACTGGGCGTCGCACGATCGCAGCGGGTTGCGGACGTCGGGTCTCGATCGAGCAAGACAACAGCTGGCTGGTTGCGGTTGCCAAGAGGATGCGCGCGATGAACTCGGGCTACTGCATATGGGCTTGGTCATCTGCGGAGAGTCGCCGACCATACCTAGTCGCGATCACGGTGGCTTGGGTGTTCGCGTGAATCGCCAGGGCTTGTTGGTCAAGCACAGCTAGAACGCGGGCTCGCAGTGGTTGTCGGGTCTCGCGTGGTCGCGGTTGATCTCGGGGTCTCGATACCTCGGGATCTTCTGCTATATTTCCCAACACCTCTGCAGTTGTGTCGGTAGAGAAACAAACATGAAGATAAAGCTCGGGATATGAGAGGGGGCGGCCGATCGTGTATATGAGTGAGGCGTGTGTATTATAATCCCATGAGCTTAATGGTGTATTTTGGGCTATAGCAGGGACCCTAAGGAGGTGATGACGTGGTCTTCTTAAGTGATTGGGTCCAACTGTGGGCCAAGCCCACTTGGTCCAATTACTTAAATAATGTTCCGGTCCACTAACGAAACACTATTGCACTCCCTTATCATCCCTGAATTATATTCGAGACTCCAATAATAATTACTCGAATTACCTCTCCATGGTTAAGATATAATGTCCATCAATTAATTTGAT
Organism: Striga asiatica; assembly: GCA_008636005.1. Taxonomy (NCBI): domain Eukaryota; kingdom Viridiplantae; phylum Streptophyta; class Magnoliopsida; order Lamiales; family Orobanchaceae; genus Striga; species Striga asiatica. The sequence continues at coordinate 845,776 of BKCP01010181.1, forward strand.
TATTGACAATTAAGAATTAACTGACATCTTGAACCGAAGCTAGCACCACTCAAATATTTATTATTATGTCATAACTTAATCCACTTACAGAGTTTTTAACATAATAATCCTTCATGAGCTCATTTTGGAGACATAGTTAAACTAACACAAATGGTTATCATATATATTCTAACAACACATCATACATGAAACACTATTACCCAAAACACGAAGACTATTGACCTAATAGAATGGACACGGAAACGTCGCAGGCTGGCAGCGATCGCGTCGTTGGGCATTTGGAACACATGGGTTACCGGGAGCAGGGACTGGACGGGAGCAGGTGCAGCGGGACATGGCGTTGAGGCACTGCGAGTAGGGCTGCAAACAAGTCGAGTAGCTCGCGAGCTGCTCGCGAGCGCTCGGGTCAAAACTCGACTCGAGCTCGAACTCGAGTCGAGCTTGAGCCCATATTTTGCATTGTCGAGCGGCTCGCGAGCAGCTCAAGATATAGAAATTACTAAAATACCCCTTGTGTATATATATACTTAATGGTTATTTTACAAAATTGCTTGAAAAAATTCGAACCGAACTCGAGCCGAGCTAGAGCATTTTGAATTTGAGTCGAACTCGAGCCGAACTCGAGCTCTTATATTTTTTAACGAGTCGAGCTCGAGCCTCAAAAATCGAGCTCGAGCTCGAGCTCGAGCAGCCAAAAAAAAAATCCAATCCTGCTCGATAAGGCCAATGCTCGACTCGGCTCGGTTCGTTTGCAGCTCTAACTGCGAGTGAGCGGGCCGCGTCAGGGCATTGCTGGTGGACTCGGGTCATCTCGCGGAAATGCTGGGCGGCCGATGGTGGTCGGGTGCTCGACTACCTCAAGATCTTCTATTGAATTACCTAACACCTCTGAATAACTCCCTTGTTGGGAAGGAGAATCTAAATATCACTATGCGTTGTATGTCTTGGAAGACTAGAGAAGTGTATTTATAGGCTTCAATAGAGAACCTAAGGAGGCCTTAAATTGGGCTTTTCATATTTGGATCTAACTGTGGGCCAGGCCTACTTAGCCCAAATATGAATAATATAGTCATTCCACTAAAGTGGTATTATTGAATTCTCTCAATTTAATTCCCAAATTACGATTTGAGCTCCATTTCTAAATTACTCGAATCACCTCCCCATGTTTAAGATATAATATCCGTCAATTTATTTCATTATTGATAATTAAATTAATCGACTTCTTGAATCGAAGCTATCACCGTTCAATGCATTATTATTATGTCAGAATTTAATCCACCTGCAGGGTTTAACATAATATCTCTTCTTAAATCACTTCGGAGACATCATCCAACCTCACCTTTGTAAAGTACACGGTGACCGTAAATATTATAACAGAACACCATGTCATGTAGGAATCACTACCCAAAACAGACAGTTATTGGTCCATAAGATTAAACCTCACTTTGTTGATTCAAAGTAGTAACTACTACATACATGTGTTTGTTTATATCTTATGGGTTAAAAGAACGCAGTAATTAACCGAGGCCTAGTTCGTTTACGAGGTATAAAACAAACTTCTCCTCTCTAGGATCCAATCAATACACCAATGTGTACTAGACTACTAATACGACTAATCAACCAAGGTCGACTGTACCGTCTACACTATAATCGTTCCGATGGCTTGTTCAATTTCCATATACCAATTGTTTATGTTTCGCAGGTAACCGATAATTGATCTTCTATGCATCCGTGGGGGAACCATTTATCTAAGTGCAAATCAAAATAACATAGAACTTTACTTAATCACAACATCAATTCTTATTCAATATAAACAGTGTGAATAACATCTAAATCCAAGATTTCAGTATACACACTAACAGGGGATAGAGAATCCCCCTGTCTGATTCCTCTAGAAGGAGTGAGAAAGCCACATACTTCACCATTTACATTGAAAGAGAAAGAAGGAGATGAAATGCAGTTCATTATCCACAACACAAAGGAGGAATTAAAGCCCAATTTCAACAATATCAATTTCACATTCTCCAAAGGCTTTATCATATCAAGCTTTATTGCCATGAAACAAGTTTTACCATGCCTATTGTGTGATACTAATTGAATAATATAATGGGAAGAGTCCTTTTATAGTAAGATACCACTTGCTATTACAATATTGTAATTAATATCATATTATACACAAGGCTATTTTAATCCGTGCAATTTTTTGCAAAATTATTCATCAGTTATAACAATATAATATAAAGAGATATATAAATGGTCAAATTAATAAAATTACTATGCTCATTATCAAATTTATAAATTTTAAATATAATATTTGATAAATTTTAAATATAATATCCATACATATGAATTATAATATTTTATTTACATTTATATATGCGCACAGAATCATGTACAAATAGAACTAATATATAAGAATTCCATCCATTAAAGCTACTTGAAATTAGGCCATCGAAACTAATAAATAAAAATTAAATTTTGAAGAATCCATTTTATGGAAAGAAATGTAGCTAGATCAGTCAAACTGCTTGTTCTTTTTTCCTTCTTTTTTCTTTAATTTCTTTTTTTCTTCCAATTAGATCTTTTTTTCACTTACATTACATTGAAACAAGACTGAATTCACACACCTCACGGCTCACACAAAAGCTAATATCTGTTTATCCAGTCATCCAAAAATACTAGTTCAAGCAAGTGCATTTTCCTTTACCAAATTCCCTCCAACAAGAAGAACAGAAAATGGTCTATAACACATATTCATTCAGTCCATTCGTTTTTTCCCCGAACATCGATTATGGTGATTGAGCGGTTATCTTTTTCCGATATACTGCTGTTCTGCCTTTCGCACGAAGACTGTTGTTGAGCTCAGCTGATTCTTTGTGATATCCTTGTGCGGTGAATGTAAAGCCTTCAAAATTTGAAGATTTTGGAAAAATCTTACACTGGTTGTGTCTGTTTTGGCTCGCAGGCCGATTTTTCAGACCGGAAAATTGCTTTCCTCTTGCCAGTGTTTTGCTACCGATGAGCCCGTCATTATCTGACTCGAATAAGAGGAAAAAATAAAAAGAATGATTTTCTGAGCATAGTGCCTAGATTAATTACACAATGAGTGAAAAAAAACGTAGAAAAGGATAATCGATTTTATTATGTGCGGTAAATTTCTAAGAACAGCAAGGATTTTATCAAAGCTAGCAGATTGAGCAAATAATGCATATTTGTTCAATCTGCATTTCAAAACTATATGAGCTTGAGCTTTAATTTGTTCTTGGATACTAACAATAAAAATAAAAAACACAATTAAAATGCATAGCAGCCTCAAGAAAAAACGAATTCAAGACTAAACCACAGGGATAGTTTTCATAACCATCCCAATTCTAGAACAAATATCTGCAAGATTTTCTATGGCTTCATCAAAATTCTACACATAGCTAGAAAAACTTCATCCAGTATGTGTTGTTTATTATTCTGAAATTATCCGAACAAGAAATAGATAAGACAAAAAAAAAAATTATATGCTTATGAAGGTTTGAATGATGTGAAAATTACCGGGACTTGACAAGACAGCACGTGGCCGTGGGGCTGATGCTGGCCTAACACTCTTCCAGTTCTCCTCAACAACTGCCTTCTTTTCCTTTGTATCTTCATTTGACACAAACAATAGTATTAAAAACTCAGTATTCAATGAGTCAATTATGAAGTTTTCAGAAAAAAAAAATAAACAAATGACTAAAACTGGTAAATACCAAACCTTTGGGTGAAAAAAAGCCAGGAGCTGGTGATTTTGGAGCATATACTTGAGGAACTCTCACAACTGATACTGGGGACTCATCTGCCACCCAAAAAAATAAAAAATAGAAAACACATTCTTACTATGTAAAATTCAGACTAATAAAAATTAAAAACTGAAAATTTAATGGCTGCACAAATTAATGTTTCTGAATTAAGTTAACTAGCTCTAGCAGGAATTTTTCATTTTTTTGATGAAGCTAGTGGACCAGTTTGTGATCAACAATTCTTTTCATTTTATATATATCTCCATTATGTAAAAGTAAACAGAACAACTACTCTTAAAGAATAGTGGCCTGAAAAAAAAAAACAGGATTAAATAAATTCCAAAGAAATCAATATAAGAAAATACCTGAAGAAGAGGAATGGTGGAGAGAGAGCCATTCAAAAGCTTTCAAGGACTCCANGAAAAAAAAGGAAAAAAAAAAACTTTTCAGAAAAAACTTAAACACAACACAATAAAAACATGTCGGGAAAAATATGATTGCAACATAAAATACTGAGAACTCACTGTTTCGTGGCAGACACAAATCAATCCCCTGATTTTTAGATTCTGGGCCAGAAAATTCTTGGACAGGAACAAAAGAAAATTGAGGGTGAAAAAAGATTTGGGTTTTTGTATTTCAACGTTTCAAATGAATGATTCTGGGAACCCAAAAAAAGTTCAAAAGAAAGTGGAGAATAAATTGTCATTTGTGAGTGTGTTGTCGTTTGGGATGGTTTTGAATAAATTTTAGGTCCCTGGGAAGTCCATTTAATGTGAATACAAAGTCAAAACTGGATAACAAATTAAAAAAAAAAAATGTAAATAATGGGCACCTGTAACGCAGTGGGTCCAAAAACCCACTTCAGGAATATTGTAGGATGACAGATGCGTTCAGATGTGGTCGGCTCTCCCTCTCTGCGTGTGAATGTGATGCGTGTTAGAGAGAGAAAGGAAGATAGGTGCCTTTTCATATTTTAGTGCATAAAATAAAAGCGATGTTTTTAAGCCGCCCCTGGCCCAAAATGACTCCAGCTGACCGTTCAACCGTGGGCTGAATCTATTAATTACTGAATTGGGGTAATTAATATAAAAATAAAATAAAATTATATCTATTATTTTTTACTATATGTATGTATTATAAAAATAAAAAAAAAATAAATTATTTATGAAAATCTTACACGTCAGATTTTAAAGATACTAGTTTTTGTCCCGTGCATTTGCACGCAAAACTATATGATGCAAGAAAAAATAATAAAAAAAATTAAGAAAACAAATATAAATATTCTTAAACACTTCTTTATAAAACAACGTCGTGGTTTTCCTGTCGTCAGAATCTCCATCAGCACAAATCAAAATCTTCAAACCCCACTGACTCGTAACTCTATAAAGCGCCACGTATAATTGCTCATGAATAAATGCAGAGCTCTTCAGTAGTAAGCCAACGTGCGACAGAGACTGCCTTTGACTCTTATTGATCATGTCATAACATAAGAAACACTTCTTTATATTGTTTGTCCTTAACTCTTATTGATTGATAGAGATTGTCTTTGCTTCTTAATAAAAAAATACTATCTAAATATAAATGAGAAAATATAATATTAATTTTTTATATAAACAAAAAATTTAAAGTAATTTATAATGAGTATAAAATTACCCTTGCGGATATTGTTAATCAACGTTCTCAGGGGCGCATTTTCATGGTTGTCCATTGTAAAATAAATCAAAAATAATTAACCGCTCGAAGAAGCATTTATGATGTGACTTATGGAACTATTCTGAGACGAACCTTGAGAATTTGCGAATGGAATACCTAAAATAAAAAATTAATTCATAATCAACAAAATATATACAATAATAACAATCTACCTTATAATGAGATAAACATTTAATAATGATACAAAAAATACAACAATAAACAAAGTATATATCATATTCTTGGATAATATAATGCAAATTTTAAGTGATAACCGATCTTTAGAAGGAAAGTGTTGCAGTAGGCATATCAGATAACGTACTCACAATAATTAAATTCATAGAGTTAAATTATAAGCTGCAATGTATTTTTTAAAGTTTTAGACACAACATATAAATTATTTATATTATAAGATTTATTATATAAAATATTGTTGCAATAATAAAATGAAGCAATCATATTTTCATGAAAGCTTGTAATATAAAAATCAATATTATATGTTTTAAAATCATTTATGTAATGGTTTTAATTTGAGGTCAATTTTGTTTCACAAATTAATTCTTTTGTACTATATATTGTATCAATCTATTTTGGGTCATGTATTTATAAAATATGAGCCCAAATTTTGAAAGAGAATAACAATTGGGCTATTTTTAGAAATTAGGTTTTATTTTACATTAGGCCATTCCTAAAAATTCAGCTTGGGCCAGTATTTTAACAAGAGGAAATTACACCCCACACTAACATATTGATCTTATATAACACTTTTGCACCCCTTAAATTATTATTTATAAAATTACCTAAAGAAGCTAAAAATATTTCAATTAAACCTACAATACATTGTGTAACCGTTAGTAACTTTTTACCTCCACATTAAAGGAAAATGAGATATTTAATTGAAATTAAAGATACACTTACTTAAAAAATAGGAACAAAAAAGGTAGATTCTTCTCCACCCAAAACCACTCCACTGCCCCATCGCTCGTATCACTCTACAATGAGATATTTAATCAAATGTTGTTTTGATTGCGAGGAAGCTCGGTGCAACTCTGGCACTGCCCGACATCACCGAATATAACTCGGGCAAGAAGAGGTAATTGTAGTTCTCAATAAATATTTAAGTTTGTTTCCAACAAAATTGTCTAAATTGATTACTGACACATGGATAAACAATTGTGCTTTGTAGTTAGTCATTGTTATCATCACTGAGCATAAGAATAAAAGAAATCTGTGGGCATGGATGTTTTTTTTTTGCCCAAAACGTGGGCATGGATGTCAAGTGTGAATCGACGATGAAAGAAATCTGTTCAGTGGGCATGGTGTTTTTTTCTATCTGTTTTGACGAAAATCTTCTCAGAGGGTAATTGTCGAACACTTGGTGTGCTTGATTTGTTGATAGATAGTTCTATTCTGTACATATTGCGGGTATATGTTGTGAGTATATATAGTATATTTTCAGTATATGTTTCGGTATGACAATATGTATGTTTCGGGTATGAAAATTCTGTACATGATTTACATGTTTACCATCAGATATGAAAATTTACACGTTGCGGGTATATACCAAAGTTGTACAACACACATATACATAAAATATACATAGAATATACATAAAATATGCATAAAATACACACTCGAGATTCACGTAATTCAAATCCGCGACACCACATATACATAAAATATACTTTAAATATACACTCGAGTTTCAATCGTTTCTCAAAATCGATTTTAGAACCCACATATACATAAAATATACCTAAGATATACACTCGAGATCACGTAAAAATTATGAATGAAGACCGTCGGTCGACTGATTCTCAAAAAAATTCTGCTCGGCGGCGTGTGTTTCTTTCTTTTCGAAAAAATAGGAAGACATAATTTTTTGATAGAAAACATGTTTTCCATTGCAACATATACTGAAAATATACTAACATAAACCCAATATATACCACTTGACAGCTGCGTGAATTAAGGAATTCAAGTTGCGCGAATTAAGGAATTAAACGAGTCAGTTATTTTCTCTCTCTTAATCATGCCCATAAAAAGGGGGATGGAGGTGGAAAGGATATGGTAACTGACTTTAGGCATTAATATATATAAATAAGGTCTTTTAGGTATAAACATAATTATTTCAACTTCTATGGTAAAGTTGCAATTAATTTAAAATCACATAGCATAAATAAAAATTTCCCTTTTAACAATGGGGCACTATTTAACATATGGCCGCTGAAATCAAACAGCCCAATAGGAAGAATGGAGCAGCAATACGACTTTGAATAAGGGCAAAAAGATCATTTCTTACTTCATGCAAAATCAAGAATCGACACATGTCTAGCCAGCTGGCTTGGACATTTAAATACTGAGAAACCCTAATCCTACTACAATAAACGCATTTCTCTCGCCTCTCTCAAATCTCTTTCGGCGACTCTCTCTCTCTTCTTTGTTCTCTGTACTGAAAACCCTTATCCTCATATTTTGTTGGACAACTTTTCGCCAATAATATTGCCAAAAAGTATGATTCATCGGTGATTTTATTATGTTTTTCAAACCAATATTAAAAAAAAACACTTGAGATTATTTTTTTCGAGACAAAAGAGAGATGACAAAGTGAAATCGTCCCGATTATAAAGAACTGATTTACTAATTCATTGTATTTCGGTTAAAATCGGGAGATTACATGATAGATCTTTGAAGATCTACAACATTTTTCTCTTGATTTTTTTTTTTGTTTTGCTTTTTGAACAATTTTTCGATTAAAATCGTTATGACATAATAGATCTGTAAAGATCTATATTTTTCTTTTGAGTTTTTTTTTTTTAAAAAAAACTCATATCATGAGCTTCCCATTAGGGTTAGCTTCCGACGGATTGGAACCGCACGCATCGTGATTTTAAGAGGCCGATTAAGGCCCTTTTGTTATATTTAATCACAGTCAGAAATTTTCTTATGTATGTTTAATTTTTTTTTGTGGATTCAAGTTATTTCAACGATGTTCTTTTTATATATCTAAGAGTTAATTTTTTTTTTCTGATTTATATGAATATAAACACATTTAACTAATTTTTATAAAATTTATTGAAAAAAGTCACTATTTTTTCGAAAAACTGATAAGATATTACGATAATACTGTACTTAACATAAATGTGGGATTAATTAAAAGAAAATTTTTTAATTTAGTTATTAAATAATTAGGTTTAACTAAAAAAAATCTTCTTAAATGTGGGATTAATGAGTAATTAATTAAAAAAATGTAACTTCTTTTAGAGGGAAAGTGAAAATATTTTTATTAAATATTTTATTAAATAGAATTAGCTAGTAATTATATATATATAGATTATCTCTTATCATAAAGACTTACCAATATAAATATATAGGTTTGTTTTTAAAATAAAAAATAAAATGATCAGATGGGTCTAGGTTTGACCCAATCGAATCAATGCTTGGGTCCATCGGATCTAGCTGGATCCATCGATTTTCGAGTAAAAAAACAGTGCATAATAGTTAAAAACTGGCACTTCTTATATTTTTCTCATTTAAATTTATTTACATTAAATATTGAGTTATAAATATATTTTAGCATACAAGTAATATATTTTTAAATATTTATGCTATTTTAGTTTTTTACTTTCTAAGTTGAATGTTCATATCTTTTAAACAAATATTGATAATTTTATTTCTTATTTACTCATGTTTTAAATAACATCAAATAAATTTTCTTTCAATAGTTTTTTATTTGACACCACATTTTCATATACAAATGAATAATAATTGTTTCTTTGATATCATATAAGTTATTACGCAACAGCTTGGGTTTAAAATGATAATTAGTGGGTTGTCTATATGAAAATATTGACTCAAGAATAAAAATCATAATATCATGACATGCATTTTTTATCTTAATAATATTATTAAAAAATAGATGTCTTTCTAATACAAGGCCGGAAAGATGGGTAAACTATCAAATCGAAACCTTAATTTTT
>BKCP01010181.1:855222-892173 GCA_008636005.1 Striga asiatica
ATTATAAAGCTATCAAATTAGGTCGTAGAATACAATTTGTAAATTTGACCTTCTCTATTGTGCAGACTCCACCTAATCTTACTCCATTACCCAAATGAATTGATCCCGTTTCTCACGAAACAAACATTGTGCACCACGAGCCTTACTCTATTGAGCGAGCCGTAATCTGGATAAACAAACTATAGAGATTATAGCAAAATTGGAGAGGCAATCCTGTCCGGTCTAGGCTAATTCATTTCAATTAATTTCGATTCCAGAAATGCTGAATTTGGGGAGACGCGTCGCAAAGTCGAGCCTCCGGCGGTTCTCAACGGCGATTAATGGCCGGCGTATGCTGGACGAAGGCGACTGGTTTTACTCCGGCGAATGGTGGGACGGCGGCTCTGCCAGTAGCCGCACCGTTTTTCGAGAAGTTTCACAAAACGGAAACGGCGTCGTTACTGTAGTAGCTCACCCTTGTTCTAAACCTGTAAGTATGTTTTTTCAGGCCGATTGAAGTTTACACTTTTTATCTTTTTTGTGTTTGAGCGTGTTCTTGTAGCCATTGTTTGTATTGTATTATTAGTGTTGGAAATAAAGTGACCTCTTTTCTATTTAATCCAGCACTGAACTAAGCTGAATTAGATATTGGTGTTTCTGTAGAATGCAATTTCAGTAATGTAATGCAACTGCAGCTTCTGACCGAAAAATAGCACGTGTATCTTCAAAAAAGTATCTCGAATTTAATCTTCAATTAGTAGAAAATTTGAAATGGAAATGTAACTTGTATCTTTGCCCGAGCCTACTTTTTATTAGTGTTTTTGAGGTAGTTCTTGAAGCAGGTTCTGAAATATGAAATTGTATTAATGCTTATTTCTATGTAAAGCTTGGTGTGTTTGCTCTATGGATGGATTGTTTGGTGTAGCTATTTACTTCCTAATGGACATTAGCGAGTTCTTGGGAATTCGGGAATTTACGATTTTTGGGTCATCAACTGTACCTAAATTATGGTGCAGGACAGATTACACTGGGGAAGAACTGAAAAATGGCTTGAACAGAGGTATGCAGAGATGCATCCAGGTTCTAAAAACGAGCAGAAGTTCAAAGTTTGTGCTTATGAATGGAGAACACTTCACTTTAACGAGAATACTCTCCAAAGCACAGTAAAAGTAATGTCCGCATACAGAGAAAATGATCCTGGCTCTTTTTGCATTATCCAACAGGCGCATTGTTTGGCCATACCATGTAATTTGTGCGCCGTGATGATCTTTTGGGAATTTATCATTAGAAATTTACCTGCAGAATATTTTGGACGATCTTTAGATTTTTTTGTCTTTGCTTGCAGATGTGAAGAGCATGGTATCTACTGGTTTGACCACAATCTCGTTGTGTAATTCTGATCTCATGAAGAATGCTATAGATGCGAAACAAAATATGAAAATTTTGTGCATTGGGCATGGTGGAGGGAGCATACCTTTGTATTTGGCTAGTGAGATACGAGGTTAGAATTGAAACTTCTTTTTTTCTTTTTAATTTAATAATACTTTATGCCGTATCTGTATATATTATTCTTTTGATGATTTTCATTCAAGCGACCCTCATTGTATGAAATGGAAAAATTAATAGTATGCATATAAAATTCAGGTTATTTATTGTCAGATGAGTTTGATAAGATATTCTAATACTTGTTGTCTGCTTATATTCTTCATCTTATTTGTCTCTCATCTCACCTTGTTATAGGATGGGAGTAAACGTTTGGGTTTTTTCTTGTTTGGCAGTAAGATCTATATTTGTTTATTTCTCTTATTAAATTTATAATTACAATTTACAAGTTCCTTATATTTCGGAGCGACAAAAATCGTATTGATGAACTTTTTGCCTGGAGCTTTTGTTCAAAATTAGATTCACAAGTCGTTCCTACAAGGCTAATTACAACAACTACCTTCACTTGCAAATAATGCACTCTTATATCAAGCTTCATTCTTTATAGATGTGTTATATTTCCTATTTAATGTTTTCTTTAAATGTTAATATAATTCTAGTCTTCAACTCAACTGAACGATCCTAACTCACTCGTTGAAATTACTCATTACTATCCTCTTTCCTTAAAATCTCACTACTTGCTAAAGTTTGCTTTGTTTTTCACTCGGTAATCGTCATCAGGTGCTGTAGTCCACATAGTCGAAATCGACCCAATTGTAATCTCAGCCTCAACCCAAGCAATGGGCTTCCCAGCTTTATCAATCATGACCCAATCCGGCAAACGGGCTCTCCCTAACTCCAGCCCGATTGAAAACTTAATGTGGAGAGGTACTCACGAACGGCTCCATTTGTTCAATTCGGATGCCGAGAAATTCATCCTCAATAACAATTCTAACATATATGACCTCGTCTTCATCGACGCCTATGATGGAGAAGATATTTTCCCCCGCAAATTGTGGGACCCTCACTCCCCATTCATCCAGAATCTGAAAAATCGAATCCATCCAAGTCACGGGACTGTTGTGGTCAACCTTCACTCGGATGTTGACTTAGAAGACAGAGTCTCAAACCCACAAGACTGCTCGTTTTTGTCAATGGGTAAGTATACATCCCAAGTGTGCCGTGCATATAGAGATGTTCTGTTAGAGGGAGAGAGTTCAACGTGCGGTTTTGCATACATAGTTCCCGTGCCTTGGTTGTGCAATATATCGCTTGTTGTGTGTAGGGGATTAGGCAAGTACAGGGATAATGATAGTTCGGGCTCGAGTATGGTTTTGAACGCTTTGATTGCTGAGGCCATTGAGGTTGATAGACACAAGGGTATGCCGTTTTCTTGTTTGCAGTATATAAAGAGAGGTTTTACTCCAGTGGAATAATCACTCATTCACTTGTAGGAAAATTGGCTCTCAAGTAAATGTAGCATATTTTTTTTCCCTTTCTTTTCCTGTATTTTCGTGAGCCCCCTAATGACGTGAGAAATTTGGAGCATGTTTGGATACAAATTTTTTTTAAAAAAATCCAAACATTTTTAACTCAACCACTTTTTTTAACTCAACTTTAACTCAACTCCACTATCATCAATATTATCAATATAATTAAATAATATCAATCAATCATTCTTACACACCACCTTACCTTAATTCACTATTCATCCACTCACATAATTTTAACTAACCATCACTTCAAATTTTCTCTCACCTACTTTACATCAAATCAACTTTAATCATTTTATTTTAAATATTATTTAATATACCCACTAACAACTAACCATACCAAACTTTTTCAAAATTAACCAAACCAAACAAAAAAATTCAAACAAAACCAAAATTTTTTATATCCAATCATCCTCTTGGAGTTTCTCCAAGGAGGAAAAGAGGGAAGAATTTTACTTCAAGTGACAATTAGATGGCACTCTGTCATTTTATCATCTGGAAAAAAATTTGTGTACACCAATTTTGTATGTCTTTTTTCGTCCATTATTCAATTTTGGTTTCTTCCATAAATTTTGTCCAAGTGTACGAAAAAAGCACGTTAAACTTGTTGAAAATCTAATCAATATATATATAGGGATTGGTTCAAATGAAGATACATTCTTAAAATGAGTATGTGAGATTCAATTCTAGCCACTAGATATGTACCAAGATGTGTGATTAATATTTAACTTTTTATTTAAATAATTTTATTTTAAATATTTTAATCATTTATATATTATATTGCTTGTTGACTTTTGACGAGACCCGTTGACTACTGGCGTTGACTCTATCGTTGACCTTAGTATACATTATGTATGTAGTAAATATGCATTCAGCATTATGCACTTAATATGAACTAAATAGCATTTAGTATGAATTTCATATGCAATTCTTATGAACTAAATAAACAACAATAATATCAACTAAGTATGCACTGTTTATGAACTAAATATGCATTTTGTATGAAAATAATCAAATTAAAATCACTACTTGTAAATGCGTGGCTCACAACCTCATTTGGAGCAACAAAGGGCGTTGCTTTATTTTCCAGTTTCCCATCAATATTTTCAATCATCTTGAGTAGAACATGTTTTGCCATTTCATATGTTTCTCCACTCAATGCAGCTTTGGTGGCCAATTGGTTGTACAACATACACAATTCTCTATAGCCCTCTCCAATTATCATTTTACCATTTAATACTTGTAATTCATAAGTCTCATGCCTCGATTCGTAAAGACAGGACAAATTCTCAGTTGTTCCTTTTTTTGGCTTTTCTCGTCCACCTCTTTGTAATGTAGAGCTCAGGAATTCTTACGATGTTTCTGGTCGTAAGCACTTTGAGAGCACGTGCACAAAAAATTCTGACAAACTCAAATTTGCAACTACATGATACTGTGCATTCTAACGAGTCATATACAACAGTATTTTGATACCTCTTCCTGAAACATGTGATTTTGTACTCATATTTTGCACCAAACTCTGAAGAAAGCTCAATAGTTGAATCATATGCCTTAGATAACTCGATTTGAAATAATTTAAAGACTTCATGTGTGTACACAGTTGATGCGTGCTTCAAAATTTGTACAGGAAATGAGGGTGTCAGAGTGCTTTGACTTGTTCTTAGGCCTGCTTTCAGCTCTTCATATCGACGATCATCAATCAATCGACTAAAATGCCAAAAAAATTTTAGTAAGTTATGCTTATAATTAACGTACCACTTCAGAGAACTAGTCATGCTCTCACTACGTTGAGTAGTAGTCATATCGGCACAAAATGTTTTTCGTCCATATACTAGTGCCCATTTTTCTTTTATATTGAACATTCTTTTAATCACTCATTATCTTGGAGACCATATTTATTTAACATGTCATTCTATGCATTTATGAAATCTTGTTCATCTTCCGAATCATATATACAAGAACTGAAATCCTTGGAGAACTCTTTAAAGCTCGCGAACACACTACTAAGGTGGATTGTTGCATTTTGATATATGTTCCATATGCACAAACGATGATTCGTAAGAATAGTTACAGGCTTTTACCGTACATAGCTTTAGCAAAAGTATCAAAGAGCCAACATAAAAGTTTGAGCAGTTTCATCATATAACAATGCTGCTCCAAAAAATGACAGTTTGCTTTGGTGGTTGACACCAACAAAGAGTGCAAATGGTTTCCCTTCTTTGTTTTTCCTCTAAGTTGTATTAAAACATACAACATCTCCAAATGCATGTAGTCAACCATCATTTGGCCATCTGTCCATAAAACATTTGTTATCATATCATCACTATCAACTTGAATCGCATGAAAGAAGATTGGGACTTCAACCTGTTTTTGTTGCAAATATTCAAGCACTCATCATGTGCACTCTCATTTCTACAATTCTCTTTGTACGCAAGTAGTTCTTGTAGTCCTCCATGATGAATCCAACATTCTCACGCCCTCCTGCTTGACGAGCCATATAGTCGAAACTGGGTTTTGGCGGTATCTATTTAATATCTATACTTTCAATTTGTGCAGCTTGTGCTGCAGTGATATGTCTATGGGACCTCAGCATATGACATTTATTTGGACTAACCAAACCGTGTCCAATATGATCCGAGACAAACTTGACATTCTCATATTTTCATTAATGTGCCACATACAGTCCTTTTTTCTATATGATGAAACTTGACATTCACAGCCCTTTTATCTAGTTCCTTTTTACCCTGACATGCGCAACAAAATACTCGGTAAAGAATCTTGCCATCTTTGCTTTTATGAGTCGTGTGTCTTCTTATACTAAAACCAACTAGGCTCGCATATTCATTATAAAACTGATAAGCATCTTCTTCACTTTCAAACTTCATGCCTAGTGATGGAGTTTTTGCTTCTAAATTGACACTCTTTCTTTCAACTGTAGGTTTTTCTGCATGTCGTGGTTGAACTTGTCCATCTCTATTTTCTTCACTTGCGGGGTTTTCACTATATTGGAAATTATAATGTCCATCTACATCTTCATCATCCACAGACAAGAAGTCTTATTGTTTACCTCCGTTTTTTCCATTCTCCATTGGGAAATAATATGATGAGTAATCATCTAACTCAAAATCCAATCTTCGAGAAAGGTGCACTTTTATTTTTGTCCATAGCCTTCAAAATCAGTAGGAATATTCATATCACAAGCTTATCAAATTATAACATACATTTGCACAACACTCACTGCCAACAAAATATTTTTTTTTTCTTTTTACAGGTGGATAAAGGAAGGTCAAGTGAGACTCAACTTATAAGCTTGTCCATACAAAAAAAAAAAGAGAAGAAAGAATAATCCAAAACCTGGCACTAAAAGTACACAAGTGTTGCAAAAGTGAGACAAATGCATATATAATAGTATTCATTTTGTAAGAATATTTTTTAATTCTCATTAGTATCAAACCAACTAAACATAAATAAAATTAATGTTTATACTCTTTCTAATGCAATAACCCACTGTACATGTTTTGCTGCAGAAGAAAAAAATCTCTTGGTTGACATAGTATTTTGAATATGCTTTCTTTTGTTTGCACATAGAACAATAACATGATGAGTGCTTGAATATTTGCAAATCCTATTGCTTGAATAACAAGAGGAGTGCTTAGACAAAGAAAACGCGACGTTTAAACAATTTGCAAATATTCAAGCACTCCTTCTGTTCTTTTTAATAAATGTAACATGGAACAATAGTAATAGCAATGTTTAATAAATTCATTCATAATTTTACATTGGCGTGAACTTGAAAATTTTTAGTGTGTGGATTGCGTAACTAGATCGTATATTGATCCTTGGATCTTCATTTTATTTTCAGATGAGAAACTATGAGATTGTGTTTTTCATTTGATTAATATCTCTAATGATGCCCTAATGGCGGGAAAGAGTAGTGGCGCACGTTTTTTTTCCCCAGGAGTTTTCTCTCTCTTATGAAGAGTCATAAGAGAGTTGACGGTGGTTGATAAGAATTTTAAGGAAATTTCAAGTAAAAAAATAAGTTCTAAAAATTATGGTATCATTCACTCTATAATTAATGGAACAGGAAATGGCATAGCAAATATGGTGCAGGAAATCTGAAGCCAAATTTATTGTGCCTATTTTCTAATAAGTGGCACTAAAAAATATAATACTTCCCAAAAGTAATTTAAAACAAATGTATTTGAATTGATTTCATACTTCCTCATACCTCTTATACCACTGTTGTTACTTGTGAATCTACAACACCATTCGTGTAAAGTTTTAAAAAATAAATTTAAAATCCAAATATGTGACAAAGATTATATAGAAAGAGCAACCTATATGTAGAAACAAGACAAGAATATGATATTAAAATTGAAAACATAAGTCAAGGCTAGAGAGAAAGAAAAATAAATTCCCTCCCATGGAAGCTTTTTCATCCACGACACCTTAGCCTTTTTTAGTTTAATTTCCATTGGTTCCTCACTTTTGTTCAAGTTTAATTATTCCCGAATCTATTTCCTTCATTTGAATTTCACCTATTGCATGAGGATTTTGAAGTCTGCGTCCAGTTTCTTATTGGCGTGTTCTCAAGATTCTTGCTCAAATTTCCACGGTTTTTGCTGCTCAAAATTATATCCTCATTCCCAAACTCATATGCTGCTAGAATAATCCCCCCAGCGCTATAGTAAAAACAACAAGAAAAATTGTGAAAAATGCCCAAAAAACATGAAGAAAACTATTTTCCAGAAAATGACGGAGGAGGAATGCTCGGCTAGCATTCAAGAGGGCTCTGTTGACGACTTCCAGGAGATGCAGGTTGCTTCTAATGGTAAGGGGATTTTTGTGAAAAATAATAAGGGGTCTTCTGTCTTGAAGGATGATGATATGCTGAATACATTAGATGCGGGTAATGTTGATTTAGATGTTCGGAAAAAGATATTAGCTGTTGTGACTAATGAGGACCAAGAGGTCTTGCAAGAACAACAAAAAAACAAGACAAAATTGGTGCACAAAAGGTGTTCGGTGAAATGCCCCAAAGAGATTTCAGCACACACAAGAGGCCTTTTTTCTGCTCTCTTTGCCGACAACCGAAAGGCTTCTCTCGGCCTCAAATTGGACTACATTCCACCGATGGGTGGACGTGCTTTCCTTGATGAAGATGATATTATGGACGTTACCCAAACTTGGGGCTTTTTCCTTGTCAGGTACTTCACCCAAAAACACTCGGGTAAGGAGGCTCTTTTGAAGCTTTGCAAGTCTTGAAATGTTGAATATGACTATGTCCCTAACATAAACGATTGGATCGTCTTCAAGTTCAAGACCGAGGAAGATAGGGACAAGGTCCTACATGGTGACACATATACAATTTACGGAAGAAGGCTTTGTAATTGTAACAACAGGTTTTATGAAAAAACATAAGACTTTTGTACAATTTTATTTCATTTCGATCAAGCGATATACGGGTACAATCTCTATTTATCTCCTCTGATTTTTCTCTCCTTGAATTTGGATTTGGACTTGGATCTTCCCTAACATTAATTTGGGGGTAGAGTGACTTGTTCCAATATTAAATGTTAGATGACTTGATTGAAAAAGACTTATTGGAGGACTTGTTTATTTGATCTTCTTGAAAGCCTTATTTTGACTTGAATAACGTTGACTCGAGGGCTTGTTGGTTGAAATTTTCAACGAACACGGCTTGAATGTCATTTGAACGCCGTTGATATTCTTGGAATGATGAGAGAAGTGAAAGTCGTCTTTTTACTTCTTGGGGAAGAGTCGCCGCCTCCTTTCTTCTTCTTGGCCTTCTTCTTCATCTTCTTTATTGAACAGACTTTGGCAGTTCAAATGCTTGGATGTGGATTGAACGCCGATCTTCAACTTGAATGTCCTTGGATCTTCAAGAACTTCTTCAAATCTTCAAGAGGGTTCTTTAGAGCTCTTGAATTTTAAGACTTTGATTTTTGAGTTGTAGATTTATTGAGGTGTGATTTGTGGCATTGAGGAGGGCCCTATTTATAGGTGTAGGAGAGAGAGTCTTGGAGAAGAAGACATCAATTTGACTGGTCCTTCATGATATGATATAATCTCTTTTTTTTATCCTAAGATTTGATATAATATCTTTCATTATCCTAAGATTTGACTTGGTGGACAAGAAATATTTACTTTATTAAAGACATTAATTAATAAAATATTAAAATTTCGATGTCTACAGACTTATCCTCAAGATCCTCCCGAATTGGTTCCAATTTAGAGAATACGACATCAAAATTGTGCCCGCTTGGATCAACCTTCCATTCTTAATCGGATAATGTTGGAATGCCAAGGCAATTGCCAAAATTGCCTCATGCGTCGGTAAGCCCATCACAACCGATAAGCTAACGGCGACAAGGGCTCGGTGCAACTGCACCGGGTTTTGGTGGAGCTAGACCTCTCAAAAAAAAAAAAAAATTCTTAGTGTGCCCGTCACCTCCAAAAAAGGACTCTTGTTCGAGCAAAAGGTGAAATATGAGTTCGTCCCCCATTATTGCACCTTTTGTAAGTTTATTGAACACACTCTTTCCAATTGTGGGAAACACATTGCCCACCAAAAGGCCAAAGGTAAGAAAACTACCGGGGAACTGGAAAACCTTGAAGAAGGATCACTCTCGGAAGCCGCTAAGAAAACCGAGGATAGCACACCCAAGGAGATTGGGATTGTGGGTAAGAAGGCCAAGGTTACAAGGGATGAGACGACTAAAGACCAACTTGAAATCCTCGCTAGGAAACCCATGGAGTTAGGATTTGCGGGTAAAATGCTCAAGGATGCATTAGGCGAGGTGACAAAGGAGAAAGGGAATGGCGAAGACATGAATAAAACCCCTTTGGAGACCGTTAGCTCCTCGGACACCGGTTCATCCTCCACCACACTCGGTGACAAGGATACCCAAAATCCAGAGGCCTCACCTCCAGGTGATGATGACGCTTCCTTCCAAGTGGTAGGGAAGCACAACAAAGGACACAAACGAAGTAGCTCCGTGAGCCATTGTAGCTCACTTTTGGGATAAGCAACAAAGTCTAGAGACAAGCCGAATGCGAGAAAAGAGTCGGGCAAGGGAACACATTTGAAGAAAGGGGTTTCCCTCTTCTTTGCAATGATTATCGCCATTTGGAATATTAGGGGCTTCAACGGGCCCCTAAAGCAAGATAAGATTGTTATCCTCATCTGGAAGAATAATATAGATATTTTGGGTCTTTTGAAGAAAAAAACCGACAATAGGCGCCTTTCTCTCTTTGTGAATAGGACTTTGCCGGGTTGGACTTTTTGTGATAACTTTGATGTAATCGATTGTGGAGGTATCGCCATTCTTTGGAACCCTACAAGATTTGACTTGACAGTGGAGGACATCACGCCACAAGTTATTTTTGCTACGGTCCATTGTAAGGTTAGTAATCACTCTTTTGTTGCAAGCTTTATATATGGACTTCATTCGAGAGGGGAACGTAAATTATTATGGCAAGCGCTCAAGGCCTCTCGTGAGAGGATCTCTCTACTTTGGTTGCTTCTTGGGGACTTTAATACAATCTTCAAGCCTAGGAGAGAATCAAGGGGGTGGGAGTAACTAGTTGGGACACATAGGACCTTTTGAGTGTTTGTGCTACCTTAGGGTTGTCGAATATTTCTTCGAGTGGTTTCTTTTACACTTGGACCAACAATGTGTGGTCAAAGATTGATAGGGGGTATGGTGGATTCATTTTAGGAGAAAGCCGACTTTTTTCGCATGCGACCTTCCAAGCCCCGAGTATCTTCGATCACTCCCCTTGTATTGTGACTATCTTTGAGGCTAGAAGTACTAGTGGGACTCCTTAGCGATTCTTTAATATGTGGACGGATCATGTGATTTTTTTGCCGTGTGTCCAAGATATTTGGAACCAAAGAGGAGGGGAAACGAGGCAACACCGACTTAGCACAAAGTTGAAGAACATTAAGAGCAAGCTTAAAGCACTTAATGAGGAATCCTTCTCGCATATCTCATCTCGGGCAAAAAATGCAAAGAGTGCTCTCAAGTTAGCCCAACAAAGGCTCCACGTGTTAGTGTTATATACTGAAAGTTTGACTTTAAATGATAATACACTTTTACCCTTTATGAATGAGAATCATGTTTGATTAAACAAGTCTTATGTTCTGTTGTTTTGCACTTGGATAGAATGGGCCATCATCGAGTAAACAGAAGATCATTCTATCAGTTACTTGCGAAACAAGAATTGTGGTTCACAACCTAGATGGAAATGAACACCCCATTCGAACGGTTGTAGTGTCAACGGTACAGTTGGTCTTGACTGATTAGTTGCACTAATACATTTATATATTGAACAGGATCCCAGAGAGGAGAAGTTCGTTTTATACTGATCGTCGTAAACGAACTAGGCCTCGGTTAATTACTGCATTCTCTTAACACATAAGATATTAAATAGACATATATATGCAGTACATATTACTTTGATTCACTTGGGCGAGGTTCAGTTCGCTGGATTAATATTCCTACTGTCTTGGGTAATATTGTTGTATGTATGATGTGCTGTTAGGATATCTACAGTTACCATGTGCGTTAATTTGATGATATCCCCGGAGTGAGTTCAGGAAGGATTGTTATGTAAACCCTGCAGGTGGATTAAGTTTCGGCATAATAATAATGTGATGAACGAGCACTAGTTTCAGTAAAATAAATAATAAACTAATTAATTCTTGATTGTCAGTAATCGAATTAAATTAATTGAAATTATATCTTAAACATGGGGAGGTAATTCGAGTAATTATAATTAGAGTCTCAAATATAATTTGGGCTAGGAAATGGATTGCAATAATATTACTGTTAGTGGACCGTAATATTATTTAAATAATTATTAGGGTGGGCGTGACCCACAGTTAGTCCGTTTATTTAAGAAGCCCTATTCTCAATCTCCTAAGAATCCCTAATGTAGCTCTATATATATATATCATTAAGCTCATGAGAAGAGAAGAGACACATAATACACGTGAGTCGTGCGCCCCTCTCTATCTCTCTTTAGATTTCATTCGAGCTTTATCTTCTTCTCGTTGTTCCACCGGTACGAGTTGAAGAGGTTTAAGAGTGATACAGTAGAAGATCCCGAAGGTAATCGAGACCCTGTGATCATCTACAGTAGTCGACAAATCTTAACCCGAAGGTCAATATCTGCCGACCCCAGCCTCGTTGTCTGCTGCCGTGAGGAGCCTAGTCGCCGTCGATCCCGCGATGCGACCACCCGCGTGACGACACGACTGGCACCCGCAGCCCGCGACACGATTTGACCGATCGCACGTGACTCGCCATCCGTTCGTGTGATCCAGCTTCCGTTCGTGTGCTGTTCCCGGTCAACCCGAATCCGACAGATTCAGAAAACTTTAAGCTGTAAGTTATCTACATCAAACCTTTAGATCCGTTGCGCATAGGTTTACGTTTGCTATTGGATTCGTAACTTGTACATAACGAGATCCTCATAGATTCCAACTCCACAACCATCCCGATGATACCGACACCAAGTCTAGAATGCCTGCCCTTCGACTTCAAGAGCTTAATTTGGCCAAGGCGGAGAAGCTCTTCTACCAACAAAAGGTTAAATGCAACTTCCAAGTAAAGGGAGACAAATGCACCAAGTTCTACCATGCCTTGGTCAAAAAGAGATCGAAGCGTAATTTTATAGCATCAATCAATCGGGAAAATGGTACTGTGACTGACACCCTTGATGAAGTCGCTAATGAATTTGTGGGTTACTATGAGTCGCTTTTGGGAACAGTAATGATACGGAGGATGTGGACCCCCACGTCCTTAATTCTGGGTCGCGCATTACCGACGAGCACCATAGTTTGCTCCTTACCCCGGTGACTGAAGTCGATATCAAGACCACCCTTCATGACATTGAAGGGGGGAAAATCCCCGGGCCGGGATGGCTATACCTCCTCCTTCCTCTTGAAGAATTGGGCCATAGTTGGGGTCGATTTAGTGTTGGCTATTCAAGAATTCTTTCGCTCCGGCTCCCTCCTCAAGCAATGGAATCACACCACTGTTATGCTTGTCCCAAAGTCCTCACACTCCTCACTTGTGATGGACTTTAGGCCAATTGCGTGTTGCTACACGTTGTACCAAATTTGCTACAAGATCCTTGCTCGAAGAGGTTAATGAAGTTCTTGATTCCATCATTGACGAGTCCCAAGCTGCTTTTGTTAAGGGAAGGAATATATCAGACAACATCCACCTTATGCAACAATTGCTCCGTCAATACATGAGGAAACGAGTCACCCCAAGGTGTACCATCAAAATTGACCTCCGTAAGGCCTTTGACTCAATTTCCTGAGCATATTTGAAGCAAGTGCTCGAGGGTCTTGGCTTTCCATCGGCCTTCACGAGGTGGATTATAGAGTGCGTCACAACCCCATCCTACTCATGATCTATCAATGGGAGCCTTAAAGGTCACTTCAAAGGGGCGCGTGGACTTAGGCAAGGTGACCCTCTCTCACTTTTCCTTTTTGTGATTTGCATTGAATACCTTTCAAGACTTATAAAATGCAATACGTGGGAGGGCTCGAGCTTCAAATTCCACCCGATGTGTGAGCGTCTTAAAATCACAAACCTTGCTTTTGCCGACGATCTCATGCTACTATCCCGAGATGACCCTTCATCCATTCAAATCCTCATGAGTTGCCTTAAAGATTTTGGGGCCAAATCGGGGCTAGAAATGAATGTCCAAAAATCCAATTTATTTAGCAGAAGTAAAGTATGCTAACCAGGCAACAATTCTTGACGAGACCCACTTACAATGTGGTCCTATGCCCTTTCGGTACCTAGGTGTCCTACTCATCGCGGAGCATGTCACCGCTAGACTATTTGATGGCTTGGTCTAAAATCGAGACACACCTTAGTAGATGGAGCAGCCATACTCTCTCATATGCCAGTAGAGTGGAACTCATCCACTCGGTGATCTGAGGTATTTAGTGCTTTTGGTTGGGTATCTTTCACTTGCCTACTATAGTGCGCACCAAAATTATACAACTTTGTAGGTGATTTCTTTGGGGCTCGAAAAGCGCTCCCGTTGCTTGGGATAACTTGTGGCTCCCGCGCTAGGAAAGTGGCTTCGGTCTTCGTGACTTGAGTTCTTAAAACTAAGCGTTGCTAGCTCATACTTTTTGTAATATGCAAGCCAAGAAGGACACCTTATGGTACAAATGGATCCCCAACATATATTTGGGGGGTAATCCGTGTGGGAATGGGAAATTCATAAGGACCTCACGGTACATTATTGCCTTGGACGAGGGTAGTTTGGGGGCCTTGCAATACCCCCAAACACTCTTTCATTCTTTGGCTAGGTATGTTCAATCATCTCCGTACAAAGGATCGGTTAGAGATCCTTATGTTAGTGTTATATACTGAAAGCTTGGCTTTGCATGATATTACACATTTACCCTTTATGAATGAGAATCATGTTAGATTAAACAAGTTCTACGTTCTGTTGTTCTGCACTTAGATAGTGTGGGTCGTCATCGGGCGAACCGAAGATCACTCTATCAGTTACTTGCGAACAAGAATAGTTGTTCACAACCTAGATGGACATGAACACCCCATCCGAACGGTTGTAGTGTCAACTGTACAGTTTGTCTTGACTGATTAGTTGCACTAGTACATTTATGTATTGAACAGGATCCCGAGGAGAAGTTCATTTTATACTGATCGTCGTAAATGAACTAGGCCTCGGTTAATTACTGCGTTCTCTTAACCCGTAAGATATTAAACAGGCAGATATATATAATATATATTACTTTGATTCACATGGGTGAAGTTCAGTTCGCTGGATTAATATTCCTACTGTTTTGGGTAATATTATTATATATAGGATGTGTTGTTAGGATATTTACGGTCATCATGTGTGTTAGTTTGATGATGTCCCCGGAGTGAGTTCATGAAGGATTGTTATGCTCAACCCTGCAGGTGGATTAAATTCCGGCATAATAAGAATGTGATGAACGAGCGCTAGCTTCGGTGAAATAATAATAAATTAATTGATTCTTGATTGTCAGTAATCGAATTAATTAATGGACATTATATCTTAAACGTGGGGAGGTAAATCGAGTAATTATTATTGGAGTCTCAAATGTAATTTGGGCTAGGGAAAGGGAGTGCAATAATATAATGTTGGTGGCCCATTAATATTATTTAATTAATTAGAGGAGTGGTTTTGGCCCACAGTTAGTCTAATTAATTAAGGAGCCCTTTTCCTAATCTCCTTAGGATCCCTACTGTAGCTCTATATATACATCATTAAGCTCATGAGAAGGACATAGAAGTCTCATTCTCACGTGAAACACGCCTCTCTCTCTAGATCTCATTCGAGCTTTATCTTCTTCTTGTTGCTCCACTGGTACAAGTTGAAGAAGGGTGTATTGAGTAATACAGTAGAAGATCTGTAGGTAAAACGAGACGAAATATATTTTGACCTACAGAACTAACCGGAAGTCCAATGGAGACGTACAGTATACCCAGACGACCGTCTCGACGAGAGCTTTCTATCGCCGTCGACGTCGCCGGAATCAGACGTCGAACGCGCCCCCACGCGCCGCCGGAAGGTGCCAGGCAGCAAAATTTCGTTTTGATCTGTTTGCATCCGTTTGATCCAGTTTTGATCTGATCTTGTTCGCGCAACCCAAGACGTGATTTGCGGTCAATCAATTGCGGTCAACCGTTCGTGGTCAACCAGATCTACATAAATTTTAAGCCGTAAGTTCTCTACGTCAAACCTTTAGATCCGCTGCGCATAGGTTTACGTTTGCTATTGAATTCGTGATTTGTACATAACGAGATCCTCACAGATCCCAACAAGTGGTATCAGAGCACTTGGTTAATTCGTTTTGTACAAAGATCCTCCATTTCTAATTTGTAATTTGTCGGTAAATCAATTAATTGCGGTTATGGGCTCCCCCTCGGGTGACATTGCTAAAATTAATTGTAGGAAATTACTAGGACAAATTTCTAAAAGTAGACGGTTAGAGGAAATCTTATGAGAGCGTACGGGCTTCCCCTCGGATGACGTATAATCAAATTTGACGACCTTAGGACCGAGCATTAACCCCTCTCGGGGTCCCTGAATTCTATTGCATGGCCAAATGGAGACCGACAATTAATTTCGTTCGTCATGAATTTGGTTTTGACTTATGGAAATTAATGGGCCTTAGAAAAGCTCTTCTCTTACAAAATGCGAGTTTGTAGGGCGACCCTCGTAGCATGCATTCTCACAAGGTGTAATAGATGTCGGTGGATTTAAGTTAATGTTGTTTTGAGGATATCAATATTAACAGTTAAATTCTAAAGTGTTTAATCTGTAAAATTTATTTGCATGATTCTCAGGATATTCATCATGTCGTTCAATCCGTTGTCTGTCATTCTAAAAGAAAATCAACTTACTGGTCCTAATTACATTGATTGGAAGAGGAACTTAGACATAGTGTTGACTGCTGAGGGTTATAAGTTTGCTATCACTGATGCTTGTCCGGCGGTGCCGGCGGCTGATGCTCCTGAGCAGGAGAAAGAGGAGTATGCTCGGTGGAAGAAGGCTGATGAGATGGCGAAGTGTTACATTCTGGCTTCTATGTCAAATGTTCTTCAACATCAGCATCAGTCTAAGGACACTGCAGCAGATATACTTCTCAATCTCAGGGATCTGTTCGGACATCAGTCTAGGGCTGCTAGGCAAGAGGCTTTGAGTGCTCTGATGAGTACGCGCATGGCCGAGGGCACACCCGTAAGGGAGCACGCCCTCAGGGTTATGGCGCAGCTCAATGAGCTTGAGGTTATGGGAGGTTATATTGACGGGGAAACCCAGGTTGATATTATGCTCCAATCTCTGCCGAAGAGCTTTGATCAGTTCCGGTTGAACTACAACATGCACAAGATGCATATGGCTCTTCCAGAACTGCTTGCAGAGCTTCAGTCGGCGGAGGCCTTATTCACTCAAGCACCTCAGGTGCTAGTCGCCGAGCAGGCTGGACCTTCCAGGCCTCACAAGGGCAGGAAGAGAAAGAAGTCTGCAGGAAAGGCGAAGGCACAGGATGCTCCGGTTTACCCACGACCGACCCCTCAGGCTGTGGCAAAGAAACCGAAAGGAAGATGCCACAAGTGCAATAAGTCAGGACACTGGAAGGTCGATTGCCCTCTCCTCAAGAAAGGTAACTCTCTCGTTAATGTCGTAGAAACATGTTTAGCGGTTGTATCTACCAGAACCTGGTGTGTAGATACTGGAGCCACTGATCATGTCTGCAATTCTTTGCAGGGGTTCCAGGAAACCAAGCGACTTAGGGAGGGAGAGATCACCGTCTAC
This sequence comes from Striga asiatica, assembly GCA_008636005.1. Taxonomy (NCBI): domain Eukaryota; kingdom Viridiplantae; phylum Streptophyta; class Magnoliopsida; order Lamiales; family Orobanchaceae; genus Striga; species Striga asiatica. The sequence continues at coordinate 872,487 of BKCP01010181.1, forward strand.
ATGGGCAATGCTACGAAAGTGGCGGCTGTTGCAGTGGGAGACGTTACTTTATCGTTCGATAGTAGTAGTTTGGTTTTGAGAAATTGCCTTTATGTTCCTAGTTTTAGAAAGAACCTTGTTTCAGTTTCTAAACTCGTTATGGATGGTTTTTCAGTTTCGTTTGATGACATGGTTATTATTCGTTTTGAAAATCGTTTCATATGTTGTGGTTCATTAGTTGGCAATTTATATGTTCTCAAACCGAACTCTCCCACAGTGCAACATAATGAATTGAATAATGTCATAACTACATCTAATAAGAGGAAGGAGTCTTCGCAGATGAATCAAGCATATCTGTGGCACCTTAGACTTGGACACATCAACCTTAGGAGGATTCAAAAGTTAGTGGCCAGTGGACATCTCGGTCCATTGGAAGAGCACTATCCAACTTGCGAATCATGCCTAGAAGGTAAGATGGCCAAGAGGCCGTTTACGGCAAAGGGGTATAGGAGCCAAGAAGTGCTAGGATTGATTCATTCTGATTTGTGTGGTCCTATGTCGATCCAGGCTAGAGGAGGTTTCGAGTACTATGTGTCTTTCATAGATGATTACTCGAGATTTGGGTACGTTTATCTGTTGCACCGCAAGTCCGAATGCTTTGAGAAATTCAAGGAGTATCGGGCAGTTGTGGAGAAGCTTCATGGTAAATGTATCAAGTCACTTCGTTCTGATCGAGGTGGCGAATACCTTTTTGGAGAGTTCAGGACATACTTATCGGAAGCTGGGATTGAATCCCAACTGACTGCACCCGGCACGCCCCAGCAGAATGGGGTTGCAGAGCGAAGAAATAGGACTCTTATGGAGATGGTTAGGTCTATGATGAGTTATTCGAGGTTACCAGATTCGTTCTGGGGTTTGGCATTGGAAACGGCATCGTATATTCTGAACATGGTTCCGTCGAAGTCAGTTGACACTACCCCTTATGAGATGTGGAAAGGGCGCAAGCCCAGTTTCTCACAGTTTCGAGTTTGGGGTAGTCCTGCACACGTGTTAGTGCAGGAACCTGGCAAGTTGGAGAAACGTTCGGAAGCACGAGTTTTCGTAGGCTATCCCAAGGGAACGAAAGGTGGATTATTTTATAGTCCCGAGGATCAGAAGGTGATCGTTTCGACGAACGCTAGATTCTTGGAAGAAGACTATATTATGAATCATAAGCCCGCGAGTAGACTAGTCTTAGAGGAGTTAAGGGGTGAAATCGATGGTTCCCCACCGAGTGCGCAAGTAGATACATCACATAATACTGCAACACGACACACTGAGAGTGTACCAGTGCAGACAGTGCCTCGTCGCAGTGGGAGGGTTTCTCATTTACCCGACCGATGGATAGGTCTTGGAGAGTCGTCAGACTCAGTTCCAGGAGGCCTAGAATCGGACCCAAGAACTTACGATGAGGCACTCCAAGATAAAGATGCAGATTCATGGAATGTTGCAATGAAAGCTGAAATGGGGTCAATGGACTCCAATCAGGTCTGGGATCTTGTAGAACTACCCGATGGGGTACGACCCATTGGATGTAAGTGGATCTATAAGAGAAAGAGAGGATTGGATGGGAAGGTGCAAACCTTTAAAGCTAGGCTTGTTGCGAAAGGTTATACCCAGATCGAGGGTATTGATTATGATGAGACCTTTTCGCCAGTAGCTATGCTTAAGTCCATTCGGATTCTCTTGGCTGTAGCCGCTCATATGGACTATGAGGTCTGGCAGATGGATGTCAAGACAGCTTTCCTTAATGGGAACCTGCAAGAAGACATCTATATGCAGCAACCAGAGGGATTCATTGCTGAAGGTCGTGAGCATCTAGTGTGTAAGCTTAATCGGTCTATTTATGGACTGAAGCAAGCTTCGAGATCTTGGAACATCCGTTTTGATGAGGTGATCCAGTCGTACGGGTTCACTCAATGTCCGGATGAGCATTGTGTTTACAAGAAAATCAGTGGGAGCGTGGTGGTGTTTCTTGTGCTTTACGTAGATGACATACTGCTTATTGGAAACAGTAAGAAGGAGTTATCAGACGTAAAGGTGTGGTTGTCTAAGCAGTTTGATATGAAGGACTTAGGTGAAGCAGGACACATTCTTGGTATTAGGCTCATTAGAGATCGTAAGAAGAGAATGTTGTGCTTATCCCAGTCTTCATACATAGATACTGTCTTGGCCAGATTTAGCATGCAGGATTCCAAGAAAGGTATGTTACCTTTTAGACATGGAATACCTTTATCTAAGGAGATGTCTCCTAAGACGTCTAAGGAGATAGAGGAGATGAAGACAGTTCCTTATGCTTCGGCAGTAGGAAGTCTCATGTATGCAATGCTATGCACAAGGCCGGATATTAGCTACGCCGTTGGCATGGTAGCTAGATATCAAAGTAATCCAGGACGGGAACATTGGTCTGCGGTGAAGCATATACTCAAGTACCTGAGAAGGACTAAGGAGTACATGTTAGTTTACCGTGCAGACAGCTTGTTACCTCTGGGTTACAGTGATTCTGATTTCCAGTCAGATAGGGATGAAAGTAAGTCAACCTCAGGTTATGTGTTTACCTTGGGAAGTGGAGCCATTTCATGGAGGAGTGCTAAGCAGAAATGCGTGGCAGACTCCACCATGGAAGCCGAGTACATAGCAGCCTCAGAGGCAGCGAAAGAGGCAGTTTGGCTCAGGAACTTCTTAGTGGACTTAGAGGTTATACCGAGTTTGCCACGTGGTATCACCGTGTACTGTGATAACAGTGGAGCAGTAGCGAACTCAAAAGAACCTCGAGCCCACAGGGCAAGCAAACACATAGAGCGCAAATACCATCTGATTCGGGATATCGTTGGTAGAGGAGACGTTGATGTTGCCAAGATTGCATCAGAGGATGCATGGCGATAGGATCGACATAGGTCTTTTAGAATAACGGATTGATAGGACTATACTGTAAAAGCGAAAGCTTTAAGTATAAGTGGGAGATTGTTAGTGTTATATACTGAAAGCTTGGCTTTGCATGTTATTACACATTTACCCTTTATGAATGAGAATCATGTTAGATTAAACAAGTTCTACGTTCTGTTGTTCTGCACTTAGATAGGGTGGGTCGTCATCGGGCGAACCGAAGATCACTCTATCAGTCACTTGCGAACAAGAATAGTTGTTCACAACCTAGATGGACATGAACACCCCATCCGAACGGTTGTAGTGTCAACTGTACAGTTTGTCTTGACTGATTAGTTGCACTAGTACATTTATGTATTGAACAGGATCCCAGAGAGGAGAAGTTCATTTTATACTGATCGTCGTAAATGAACTAGGCCTCGGTTAATTACTGCGTTCTCTTAACCCGTAAGATATTAAACAGGCAGATATATATAATATATATTACTTTGATTCACATGGGTGAGGTTCAGTTCGCTGGATTAATATTCCTACTGTTTTGGGTAATATTATTATATATAGGATGTGCTGTTAGGATATTTACGGTCACCATGTGCGTTAGTTTGATGATGTCCCCGGAGTGAGTTCATGAAGGATTGTTATGCTAAACCCTGCAGGTGGATTAAATTCCGGCATAATAAGAATGTGATGAACGAGCGCTAGCTTCGGTGAAATAATAATAAATTAATTAATTCTTGATTGTCAGTAATCGAATTAATTAATGGACATTATATCTTAAACGTGGGGAGGTAAATCGAGTAATTATTATTGGAGTCTCAAATGTAATTTAGGCTAGGGAAAGGGAGTGCAATAATATAATGTTGGTGGCCCATTAATATTATTTAATTAATTAGAGGAGTGGTTTTGGCCCACAGTTAGTCTAATTAATTAAGGAGCCCTTTTCCTAATCTCCTTAGGATCCCTACTGTAGCTCTATATATACATCATTAAGCTAATGAGAAGGAAATATAAGTCTCATTCTCACGTGAAACACGCCTCTCTCTCTAGATCTCATTCGAGCTTTATCTTCTTCTTGTTGCTCCACTGGTACAAGTTGAAGAAGGGTGTATTGAGTAATACAGTAGAAGATCTGTAGGTAAAACGAGACGAAATATATTTTGACCTACAGAACTAACTGGAAGTCCGATTGAGACGTACAGTATACCCAGACGACTGTCTCTACGAGAGCTTTCTATCGCCGTCGACGTCGCCGGAATCCGACGCCGCACGCGCCCCCACGCGCCGCCGGAAGGTGCCAGACAGCAAAATTTTGTTTTGATCTGTTTGCATCCGTTTGATCCAGTTTTGATCTGATCTTGTTCGCGCAACTCAAGACGTGATTTGCGGTCAATCAATTGCGGTCAACTGTTCGTGGTCAACCAGATCTACATAAATTTTAAGCCGTAAGTTCTCTACGTCAAACCTTTAGATCCGCTGCGCATAGGTTTACGTTTGCTATTGAATTCGTGATTTGTACATAACGAGATCCTCACATATCCCAACACCTTAATGAAGACCAAACTTGTTCTTTTTGTGGTGGTTTGGATGAATCATCGAGTCATCTTTTCTTTGAATGCCTTTTTAGCTTGAAAATATAGGGGGTGATCCGTGATTGGGTTAACCTCCGTCATAGGCCATCGACTCTCAAAGGGGCCCTTAGATAGACCAAGAAAGAGGCTAGAGGGGCTAGTTGGCAAACCAAGTTGAAGAAAGCGGCACTCGCGGAAACCGTTTACTCCATTTGGAATGCGAGAAATAGGTTGATTTTTGAAAACGAATCTCAACCTACGAGCCTTGTGAACAACCGAATGTACTTGCCGAGTTTGAGAGGAAATGCTTTAGGTTATGATAGACTTATCTCTTGTGTTGGGAGCTCGAGAGTAATGGCAAGAGCGTGTTCAGCGACGCCTTGGCCACGGTGGGAGTCGAGCCGAGCATAGCTCCATGTAGCATTAGTGTTTTGGCACTTTTTGTCTTATCAGAGACTTGAGTGGACAACCGACCTGTGGTTGTCCTCTTCAACCTTTCCTATGCGAGTGAGGAGCCGAGCTTGTGGGTGCCCATTGCGCTTTTGTATGCCGACTTTCGATCGTTTGTACTCCAGTTTTGATCAACAAATTTACATTTACCGATTAAAAAAAAAAAACACGACAACTAGGGTCATTAGTTGATTATGAAATTCTTTTATTTCTCCCAACTTGTTTGGTCACCAGTATATATTTAGGATATATTTGGTAGACAAATAAATTAGCTTACTATCTCAAACTTATATATTTATAATATAGATAAAGGAGTGGTGGGAATAAAAAAAGCATCATAGTAATAAAGCAAATCACTAAGGACAGAAAAACCATATTCTTACGTTTCCATATCAAAGTCAACCTTTTGTTATAATTTCTTTGAAATTATGCCTGTTGGAGTACCTAAAGTACCGTTTTTCATTCCAATTCCTTCTGAGTCTGAGCAAGACAAAGAAAAAGACAAAGAAAAAGACAAAGACGAAGAAGAAGACAAAGAAGAAGACGAAGAAGAAGACGAAGAAGAAGAAGAAAGGTTTTTTAAAAAGAAAAAGAAAATAAAGAAAAACCAAGAAGAAGAAGAAAAGACAAAGAAAAACCAAGAAGAAGAAAAGACAAAGAAAAACCAAGAAGAAGAAGAAAAGACAAAGAAAAAGAAAAAGAAAATGCGGGCGATTTGGGCTGACATATAACGCGACTTGTCAGATATATTGGATTATGGTGGGATTTCCCCGTTTTCTCACCCGACCGAGATATCCTCCGTTTCGCCCAAGAAAGAGAAATTGAATCATAAAAAAGTTGGAGCGTGAAGTGCAATTAGACGTATTTTTTAGGGAAATTCATAAAACTATATTCAATTCGAATAATTCATGGTTGACTTTGGTTGGACTAAAAAAATGAAGTATCCAAGCTCCGTTTAGAAAACCCCCAAAAATACATCTATGATTAATACGTGTATCACTCTTTCTTATTTGTAAAGTCATAAAAAAAAGAAGTGGTGGTGGGAAGATTTGTCCTATATGTGCAAATCAAAACCGGGCCGATCTTTTCCCAATTTCTACACGCCTCTTTTACCTTTTTGTCGCGCCTCAAAAGCTACATTCAGATTTTTTTTTTTGGCATTGTGTCCAACAAACAACGACGTTTTGTGTGATTATGGAATAGTCAATTTACCATAATGACTATACTTTCGGCCACCCTTATCCATAACTCAAGAGTTGGGTTAAGGGGGAAAACACAACAAAAAAAAAATAGGAGGTGTTGCGACTCAGGTTACAATGTGACTTTAGATCGCGACCGAGTTGTGTTTTGAAAATGGGACACTTGTTCGATTTCTATTAGATAAGTGTATTTTTTTTAGTTAAAAAAATTTTAAAAATATTAAAAATTTTATTTTATTCATTCTCTATAAATAGAGACCACATTTGATAGGTTTTGGAATATAATTGTAATTTTTAAATAAATAAAAATAAAATAAATATTGTAACAGATAAATATATATGGAAGATATTCCCATAGTTATCTTTAGTATCTAGATATTTGATTTGATATGATTTTATCTCTATTTGATTTTCTCTCTTGTAATCTCTATATATTCTCTGTAAACTCTTTCTACGATGATACAGAAAACTTTCTTTCTTCCATTATCATGTTCTCTCTTATGATTTTAGCATGGTATCAGAGCGGTGAATTTCGCCGTCGACATCATATCTAATTTTTTTTTTCTTTTCTTCACCATCATCATATTCTTTTCTTTCATCATGTCATCCGGCACCGGATCTCATTCAAGTTATAAAACTATCTCACCATACGATATCACGTCGAGTGATAATCCCGGATGTTTGATTTCTACGGTCCTCCTCAAAGGACAAAATTATATTGAATGGTCCTCTTCACTCCGGACGGCTCTCCGGGCACGCAAAAAGTTCAGTTTTCTTAATGGTTCTATTCTCACACCTGCGGATGACTCTCTGATCCTCGAAGATTGGTTCGTCAATAACTCGATGTTGGTCTCATGGATAAAGAATACGATCGATCCGACACTTCGACCCTCCATTCCTCAAATAGAACTCGCCAAAGAACTATGGAATCATCTTCGTCGTCGTTTCTCCGTTGTTTGCGGCACTCGAATTCAGCAATTGAAAGGCGAATTAGCTTCTACACTACAAAAAGGTATGACTGTTAGTGCATACTATGGCAAGCTGCGCACGTTATTCGATGAATTAAACTCGTATCAACCACCAATTGCTTGTACCTGTGGACATGCTCGTGAATTCGAGGCCCGTCGAGACGCAGAAGAAACTCACCAATTCTTATTGGGCCTGGATAAGGAGGTATATGGGTCGGCCCACTCTGGTCTTTTGGCCTAAGATCCCTTACCTTCTTTGGAATGGGTCTATTCCGTCATCTCACAGGAGGAACGACTTTCCTCTCCATCTGCTCCGACAACCGACGTGATGAGCTTCGCTACCACTGCAACACGCCAATCGTCTTCCCAATCTTCTCGCCAGTGCAATGTCTGTGGTCGATCTGGACACGACGCCACAGTTTGTTATCGAGTAAAAATCTGTCCCCACTGCAATCGAACGGGTCACGATCCGCGTCGTTGCTATGAAGTTGTCGGCTACCCTGCAGGTCGTTCCGGCAAGTCTCCAACGGCTCCTTCTACCGGCGCGTCTCCGGCAGGACTAGGTCAATTGAACGGCGCCTCTTCATCTTCCGCTGGAAATGACCGACGACTTGTTCCTTCAATTTCTGCCAAAGCCCACGCTGCCAATATTATTGGGAGAAATTCTATTGGGCCTGGTCATGTTGGGCCAGGCCTTGCTGATTCTCCTATTCCATTCGGCTCTTATGGGGATAATTCTGTCCCGACATCTACAGGTTTGAGTCCGGATCAATGGCAGGCGCTAGTTAATCTCGTGCGCCCTAATAATTCTGATACTACCACTTCTAATCATTTAACTGGTAAGGATTATGCTCGTAGTTGGATGTATGATTGTGGTGCTACACATCATATGACTGGATTTTTTTAGTATCTCGTTGATATTTGTGATATTTCCCCGCGACCAGTGCAACTTCCTGATGGACAATTGACTGTTGCGACTAAAGCCGGCAAAGTTCGCCTTAGTCAAAATTTGATTTTGATTAATGTCCTATTTGTTCCTAGTCTTAAATGCAGTCTCATTTCATTATACCATTTGTTAGACGATCATGGGTGTACAGCCCACTTCACTAATGTTGATTGTCTCATACAGGACCGTACTACGAGGACGGTGATTGGTCTGGGTGAACAAAAGGGGGGGTTATATTTTTTTCGTGATTCGATGAAGACTGTGACGGCTAGTGTATTTGTTGGCGGATCTATGGACTTGTGGCATCAACGATTGGGACACCCACCTCCACAGGTTATTGGGAAGCTTTGTAATTTTTCTTCTAGTCATATTAGTAGTTTTGACAATAAAGCTTGCGATATCTGTTATCGTGCCAAGCATACTAGAGACTCCTTTCCTTTGAGTGCAAGTACCAGTTTGGAACCTTTTGCTTTGATTCATTGTGATTTATGGTGTCCCTATCGAGTCCCCTCGTTTTCTGGAGCTAGATATTTTTGACAATTATTGATGATTTTTCTCGAGTTGTGTGGCTTTATTTGTTGAATGACAAAAGGTGTGTTTTTGATACTTTAATTGGTTTATTTTCCATAGTGCAACGACAATTTAATAGATTGGTAAAAGTTGTTCGAAGCAATAATGGGACTGAGTTTATGTGTCTCACCTCATATTTTCGGGAAAACGGTATTTTACACGACATCTTGTGTTGCAACCCCCCAGCAGAATGGTCGAGTGGAACGCAAGCATCGCGACATCCTTAACGTGGCACGTGCTCTGCGTTTTCAGGCTAATTTGCCCATTGAATTTTGGGGACACTGTGTCTGATATTTAATAAACCGTACTCCCACTGAAGTCCTACGTGGGAAAAGTCCCTATGAAGTTCTTTTTGGAAAATGGCCTTCTCTTACACATCTTCGTGTTTTTGGCTGCTTGTGCTTTGTTCATAATTTGGATCATTCGGGGGATGAATTTGCTAGTCGTAGCAAGAAGTGTATCTTTGTAGGCTATCCCTTTGGGAAGAAGGGCTGGTCTGTTTTTGATCTTGACACTCGACAGTTTTTGGTCTCTAGAGATGTTAAATTCTGTGAGGATCAATTCCCGTTTTCTACGCCACCTGACTCTGAGACTAACTCTGTCCCACTTCCTTCTTCTACACCATGGCCTGTTATTGATGACGCGTCTTCACCTATGCTTGATTCTGAGCCAATCGCCTCTCTCGATCCCACATCCTCATCTCCTTCTGGGACTACTATAGTCAGGGGGGGTTCTGACTCTATGGTGTCCAATGAGCTCTTGGGTCGAGGCCGCCAGACGAAGTTTCCTTCCGTCAGACTGCGTGATCATGTCACCAACACTATTATTTCCCCCCCAGTTCACTCCTCACCCACTTCATCGTCCTCAGGTACACCATATCCCTTAGCTCATTTTGTTGATAGTACTGCTTTCTCATCTGCACATAAGACTTTCTTGGCAGCTATAGAGGCCTCTGTCGATCCGCGGACCCTTACCGAGGCCTTGGCTGATTCTAATTGGCGTTCTGCCATGCAGTCTGAAATTGAGGCTCTTGAGCACAATCACACTTGGAATCTTGTTTCGCTTCCTCATGGTAAAAATGCTATTGGATGTAAATGGGTGTACCGTATCAAACATCGGTCTGACGGGTCCATTGAACGATACAAAGCTCGTTTGGTTATCCTTGGGAATAAATAGGTCGAGGGTGTTGATTATACTGAGACCTTTGCTCCCGTCGCCAAAATGGTGACTGCCAAAAAGATTCGAACAGGTCGAGGGTGTTGATTATACCGAGACCTTTGCTCCCGTCGCCAAAATGGTGACTTTTCGAATCTTTTTGGCTATTGCTGCTGCCCGACAATGGGAATTACATCAGGTGGATGTTCACAATGCATTTCTGCACGGTGATCTTGATGAAGAGGTGTACATGAAATTGCCTCCTGGTTTTCGGTCTAAGTCTTCTAATCTTGTTTGTCGCTTGAAGCGGTCCCTATATGGCCTTAAGCAGGCTCCTCGGTGCTGGTTTGCGAAACTCACTACGGCACTTCGCCAATATGGCTTTCGTCAATATTATGCCGATTATTCTCTTTTTACCTTGTGCCGCGATGGTGTTCAACTGCACGTTCTCGTTTATGTTGATGATCTAATCATATCCGGGAATGATAGTGGGGCTATTTCTTCCTTTAAGGCTTATTTAAGTCGTTGCTTTCATATGAAGGATCTCGGCATTTTGAAATACTTCCTGGGATTGGAAGTCGCTCGCAATTCCTCTGGCATTTTCTTGTGCTAGAGGAAGTATACTCTTGACATAGTGTCCGAGGTTGGTTTTCTCGGGGCTAAGCCGGCCTCCTTTCCATTGGAGCAAAATCATCAGCTTCCGCTTCTCACTGGTCCTCCACTATCGAATCCATAAAAATACCGGCGTTTGGTCGGAAGGCTTATTTATCTTGCTGTCACCCGACCAGACTTGTCTTATTCCGTCCATGTTTTGTCTCAGTTTATGCACAATCCTCTCCAGGATCATTGGGATGCTGCTCTTCGTGTTGTGCGTTATTTGAAAGGTCGTCCTGGTCAGGGCATTTTCTTCCCCGCTGATTCTGATTTACGTCTTACTACTTGGTGTGACTCTGATTGGGCGGGATGCCCACTTACGCGTCGCTCTCTCACTGGTTGGATCATCCAACTCGGATCCTCGCCCATCTCGTGGAAGACAATGAAACAATCTACTGTCTCTCGCTCTTCCGCCGAAGCAGAATATCGCTCCATGGCTTCTACCACTTGTGAGCTGACCTGGTTGAAATCCCTTCTGGGATGTTTTGGTGTTGATCATTCATATCCAGTCTCTCTCCATTGTGACAGTAAGGCAGCTTTGCATATTGCCTCCAATCCCGTGTTCCATGAATGCACTAAACACATTGAGATTGACTGCCACTTTGTTCGTAACGCACTATTGAAGGGCCTTATTGCTCCTCGTTATGTTTCCACCATGGCTCAGCTGGTAGATATTTTTACTAAGGCCTTAGGTGGACAAGAATTCACGAACTTTCTCAACAAGTAGGGCATTCGGAATCTTCATGCACCAACTTGAGGGGGGTGTAACAGATAAATATATATGGAAGATATTCCCATAGTTATCTTTAGTATCTAGATATTTGATTTGATATGATCTTATCTCTATTTGATTTTCTCTCTTGTAATCTCTATATATTCTCTGTAAACAATTTCTACGATGATACAGAAAACTTTCTTTCTTCCATTATCATGTTCTCTCTTATGATTTTAGCAAATATGTTAGGCTTCCACCCTTCGCCCTCCACCCTCTGCCCTCCGCCGTGCGCCTCTACATTTGTTGTGCGCTCTCAGCCCCCCACCGTGCACCTCCATCCTTGCTGTGCGCCCGCGCATCTTCACCAATTATGCAATTCGTAGGCTTTCGATTTTTTTTTTTCATATCAATTTTGTCAAATGTATTTTTCTTTTTGGTGATGTTGTGTGACTTTGTTTCTCATGTATAAATTTGTGGTTGATTCTGTAGTGCTGGGCGTTGGCTTGGGACACGTGGGTTACATTTTGAAAATCTTGGGTTTTATCTTATTTTTTTCTCGAAATTAAATCATATTTTTGTTAAGAAAAAAAAAGTGGTGAGCCTAGCCAACCAAATGCGCGGCCCGAGAAGGGGGCCGATTGGGTCTGCATTTTGCAGGCCCACCAAGATGGTTGGTCAGCCCATCACGCCCTGCCAATTGCAGGCTACGAGTCGGCCCACCCCGCCTGCCTATTTTGACAACTCCAGTTGGAGATAACCACTAACCCTAATTAAAAAGTAGGGTTCAAGCCTTCAAGGAATAATTTCTTTTGACACGTTGAATTTCAATAGACATTTCAATGATCATGCCATACTTATTTCACGATGTGATTAGTATGAAACCTTTGTTTCTCAAAATTGGAATCTCCGCAATTGATTATTTAGACCTTAAGAGTGTCAAAGACTCTTTTAACACGTTAAATTTCAATAGACATTTCAATGATCATGCCATACTTATTCCACGATGTGATTAGTATGAAACCTTTGTTTCTCAAAATTGGAATCTCCGCAATTGATAATTTAGACCTTAAGAGTGTCAAAGACAAAACATCAATCAAAATGTTCTATGAACGTGCGTTCACCTGACTTTTTAGACAAGCCCATAATGGTTTTGTCTTATTAAAATGTAAAATAAAGTACTAATAATTTTTTGAAAAATATGTATAATTTTTTGGTTTAATATAAAATAAATTTAAATTGATATAAACTAAATAATTTTATCATAAATTAAATTAATAAAACATGGGTAAAATAATTTTTTACTACTACATATTTAAATAAAACAAAAAAACTAAGACCAGACTGGAGCCTAGGTGAGCCACTCCTTGGCTCCGGCCCTGGTCGGAGATGGCCAGATTAACGGCGGCAAACTGAGCTCCACCTCTTCCGGCAGCGAGGCAAAACCGATGGTTGTGCGGTTGGGCCTAAACCGTCGGTCAGACATGTTACTATAAATATGACACCATTTTAAATTTTTGCAAAATTATGTTACCAATACTGTAATTATGGCACCAATATTAATTCGTTACAAAAATTCATTACTAATGTACCGAAGTTTAGTAGTGAATATGATCGATTTTTTGGATAAATTTTTGTCCAACGTCTCTTCAACCTTTCCACTAGCCGTAATTAAAAAGTAGCATTCAAGGAATAATGATTTCTTTTGACATGCCATACTATTTTTTACATTGGACGAGAATTGAATTTCAATAGATATTTCAATGACCACGCCATAATTTATTCAATATAGCGCGATATGATTAGCATGAAATCTTTTTTTCTCAAAATTAAATATCTGCACTTGATTATTTAGACCTTAGGGTATGAAAACGTCAATCAAATTGCTCTATGAGCAGTGTATTCACCTGACTTTTTAGACAAGCCCATAATGGTTTTGTATTATTAAAATGTACAATAAAGTAGTACTAATAAGGGAACTTGTTAGTTATCTCCCAAGCCAATAATGGTTTTGTATTATTAAAATGTAAAATAAAGTACTAATAAGGGAACTTGTTAGTTATCTCCCATCTGTGTTTCTTAAAAAAAAAATTAAAGTTTAAATAAAATGAAAGACTTTAGTCAAATTTGGGAATGTTCTTGGTCTATCAACTACGTTCTCGTACTATTATGTTACATTATTTTATATTAAAAAATACTAATTCTTCAATTAACTTTATTTTACCAACTAATTTTTCCTTACCCAATCAACATATCTATATAAGAGTGGGTAACTTAACCTCCATTTACAAGTGGCAGAATATATTGCTCTAAATTTCACTCTATAATATTATCTCTCCAAAATGGCCAAGTTTGTTGCCTGCCTAATTATTGCCATTTGTACGCTGCAGATATCCAAGGTGAGTGTTCTTAGCCTGTTCTCTACATATATACATTTGTGTGTTTGACGTACTTTTTCTTAACTCATACTATTGTTACGAGTTCTTGCATTTGATCAAGAATAGTCAAGGAATAAGATGGTAATTATACCCCCCAAGAAAAAAGGAAAAAACATTTTTCTGTTTCCATCATATTTACATTTACTAATTGCGAATATGATTTGTTTTCTTATTTTGATTTTCCTGAACTGAATGGTGGCCAGAGTTATCAATGTGATGATTCTCCTGCTCCTGCTCCTGCTCCTGATACTGATTGCAGTAGCAGTAAGTATAATGCTTTCTTTTGCCATTAGAATATGAACGTATGCATATATATATTTTCTTGAAATTTGTTATATAGTATTTCGACCTACAGATATTGTTGTTAAATAATACAAATATATATTTTTTATTTATTACTATAACTGCTGACACGGATGTATAATTTTACATAGTGAAATGAGATTTAAGTTGTTTGATATTGTTTGATATATTATGATGTAAGGGCACGTTTGTTAGCCTAGATAGGATAGGATTACGCCTCCAATCCACCCCTAATCTCATGTTTGTTTACCATGATTCCGGCCCGCAAGATAGGACAAGGCCCGCGATGAACAGTGTTAAAATCGTGGGAAACGGAGACTAATGAATCTTGGCTGAGGGGTGAGATAACTTTGATCTGCACAGTAAAAAATATGCAAAAGTACAAATGTATCCCTAAAAGTAAAAATTGTTGATCATATTAACCTCTTTTGTTGCCAAAATTACCCCTTCCATCCTTTCCCCTTCTCTACACGCGACTGGACCCTGTTCAAATTTTCTCCATCCCAATTCCCAAATATTTCTTCAGATTTTTTGTTTTTTTCCTTTTTTTCTTTAATTCTTTCCACCCCTAATATTATGTTCCTCACTGTCACTGCAGATTGAAGACGTTTTTTTTCTAATTATGTTTTAATTCCCTTTATTTTGCAATTTGTTTTCAAGAGAGCCACGATTTTGGGTTGGATCCAGTCTAAGAACTAGAAGAAGAGTGACTATGGAGATGGTAGAAATCGGTCGGGGGCGAAGATTTCGGAAGAGGAGTAGCGACAACGAGAGGGAAGAAGGCTAATTTGCTCAATTTTTATTTTCTTTTTGTTCTAGGGTTTCAGAAAGTGTGGGTCGAGGTTGTCGAGCCAGAGCAGCGCAGAAGAGGCAATCAACGAGAGGTCAGCTTTCATTAAAAAATTCCTAGCTTTGTGGATTATGTTGGAATTGGTAATTTTGCGTTTTTCGATTATTCTACTGGAAAACTTCTTGGCTTTGCACTTGTAATTTTCAGGGGTTTCTTTCGGAATGTAAACTAAAATGGTTTAAGTATTTCAAGAATTTCTGTGTGGTGTTTCTAGGTTTATTTGTTTCTATATCGTAAGCTCAAATAAGGAGAAAACGAAGAGTGTGGAGGTTGTTGACTTGTGTGTGTGTGTGTGTATTTTATTAGGGAAATTGAATTCTAATCATTTGTGGATTTTGAAGATAGTTTCAGGGAATGTATGTTCTTATTCAGTTTCTGGAGACATATGCAAAGTTAGTGTTTTTGTTAGTGCATTGAAGCAAGATATATGCTCGTTGCGATAGAGATGGATAAATACGAAAGCCTAGAGATCAGACGGAGATCCCCGAGTCAGCCCTCTTACACCTCCCTGGCGGACTTTTCAGGATCCGCCTTCGCCGTCTATCAACGACCTTGTTTTTCCGGCGAGTTCGTAAGCCTTGAGGATGTAATTAGCTCCTTCCCTGTGGACGAGCGCAAATCGATTAGTTGATCAGGTGTTTAGGTCCTTTCAATTCTACCATGCTCCCGTTGTTTGTCTATGGAGTTGCTTCGGCTATGAAAACGAGCATCGTTCTCAGCACATTCAAGCACTTGAAGTGCCTGTTCGTGTACTGTAGTTGCTTAACCTGCTACAGTCCGAGAATATTGTTCGAGGAAAAGGTTCAATAAAGGACCCTGACAAAGTATGTGGTCTAATGTGATGTCTAATTACAAAATAAGTATACATTTTGTTCATGGATGCATAGGTTAAATATGCTATAATAATTGTTTGATTAATGATATATGTTGAGCATTTTCTCCATTACTGCTCCTGTTATTTGCAGGAAGAGAAGTTACGTGGACGTCCAGACTATGAAACGTGTAAAAACAGGACGTTGAGTTGCAAATCATTAAGTTGTTCAGTCATCAACTGAGTCATACTTGTCACATGTCATATGGCATTTAGGCGAACAGGATATCGTGGTTGATACGTGATTGGTTTTCTTTGCTCCTAGTTTCTCAAATGGAATATAGGAACAGGAAGATGAGAGAAGACCAAAAACAAAATGAAGTTTCTTAAATTGTTGATCTTAAAGTGGGTTGTGGCTATGTTTGTTTATGTAACATTATTCATTGAATTGATTCTTGTGTTAGTGTGAATTGTTATTGTTATTGGTACTGAGTAGTGAGTACCTTCAAGAACTCACAGATTTTTTAAGCAATTTGTGACAACAAACGACTATTTTAAACGTGATTTTGGGACACTTAAAGCCTCAGCAAGCTCTAATATTTTGTTAAAACAATCAGTTGTGTGCAGTGAGACATTGCTGGCGGACAGAACTATGATGTCTCTAGTTATTTAATTTTTCCTGCATTGAGTTGTGGCTATGTATAATACTATAATGTCATAAATGTTACTATCTACTTCATTGTGATTGCCTTGTACTATATAATATTATTTGGGTAGGATTATTCGACTTTGACGGTTGTTTTCTGCTATGAATTGTATCATAATAAGGTCCTTGAATAAGATTTCTTAATTTCTGCTTTGAGTTGTTTTCTGCATTGTGAAAAGATTGAGTTGTTTTCTACATTGTGAAAAAATAAGATTTCTTAATTTCTTGAATAATAATAAGGTCCTTCAAGTATGAAAATATATGATTTCTTAATTTCAAGGTGTTGGTTCATATAAACCCCAATTTCAATGAGAGAAGTACAAAACCAAAAAAAAAAAAATAAATTAATAATATGAACATAAGCAGAAAAATGTAACTTAAACACATAAAAAAAGACAAAAAAGTGTCATGAGTTTTAATGTATTTTAAATTGAGGACATTTTGGTAATTCACAATTTTTATCATATATCTTATCTAGGAAAACAAATTTGAAACACAAAAATTAACACTTGGACCAATCTTTCTTAACAAACATAGATGACACATAATCTTAACAGTACAATCTTGATTAACAAGATAAAAATTGTCTAATCTAGTCTAACTTAACAAACATGCTCTATGTTTGTTAAGAAAGATTGGTCCAAGTGTTAATTTTTGTGTTTCACATTTATTTCCCTAGATAAGATATATGATAAAAATTGTGAATTACCAAAATGTCCTCAATTTAAAACACATTAAAACTCATGACACTTTTTTGTCTTTTTTATGTGTTTAAGTTACGTTTTTCTGCTTATGTTCATATTTTTTTTTATTTTATTTTTTTTGGTTTTGTACTTCTCTCATTGAAATTGGGGTTTATATGAACCAACACCTTGAAATTAAGAAATCATATATTTTCATACTTGAAGGACCTTATTATTATTCAAGAAATTAAGAAATCTTATATTTTCACAATGTAGAAAACAACTCAATCTTTTCACAATGCAGAAAACAACTCAAAGCAGAAATTAAGAAATCTTATTCAAGGACCTTATTATTATACAATTCATAGCAGAAAACAACCGTCAAAGTCGAATAATCCTACCCAAATAATATTATATAGTACAAGGAAATCACAATGAAGTAGATAGTAACATTTATGACATTATAGTATTATACATAGCCACAACTCAATGCAGGAAAAATTAAATAACTAGAGACATTATAGTTCTGTCCGCCAGCAATGTCTCACTGCACACAACTGATTGTTTTAACAAAATATTAGAGCTTGCTGAGGCTTTAAGTGTCCCAAAATCACGTTTAAAATAGTCGTTTGTTGTCACAAATTGCTTACAAAATCTGTGAGTTCTTGAAGGTACTCACTACTCAGTACCAATAACAATAACAATTCACACTAACACAAGAATCAATTCAATGAATAATGTTACATAAACAAACATAGCCACAACCCACTTTAAGATCAACAATTTAAGAAACTTCATTTTGTTTTTGGTCTTCTCTCATCTTCCTGTTCTTATATTCCATTTGAGAAACTAGGAGCAAAGAAAACCAATCACGTATCAACCACGATATCCTGTTCGCCTAAATGCCATATGACATGTGACAAGTATGACTCAGTTGATGACTGAACAACTTAATGATTTGCAACTCAACGTCCTGTTTTTACACGTTTCATAGTCTGGACGTCCACGTAACTTCTCTTCCTGCAAATAACAGGAGCAGTAATGGAGAAAATTCTCAACATATATCATTAATTAAACAATTATTATAGCATATTTAACCTATGCATCCATGAACAAAATGTATACTTATTTTGTAATTAGACATCACATTAGACCACATACTTTGTCAGGGTCCTTTATTGAACCTTTTCCTCGAACAATATTCTCGGACTGCAGCAGGTTATGCAACAACAGTACACGAACAGGCACTTCAAGTGCTTGAATGTGCTGAGAACGATGCTTGTTTTCATAGCCGAAGCAACTCCATAGACAAACAACGGGAGCATGGTAGAATTGAAAGGACCTAAACACCTGATCAACTAATCGATTTGTGCTCGTCCACAGGGAAGGAGCTAATTACATCTTCAAGGCTTACGAACTCGCCGGAAAAACAAGGTCGTTGATAGACGGCGAAGGCGGATCCTGAAAAGTCCGCCAGGGAGGTGTAAGAGGGCTAACTCGGGGATCTCCGTCTGATCTCTAGGCTTTCGTATTTATCCATCTCTATCGCAACGAGCATATATCTTGCTTCAATGCACTAACAAAAATACTAACTTTGCATATGTCTCCAGAAACTGAATAAGAACATACATTCCCTGAAACTATCTTCAAAATCCACAAATGATTAGAATTCAATTTCCCTAATAAAATACACACACACACAAGTCAACAACCTCCACACTCTTCGTTTTCTCCTTATTTGAGCTTACGATATAGAAACAAATAAACCTAGAAACACCACACAGAAATTCTTGAAATACTTAAACCATTTTAGTTTACATTCCGAAAGAAACCCCTGAAAATTACAAGTGCAAAGCCAAGAAGTTTTCCAGTAGAATAATCGAAAAACGCAAAATTCCCAATTCCAACATAATCCACAAAGCTAGGAATTTTTTAATGAAAGCTGACCTCTCGTTGATTGCCTCTTCTGCGCTGCTCTGGCTCGACAACCTCGACCCACACTTTCTGAAACCCTAGAACAAAAAGAAAATAAAAATTGAGCAAATTAGCCTTCTTCCTCTCGTTGTCGCTACTCCTCTTCCGAAATCTTCGCCCCCGACCGATTTCTACCATCTCCATCGTCACTCTTCTTCTAGTTCTTAGACTGGATCCAACCCAAAATCGTGGCTCTCTTGAAAACAAATTGCAAAATAAAGGGAATTAAAACATAATTAGAAAAAAAGCGTCTTCAATCTGCAGTGACAGTGAGGAACATAATATTAGGGGTGGAAAGAATTAAAGAAATAAAGGAAAAAAACAAAAAATCTGAATAAATATTTGGGAATTGGGATGGAGAAAATTTGAACAGGGTGCAGTCGCGTGTAGAGAAGGGGAAAGGATGGAAGGGGTAATTTTGGCAACAAAAGAGGTTAATATGATCAATAATTTTTACTTTTAGGGATATATTTGTACTTTTGCATATATTTTACTGTGCAGATCAAAGTTATCTCACCCCTCAGCCAAGATTCATTAGTCTCCGTTTCCCACGATTTTAACACTGTTCATCGCGGGCCTTGTCCTATCTTGCGGGCCGGAATCATGGTAAACAAACATGAGATTAGGGGTGGATTGGAGGCGTAATCCTATCCTATCTAGGCTAACAAACGTGCCCATAGATGACACATAATCTTAACAGTACAATCTTGATTAACAAGATAAAAATTGTCTAATCTAGTCTAACTTAACAAACGTGCTCTAATAGTAATGATTATGGGCTGAGTTTTTTTTTTTT
>BKCP01010181.1:893810-906092 GCA_008636005.1 Striga asiatica
AAAAGCAGTACATCAAATGGCATGTGGACTTTTGACATAAAATTTCTCACAAACACAGTATATAGGTGAAATTAAACAAGGGTTACAGGGAATTCCTTGCTGTCAGCTGACTTAGTTCGAAGGCTTCCCATTTGAAGTGCTAGTTGATGATGGGGTTTCAGCTGAAGGACCCACTTCTTTGCTGATTAGTTCATGGAAAGTAGCTGGGTCGAGATAAGATTGGTAGGGAGGCAACCTATGTGACAAACAGAGTTAAAAGGAAAAAAGATTTCACGGAACAGATCACATCACGAGTACCAAGGGGTGTCCTTGGTAATTTTGCAAGATGGTTGAGTTTTAGGGATAATTGAAGGCCTAATCTATCGGTAATTTGACTTCAGTAGAAAAGGTATTAGAGAGTGTTTGGAGAAATTTGTACCTGCTAGCAGTAATAGTATGTCCGTCTATATTCATCTTCACGTCGAATATATTGCCTGCATGAATACCAAATAAAAAATTAAGTATGACCAAAAATGTTATCTATTTCAATTAGTGACTGGAAAAACTAGTCTCTTTTGCTTCTTTCTATGGTTTTATTGGGACACTACAAAAAAGAAGGAAAGTTCAAAACCGTGTTTACAAGATAGATGGGCTTTCATCTGAATCAAATGTGCGACCCAAAAATGAAATATGCCAATTACAGAAATAAAATTGGTCTTCAATTTCATTTTTTGCCTACAGCGACTCAATTATTGTGCTTACTGAGTTAGCTACCTGGAATGATTTTGTAGCTACAAAACTGAAAGGCGTTTGAGAATAAGAGATGACCCAAGCCAACGATTATTTTGAGGGTAAGTTGAAATAGGATAAGGAAATTACCATGAAAATAATAATGAAAGCACACAGGAAGCTAATGATAAAGGCCACTTTCACGAAGAAACTTACAAGAACAAGGCTCTTGAAACAGATACATTTTGTACTGCAAACAGGATAAACTAGTGCAGGAAAGAATCCAATGTGAAACTTACACAGCCAAGAACATATGTACCTCCAGAAATAGTCTTGTCCGAGAAATACTTTGACATCAGATATTGTCTAAATTCAGCCTCATACCTTTTGAATTTCTCAACATGTTCTTTGCTATCTATAAAGCTGTACAAACATACCATTAAAAAATGATAATAAAAAATAACGTCTCGAATGAAATAAATATTCAGATGCATAAGAAAACCAGGAGAAAATAAATTAAACAGGTTAAAACCTAATGTAGATATAATTTTATACTGAAAAACATATAAAGAGAGAGCTTCGAATGAGATAAATTCATCACACTCTTCTACCATTTTGAAGCACACTAATTTCTTTCTGACTTACAAATTAAAACCCCATCGATATTCACCATTGTACGATATGAACAATTAACAACAAAATCCTTTCCTTTTCTTTTTTGATACCCTCACCAAGCACAAAAGGAAAGAATAAAGATGGGTGATATGATCCAAGAACCAGAAGATCCAAGACCAAAACTATATGTACCATAAATATAAAAAGCATCGAGATCAAAGGATCCAGAGCCAATCATCCTTGATGATGATGCCTTTAAGGAAAGCAGCAGCAAAGATTGAACACTCCCCAGAAACAGAGTAAATATTATATATTTATATATTAGCAAAAATCGAACAGGCAGACAGATACAGAAACTTCAATAAACAGCACACCTAGTAGATTGATTAAAAACTGAGATCTGTGCTTCTGCAGCTGGTAGACGGAGGTGAGTACATTAGGTGGCAAAAGAGGAAACTCTGAATCCATTGACACTTGGACTTCACTACGGAAGAGCACGTGTCGCATTTTTTTTTCCTGCGTAAGTACAAAATTGCCTTCATTTGGTAAAACCGTAGCCGTTGGATGCGATGGTTTCAATTACTGAAGAGCATTGTACCAAAGATTGGCCTAGGCAGCCACGTAGGCATTAGGCATCGCCCAACCGCCTCCGATTTGCATGAATCGGCTGAAAAAATCAGCCATGCAGTTAGGAGGCGCCTAGGAGGGCTCGGCGGCCAGACGGCTGCGGGCCTTGGCCCTCCTAGGCGGGCTCGGCGAAAATTTTCTATTTTTTTTTTAAATACTAATTACATTATTTTGTTATCTTGTTTTCTTTATAATATATTAATTAATATTATTATTTGGATTTAGGGGTGTGAATTTATAATAAGTTGAGATAGTTTTATTTAGCAGGTAGTGAAATAAATAAAAATAAGGTATTTAATCTTAATTTCTAGGCGCTAGGCATTGGTCGGGGGCCTAGCGACTTCTAAAACACTACTAAAGAATCAGGTTATAACCATCACTCCTCTGCTGACATCATTTTCACCACCACGACCATCTGAGAGTAGAGATCATAAGATTGACTGCAGTTAATATATGCCCCATTAGAAATGATTGAGAGAGAGAGACTAAGAAGTTCTCTTTATATGATGTAGGTTTATATGATAAATAGTTTTTGTTCTGCTATTTAACAATCCCCGCGTGAGTTATGGTTGTGCAAGATAAAACTAAAATAACAAAAAGTTAAATTAATATACTAAATATAGTAACTCATTACTATTATAACAATAATAGTCATATTAAAACCAGCTAACATCTGAAAATATAAATAACTCTTCTAATCTGGATCTCGGTTCTAGTTTGTTTAAGATATTATTGTCTTCAAGAATTTTATGTTAAGTAATGATTAGGCATTAATGAAGTTCAGAACTGGTCTAAGTGCAATAACAAGCATTATAGAAAGATAAACTCATGTTTATTTCTGAAATTTCAAATGACAATTTTTAATATATAGAATAATTTATAGAAGAGATTGACTTAACCAACATTTGTGTAGTTTTCATTGTGTATAACCATCCCCAATCCACATTCGAGGAAAAGACTAAAGCTTAAAAAATGAGTGTACTTGAGTTCTACAGTCCTTTTTGGTGGCATTCAATGTCAGGACAACTGAGTTTGGCATGGGATTGGCATTTCCATCTTTACATCATATTATTCAAAATCCAGCCAGGACACAGATTTTGGCATGGGATTGGCATGCATAACTGAATAATAGATACATGAAAGAATTCTGCTAGTCTTCCCCATTATATCTTTCTGACCAACTTGTCTTGATCTCTAACAGATATGTTATTGAGATTCTCAATAACATATAATTAACACGAGAAGAAAAAAAAGAAGGAACCACCAAAGATAGCCACGTCTGAAAATTTTCTTGTCCAGCAAAACATCAAGAATGCATATAAACAGTACTAGTCAATCAATATCTTTTTTCATATAAATCATCAAGAAGTCAAGTAACGAGGATCACATCAGTACTCATATACTTCCTGTCCAAGAATTTTTTGGTAGAAAAGGTGCTAAGGATGGAGAACGTACATTCACACGAACATCATCCCAAGTTGTTGATTTTATATCTGGTTTTCGTTAATAGTATGGTAACACTGGCAACTAGTACCGTAGGAGTAAACTGGGGGACAGTGGCCACACACCTTCTGCCTGCCCAAAATGTGGTCAATATGCTGACAGACAATGGTTTTGATAAGGTGAAGTTGTTTGATGCGGACAGGAGCATATTAGAAGCGTTGTGTGGGACCAACATTCAAGTCATGGTTGCGGTACCCAATTACATGCTGGAGGAGATGAGCCTCGACCCAGGTGCTGCTACATCATGGGTGGAAGATAATATTACAGCTTATGCTTATCCTGGAGGTGTTAATATCAGGTTTGTTTATTAAAAATAAATAAAAAAAGGGGTCTTTTATTTCAATTTTTTAAACTTGGGGATCTATTCTTCAAGTTTTGAATTTTCCATTGTCTTAACATTTACTCCTTCAGTGAATACTTTACTTTTCCACAAAATTGAATTAAAAGCTGCTGTGTGGAAAATAACACTTACGAATTTTTCCTGATTTACCGTTCAAGTTTATAGTTGTCACTATCTATAGATTCTATAAGGCACAAAAATCTTTTAACTTTAAGAAAGGAGTATCAGTTCAGAGAGTTTCAGGGAAAATCTTTTTCAGGTATGTAGCTGTGGGGAACGAACCCTTTCTCAAAACCTACAACGGCACCTACTTGAAACAAACGCTGCCAGCACTGAGAAACATTCAGGAAAGCATCAACAGGGCCGGGCTCGGTTCACAAATCAAAGCAACGGTACCCTTCAATGCCGACATCTACAACTCCCCCGACTCTAACCCTGTTCCCTCTGCAGGGGACTTCAGACTCGAAATACGCGATCTCGCAGTCCAAATCATCCAATATCTCTACTCGAATGGCGCTCCCTTTGTGGTCAACATCTACCCCTTCCTCAGCCTCTACGGGAACCCATACTTCCCACTAGACTATGCCTTTTTTGACGGAACCAACCAGCCCTTAAGGGATGGCAGTTACGTCTACACAAACGTGTTTGACGCGAATTTCGACACTCTTGTCTGGTCCCTCGCCAAAGCGGGATACCCGGACATGAAGATCATAGTTGGTGAGGTCGGGTGGCCAACGGATGGAAACAAGCACGCGAACATTCAGAACGCAAAGAGATTCAATGAGGGGCTTATCCGGCATGTTGTGAGCGGAAAAGGGACTCCAGCTAGGGAAGGGAAAATGGATGTTTATCTATTTAGCCTAATAGATGAGGATTCCAAAAGCATCGAGCCCGGTAGCTTCGAAAGGCACTGGGGCGTGTTCGAGTTTGACGGGATGCCCAAGTACGAGCTGGATTTGTCGGGCATGAGGAAAAACGAGGGTTTGATAGCTGTGCAGGGTGTGAAGTATATGGCAAGGAGGTGGTGTGTTCTGAACAGTAGAGTGAAGGACACGAATAAGGAGCTCCCGGGGAATGTGGATTATGCATGCAGCTTGTCCGACTGCACGGCTTTAGGGTACGGCTCGTCGTGTAACCACTTGAGTGCGGAGGGGAATGCGTCGTATGCTTTCAACATGTACTATCAGCTGAAGGACCAGCATGCGTGGGATTGCAGCTTCTCAGGGTTGTCTACAATCACGGACGAGGACCCTTCGGATGATAGGTGCCGATTCCCAGTGATGATTGCTTGCAGTCATTCTATGTTGATGAAGAAAAAAATGGTGAATATTTTGGTTGTTGTTCTTCAGGGTTGTATGGTGTTCCTGTTTCTTGAGTCTGATGTTTGAGTGGCCAAGGATTTCGTAACCATGTATGCTTTAAGGTAATTACATTTATGTTGCTTATGTATTGGGAGAACTAGAAGATGTGATTTTAATTTGTGTCCTTTATGGCAGTTTTACATTTCTTTTTATTCTTGTCACATTGAAATTGTCAGACGTACCAAATACAATCATTCAGCATTATGAAATTACTGTAAGCCTTCATACTATACAAGAAATAGCTAAAACGAATTTCTGAACGTATAGCATTTAGGCTCTATTTATTCCAAGATAAATATAATAGACAAAATGGAAACAGAGATTCTGCCAGACTAGGGAACCTTTATGGAGCAACAAAGAGCTCAGTTGATAAGATTTAAACAAGTAAAAGATACAAGCAAACATACATTTCTGTATGCAGTAGGGTCCTAAAATGCAACACCTACGTTGCAGGAATCAAACTGATTTGCAAGCAAGAAACAGAAGGGGCGCATAATTATTTCCCAACAATGAGCCCGAAACTATCCTCAACATTAATACCACAAAGGAATAGAAATGATGAGCTAATTGAATTCATTTTCTGTGACAGTAATTTATGGATGCACACCCTATGCACGTAGAGTAAGCAAATAATTCTCGTGCATGTCTGTGGACAAAAATGACGTGTGAGCGCTGGCACGTGTGCAGATATACGAGTATAAGGTAGGTATCTGAAAATATGGTAGGTAGATATAAGACTATGTTCAATATATATGCTAAATGCTGATAATTATAAACAATAATAACAATTTAGTCAGCCGATAAGCTGTACTTAGAAGTTGAGACAATTTTTTATAGTTCACTAATTACCAAACACCATGATATGTCGCGTGCTCCATAAACAAACAATATCTACTAAGTTAACGTATATAACTGAACACCTTGAACCATTATTTTTGACTGAAACAAACAATATATGAAGTTAACATATGTCAAAATCTTGTACTACATCCACTAAATGGGTCCATTCAAGTACTGGTGGGCACATTTCATCAATACTAGATTCGCATAAGTATACAAACCTCACAAGAAGTCGAGAACTAACTACGATCCCCATTTCATCATTTAATCATGTGCACGATCATTTATTAAGTCCATAAAATTCTTTATTGTTGTTATAGCTATTACGCCAGATACTAATCTACCTAAGAGAAAATAAATAGGACAAATCATCATTTATTTCGACTTAAAAATTTATAGCAATGTCTGTAGCTTTCAATCAAAAAACTTGATATCTCAGAAACCACAAACAGTCCCACAATACTATGAGCAACTGAAATCCTTTCTAAGGGTCCAATGAAACCAAACGTAAGGCATTATATCAAAAAATATCAATGTAGCACTGAGAAAAATATGTTGCAATAAAGAGAAATTATTATATTGAAGTAACTCACTCAATTGGTTCAAGATCATCATCCTGTGGTTCTCTTTTCACCTCCATACAGCCCTCCAATGGCTCTGCCTCCGTGGAGTCTAATGTCGTCTCCGTTTTTACCTCCTTAATCCCGCTAATCTCGCTGCAAGCATCCTTAAGAGTATAAATTCATGATACAAGGTCAGATATTTTGAATTCAATTTTCAGTGATAGCATTCACCACATGTAGTTCAAAAACAAAAACATGTGCGCGTGCGTGTATGTCTTACTTTCTGTTTTAGAAGATAAAGAGTGTACCATACCTGTGGTTGTTCTTGTTTGACCACCAAAGGTTGATTGGCGGACGGAGAATTCGACGGTAAAGCCTCGGTGGCCATTGGACTGTTTGAATAATGTTTTGGGTGGTGTACAGTACAGTACAGCCTTGTTATGACTTCATCATCTCAAACCCTAACTTTAGATGAATCTCTTCTGTTCTGCTATGTTTCTTATGCTGTGATAAATATGAAATTATGTCAGAGATCTCTCGTATGTTGGTTGAGTTGCTGATTGTCTTGTTATATTGCATTGCACTCCTAAAAAAGAATGTGGTGCCAGTAAGGAAAATTTGAGAGCATATTTATTTATTAATTAATTATTATGGTTCAAATTAAAATTTTGCAAGGTCTTATTAAGGGTATTTTGTAGAAAAATCCAGAATCATTTTCCTCATCAGTTCTATACTTCTATCGGTCTACTCACTAGTCAAATAATAATGCTAAAATAAGTGATGTTCTCTAAAGTTAAAAATACTATTTTGTCCTCATACCTATAAGCTGAAGAATGAGTTTGTTTTCGTTTATAGAAGTACCTATTTCTTGCAACTTAAGTTATAAAATCTTGTGCATTACATGACTTCCTTCTGTTTAGTACCTGAAATTATCCTGAAAGTACCACTCCGCATAAAAATGGTATCAAAGGCCATATTTTATTAAGAACTCTTGGATGAATTTATTACTTGATAATTAAATTTTGGCAGGGAGAAATATTGAAAAAAAATGGCTAGTGAAAATTGTTCAAAATGTGTACATTATAACATATATCTTCAAAATTTGAAGATGTACAAACAAGAACAACAAGAGCACGTTACACGTTATTAAATCGTGAGGAGAGAGCTCATCAAAATCATAGTTAGGTATGTGTTATAATATGACAAACTAGAAAGAAATTATTCCAGACTCTTCTAAGTTCTCCAATTATATTTGTGAAGTACAAAAGGTACAAAGTTGTGGTGAAAATCAAGTGCTAGCACCAAATAAAGTTTAGCGGAAGATAACAAAAACAAAAGAGTTAATAAAGAGTCAAAAGGATACAAGAGAGATCTTTGTTGACATTCAAAAACGAGTTAAAACCATAGAAGATAAGTCCAGTTGTTCTGGAGAACGAAGAAATGTAACATTTGGGACGTTCTTTTGTTACATAAAAAAGGGAAACCTACCGAGGATCAAAAGAAAATGACGGAGGACGAAAAACTAAGTGTCACTATCAAACAAAAACCCATTAAGTAATGAAAAAGATAAATCTCAAAGATTTACATGACCTAGTTGAATCCTTTGCAGTAGTATTAGGTTTAGTAGATTTAAAAATGATCACGAAAGATAAGTCGACAGTTATCACTAGAGACAACCAAGCTCAGCCTCCACCTCTTTCCTTATATTCAAGAGAAGAAAGTTCTAGTTTACACCAACTAGGTCAAGACAAAATAATGCCTCATACAGGGGATTTATTCGTTAATTAAAAAAATGAGCATTTTGCAGGTACTAAAATGTGTTCACGTATGTCAAACCTTCAAAATACTCCTTATGAAAAATCCCAACTAGACCACATTCACCTTATGGGTTAATGATAAACCTAGATATCCCAGACTTTAAAAATTGAGAAGTCCTTATTGATGGTTGGGGCTCTGCCATGAGGATAGCTAGAGGAATGTTGGATCTAGAAAAGGAAGAGTACATTTTATCGATAGTTGGGGCTTCTCCATGGGACATGACCTCTCAAGTGTTGGGGTTCGGTGAAGAACGTCGAGATCGCACAAGTTCGTAATTACTACGAATTAATCCTAAGCGTAGCGGACCTAGAGATTAGAATTGAACATTTACAGTTTGAAAATTCGTAGACTCTGCACAGACTTACACGGCCAAAGGTGTCGGACAAATGGTTCTAACTTTACGTTCACCTTTCTTGTCTGCCTAAGCTGTTGATCATCTCGTCGTTGCTCTTCGCCAACCGCCGGTTTGTGTGCTGCCGGGGACGGTGTCTCACCGCGTGCGTGCTACCAGTGCGCGTCGCATGCCGCATGCGGCGTCGCCATCGTGCGTCGCTGGTCGTCTGGCCGCGTGCGGTGGTCGCTGGGGAGCGTTGCTTCTCGCGTGCGTACATGCGTGTGCGTGTGAGTTTCCTCGGATGACCTCGGGATCTTCTATTGTATTCCCAACATCACGTCATTCGTCTTGGTGGATGACGAGCTTTGAAATTTTTCGATTGTAGTTCTCAATTCTCTCAACTCACGTGTATGCATCTGATTTCTTATAAAAGAGGGCATCTGAAACACATCATGGAAAGGTGTATTTATAGGCAATGACATGGACCCAAAGGAGGTGCTAAATAAGAGCTCCTCAAGTGTGAATAAGATTCTAAGGCTTTAGTCCACTTACACCTTGCACATTTTAATAATACTTTATTCCACTAAAAAAGTATTATTGAACTTTCTATTTAGCCCCCTAATTATACTTGTCACTTGAGGCTCCAGGTTAATCTACTTAACTTATCTCCTCATTTTTTAGATATAATGTTCATTAATTAATTTAATTACTGACAACTAGTGTGTAGCCCGTGCGATGCACGAGTAAATAATATTAAATAATAATTATAAATTAACGATGGCAGTATCCAATATTAACTAATAATTATAAATTAAATATGAGGGTAAACAATATTAACTAATAATTGTAATTAAGATATGGAGTTAATATGTGACATAATTTATTGTATATTAGTTGTAAACAATAAAAAAGTTATCTTGTATAAAATAATATAAAAAATGTATGTTTAAAATATTAAAAAAACCTAAAATATTATATAACGTATGTAAAGTATCTAAAATTTTATATATCATTATTGAAGATGTAAAGTCACCTAAAATCTTTCTAAACTATTTTATAAATAAAACATGTCTAAAATTATTTAAAAAAATCTTGCCAAAAATATATTATTCAATTTCCAGAAGATGATGATAAGTATAAGTTTGAATTTTTGAATCCACGTGAGTATTATTTTTTAGATCCGTGTACTATACAAATTATTCATTATGTTAATTTCCTGTGAACTTCATATTGATTTATTGATTTTATTTTATTTCTATACAAAGTTGATCGTCTCATTTTGTTTTACCATATTTTTGTGGAGATTTAACAAAGTCGATTGCATTTATAAAATGATTTGGATATCAACATACAATTTGTAATGGAGTTTTCAAAATTGTGTACTATTAACAAATAATATATTATCATTAAAAATTTTTTTTAAATGCGCAATTATTGAGACTGATAATTTGATAATTATTTTACCTTTTGAAACTGAGTATAGTAAAAACAATAGATTGGTAAACAAAGAAGTGATAAACATTACCAAGTTTATTATCACACGTTCCAAATAAAAAAAATTGTGATGATTAGTGGAAAATGATATTTAACGAATAGCATTCAATATTTTTTTTTTAAGGCATAAATATAAAGACCGATATTCTAAAATTTTGGAGCAGAAGGTTGTTGTCCGGAGTTTCTATCCTTCGTTGGCTTATTCGGCTTTGATTGGTATTGATTTTTTCTTAGTGACTGGATCAAAGCGGAGTCCAACCAATCTACGCGTAGAATAAAGCATCATTCTTTCGTCTTCTTTCTCAGAATTGTTGAGCATTTCATTCAAACTAAACTGATTGACATTTTTTATTACCTTTTGAATTGAGATTTTATAAATATAGAGACTGAGATGTTAATGTTCTTCATTGTTTCTATGAAAAAATAAAATAAAAATGAAAAATGCACATTTAATTGATCTTAGCTAGAATTTTTAAATAATAAAATAAATTAAAGCCAAAAAATTAATGCAACATTAAATGTTGTATGATTTTTTAAAGATAAAAATAAAAATAAAAATAAAAATAAACTTACTATTTATAGGTTGAATTAAATTCTCTCCTATTTTTTTGCTACTATTTTTGTTAAATGGTAATTCTTATTATATATGTATAGATAGATATAATTAATTGACTCTTTGATCCTAAACTAGCACTACTCAATTCTTTATTATTATGCTAGAATTAAGTCTGCTTGCAGTGTTTGATATAATAATTCTTGTGAGCTCATTTCGGAGACATCATAAAACTGGTGCACCGGCACACAATGATCGTAAATAATGGAACAACACACCATACAAACAACATTATTTCCCAACTCACCTAGACTGTTCATCTAGCAGAATGAATCTCACATTTTAGTGAATAAAAGAAATAGTTATTGAGTGCACATGCCCGTCATTATCTTACGGCTTAAGAATACTCAGTAATTATCGAGGTCTAATTTATTTACTTGGTCAGTATAAAATAAACTTATCCTCCGTGAGCCCGTTCAATACGCTCTAAGTGTGCTAGTGTAATTAATCAGTCAAGGCCAAGCGGTCCAAATTATACTACAACCATTCGTGATGGTTCGTTCAATTCTACCTAGGTTGTGAACTAATTATGTATATTTTACAAGTAACTGATAATATGAACTTTTGTTCATTGTGATGAACAATATTTATCTAAATGTAAAACATCAGAACGTGGAAGCGTTTAACTGAACATTACTCTCATTTAAACGAAAATAGTGCTCATATTTAAAAGTCAAGCTTCTAATATACACACTAACAATCTCCACTTATACTTAAAGTTTTTGCTTTTTATAGTATACATTTTTCAATCTTATTCTCAAATGCTTATGTCGATCCTATCGCCAAACATCTAACTCACATTCCCTCCATGTGTCTGTCGAAGACGTTCGTCGGCAGACTCTTCGTGAAAGGATCCACTAGGTTGTCCTCTGATGCTACATTGGCAACCACGACTTCTCATTTTCCTACGATCTCTCGTATCAGGTGATACTTGCGCTATGTGTTTACTCGTCTTATGGGCTTGTGGCTCCTTCGAGTTTGCTACTGCACCGCTGTTATCACAATAAACTGTAATACCCTTGGACAAACTCGGTATCACATCCTAGTCCAACAAGAAGTCCACAGCCAAACAACTTTTTTGATGCTTCAAAAGCTACAACATACTTGACTTCCATGATAGAAGACAAGGTTAAATGTTTAATTCTTAAAGCAAAGAATACACAAACAACTTAATTAACATATTATAAGTTAAAATATCACTTTTCAACCTAAAATCTTTCAACTTAATTAATAGTTTAACTTATAATATATCAACTAAACCCAAATCCAATATTTTACCGGCAAATCTTTCAACTTAATTAATAGTTTAACTTATAATATATCAACTAAGCCCAAATCCAATATTTTACCGGCTTAAAACGCCGAGTCCTTGAACCGGCACGTATATATATACCAAGGCTGGTTCCAGTTCACATAAAATGCAAACTTGAACTGATCCATGGCCACCTCCAAATGAGTAATCATAT
>BKCP01010181.1:906100-919029 GCA_008636005.1 Striga asiatica
AACACAAAAATGATAGATCAGCCATCTAGAAACACTACATAAATCAAACCAGACACATTCTAGATCATCAATAACAGTGTAATAATCTTACAGAAAAGTAGTAGAAAGAACCACTCCTTTCAAGTCAATATTCTAATCATACAAGTTGTCCATCCACAATAGTTTTACAAAATGAAAAATTGACTCATCAAGGTTGGTAGGGATAGTCTAGCTATATCCCACCCAAAAATCCATGATTTTAGTGGGCTAAACAAAACCTTGTCAAGCTACAGACAAACTCCAACATCTCCAAGTTACTTTAGCCCACTAGCCCGAAAAACTAATACGGTGTGTGCGCGTATTTGCTTCAAGATTCTAATGGGTCACCATCTCCCTCAGGCAGCCCAAATATTCTGAGGTTTCTATCCATGGATCCAACAGCTATGTATTTTGCGTCGGGACCAAATTTGACACAAGTTGCTTTACCTGTATCCATCCATGGGTAATATTATTGAACTAAAAGCCATTTGGGACAGCTCAAGAAAAGACGATAATAAGATGAGCATATTTACAAAATCACCCCAGAGTTTCACTCTGCAACTCCATTTGTGTTATAAATGTCTACCCAAAAAGTACGGTGAAACAAATGTCATGAGGTAGTATAGTATTGATTCTGAAATCACAATTACGCTTAACATGAAAAGTAGTTTTGTAATTTAACCCCATAGATACTTCGAAAAAGCACAAAAAGAAAGTGTACCTGTGCCAGACAAGTCAGGGAATGTCTTAATGCAGTTCCATTCAGATTTGACGTTGGCAACTTGATATACTCTGTAGATACACCATGAACAACAAAATAATGACTGAATTACAACCAAAACTTTTGAATCTCATATTTCACTCAAAGCAACTTTATCTCAAATATCTACTATTAATACACAATCAAAGGGTATTTCAGGCAATACCTTATATCAGATCCTCCTAGGGCAAGATAACTTCCACTATGGTCAAATTCAACTGCAAAACCAGGTAACTTTATAAGATACAATACTATAGTGTCCCAATAGGTGACAAATAGATTAACAATAATACATGTACATATTCAACCAACTAGTTTCTCCTCCTGCTCTAAAATCCTCCTAACAGAGACGGGAGACTCAAATATATAAATGTAAGACCAACAGCCAGCATACATGCCAATCATGATATGACATATCACCTGATTGCGTGGGTGTGTTTTCATCATATGGAGCAAATGTTCTAAAGTTCTTCAATCTACGTAAATCCCATAGCTTAACCCCATCTTGTGCAGCAGTCTGAAAGTTAAACGCCGCCCATCATAATAATATGGAAAAATCAAGTTCAAATTATTCACAAGCTATGGAAAGAATATATACCGCCAGGAAATAACCATTCTCCGAGAATGAAATGGCAGTAACTGCCCCAACATGCCCGTCAAATCTAGCAACATTTTGCTGTTCATTGCCAATGGCCAAATAGAATATCAGGTTAATCGAAAACTTTAAAAGAGAAGGGTTATTAGCAATTAAAGGAAAAAGAACAAAACAATCTGCACCTGACTTTTGACATCCCAAATCTTAACAAGAGAACCAGAGGTACCCGTTCCAAGGATAAGGCCATCAGGATGAAAAGCTGCAGATGTGTAGCCCTCAGAAGATCCTGATTCGTCCTCAACCTGAGACGAATTCAGAAAAAGGGTTACAAGTTACAAAAGTGGGATAAAATCTCTAAATGACAAGGAAAAGAATTTGGTTTCCTATCCATACAAAAGACAGTGTTTGGACCTGAGTGAGGCATAAACCAGAAGCAAGATCGTAGAAGCACCATGTGTTGTCAAGAGAAGCGGTCACGAAATATTTGTTGGTTGCATGGACCGTCACAGCTTGCACCTGTCACAAAACAAGAGAACACGCACACATGCACACACAAAAAATCAGGTGGCAAGCACAGAAGATTTTAATCAGCAAGCTAGAGTTATAAGTAGGTCTCTTGCAACCATTTCAATATTTGAAAGCAATGTCCTAAATCATCTGCCAAAATTGAACTAAATATTAGGAAAGACAGTTCAAATAGTAAATTACAGAAAATCATAAGCAGGAGAGAATATACCTCTGCAGTATGATCCCTCAAAGTGTGCTTACTTTCAAAACTTCCATCTTCAGACCCTTGCCACAAACGAACTGTCTGCAATAAACAAAGGAAGCACAGTCACCAGCAGAAATATTTATATGAGAAGCAAAGAGAGAATTGCACTACTACATCTAGCAAATGAGCTGAAGTTGACTGGGAATAAAAAGTATCTATATATATTTATGCAGTAAATGTTTATGACTATAGAAATATTATTAAAATCCTATTGTAAACAATAGATTTCTTATAATTTACATTTTATTTATAAAAAATGTCAATACATCTTTTATAAAATTGATATCCGGCACTACAATTGACCCTGTGAACCAACAGTTGGCCTAAAAACCAGCTGAGGTCCATGCCCCGGGCAGGTTTTTCACCAGATGCAGCCGTTAGAGAGGATAAAACCGCCTGTCAATAACTAGCATAAATTTATTTCAAATTTAACTATTTAATGTATAGGTCACATAATAAGTGCTACAATCCATTTATATTCGAAAAATTTAGAAGTGAACTCTGTAAACAGATGTCTACTTAAACTTAGTTACTTCCATCCAATAAGGAACCCAGATTTTCACAATTCTAGCCATAAAAAATATAAGGTGGCAAGCACCTTGGCAAATAATTCAACCTACTGTAGAAAACAACGCCATTCAATTGGACTGACACACAAATCTCAACCTCTAGCAAACTCTAACATGAAGCCCCCATCATTTCTTTTCATCCTTGCAGAATTTAAATAATGTCTATTTTGTCTCATGATATCTTCAATGAGACAATGGGATTTTTGTATTATGAAAAATATCAATTTTGGTAAACTCTAACATTATTCAGCGGCTTCCAAAGTTCTCCATCAGAAGCTGAACTTAAGTAGGCAAAGATTATAATGAGCAAGTAATTTTTGAAGAACAAATTCTCCAACATTACTAAATTGCATAATGAGAATAAACAAGAAAAGGTTGTCAATATACTATATAGACAAAAAATTACACGGAAAGTATTATTAGAATGATTATTCACCTTATCAGCAGAGCCAGTAACAACTAATTCTCCTTCCGCAGCAAATTTGACACTAGTAACCTACATAAGAACAGAAAATTAACATCCAATTCTGAGAAACTGGAACTCAACAGAAAGTGCATTTATATACATTTACACACACACACACACATACATAAATAACATACTAAAAAAAGCAATCTGAATATCCAAAGAAATACGAGACAGTTAAGATTACCTTCTTCGAATGACCACTGAGAGTAGATACAACTTGACCTGATGGCCTATTAAACACTACAGCATTTGAATCAACTCCAGCAGTAGCAATGATATCCTGCAGGGGATCGAAATTGAGAGGGGGGAATGGAGAAGGGGGAGGGAGAGGGAGAAAGAGAGGGAGAGAGGAGGAGAGAACACGACAAGATTGAATAATATGTCTAAATTAAGTTGACACAAATATCAATCCACTCCTCAGTGTCGGTCAAGTGAAGCAAGTAAAACAACCTGGGTAGAGCCTAAATTCCTATTGCAAAATCCATATTGATGCAATTACATTGGATACACTCATTGGATTTCTTCTAATGAAGATAGCTTGTGAGATTTATACAGTACTGGTACAAATTTTAACTGAAGTACCTAGCCACTTGAAACTATTATACCAACAAAACTAACTCCTTTTGTTCTTTAAGGGAGTTGGATAAAAACTAGATCAAAGAACAATCTTTTTTATTATTCTTATTCCCTTCTTTCTGTGCTTATTTTTATTCTTTTTCTTTCTCTTGCTTTTTTTTGACCAATGCCAGATACACAAAGATTGTGATGGAATGAAAAAAAATCTCATATCCTCGCATGAAAATCAAATTGGTCAAAAATGCGTATCAGAACTTCACAGGTATACATAGACACGAATATATGTTAGATTTTACACAATTGTTCAAAACCCCATACCCATTTCTCAAATATCACGAGATTACATTGTCAAGTGTAGAATAGGAAAGGAAAGAGGTAAAGATAAAAAGAAAAAAGAAATGGGATGTTGACGAAGATCGTAAAAATTCATAGGGGAAAACCATTAGAGAAGGAAGGAATACAACAGCAGAAAACTCCCCATACCTTGGAGTACAAAATGTCCATAGATAATATGCCAGGTTTGTTGGTCCGATGAAGAGGGTTTACAGTGAGTTGAGTGTACCTCTCAACAGCATCAATAGGGGCCAATGTTGCTGGTATCTGGTAAAATTCACGAATGAAAGTACATATTCAGTAGCTACTAAACGGTTAGATACCTGGCACTCATATTTCATCAAGAGAAACAATAGATAATGCTCCAAACTTCTACCTGCCGTCTTTTCCTTTGTTGTGAAAGGGCAGTATTACAATCGGTAAGCTCAGAAATGATACTACTTGAGATTCCCGGGCGACCTCTTTTAACATCTGCACCAATCTCGCTATCCTCAAGAGCTACAAGGACAAAGCAAAATTGAGATCCAGCACAGGCACATAAGTTTAACAAGAATAAAAAACCAACGTGAAAATGCCAAAAACCTCTTTTTCCATTGCTTAGAGCAGCAGCAGTGGCCGCATCTGGGACTGCCACTGAAGAGGGTATCTGTCGTTCAGCCTGTGCCAAAAACATCCTTGCCTCATCCCTTTCTTTCTTCAGCCTTGCAATAACACGACAAGCAGCATCATGCTGCAAAGAACAGGAGAAAATTAAGTAGCCGAGAATGGCATGCCATATAGAAGATTAAATTTCACCAAGCATCTGTAACTCAAAATCACCTGGTATAGAGCATGGCTTAGTTCTTGCCTGGCAGTATGTAATTGTTGCTCCAACGCAAAATTTGAAAGCATCAAGCCATCCCATTCCTAGTTTTAAAGGGAGAAAATCACAAAAACAAAAGTCTAAGCTCATGATTACTGAACTCGTTCCAGTCTGATGTGTTGGAAAAATATAAGCCAACAAAAACACACATGGAAATGTAAACACAAAAAAGCGAAATTATGAAAAACAAATATGCAGACAAAACTATATCAGGTTTACAGCAGAATTAGGTTAATTTACATAGTGGAATACAGATCATGAAAGAGAGACAATGAGAACAGTATTCCTCAGTATCATATATCCAGTAAACTAATCGGGAAGGAGGGAAAATCATAAGAAAGTTATGCACCCCTGCATCTCATAGCTGGAGCTTGAAAAAGAATTGCAAAAATTCAAACTGTTGCGCCATCAAAATCGGAACAGTGTTGAAGGAGAATCAAATCGTATTCAATAAGCTAAAAGAACAGCACAAGTTCAAACTGTTGTGACATCACAATTGCAACATTGTTGAAGGAGAATGAAATATTATTCAATAAGCTCAATGAGAAAACAACGCACGATCTGAAACAATCCCAGCATCCCAGGAATACTTGCAGCCTGCACTGGCCGGGGCTTCACTATCTGTGAAAAGAAAACCAAAGATCAACCTAACCAACTTTCCATGAGAGAACTAGGAATCAGAGAGATGAACAAAGTAGGAATAACAACGCAATCATAATTATACTACAAGTCAGCAAAATTTATACCTTTCCACTCTTGATTGGAACAATATCATCCACTGTTAATGGTTCACCAGTAATTGGACATTTTCCATAATCCTATAAATCAAGAGAGGCAAAATTGAATGCATCTTTGATCAGGAACAGCTAACTATGGAGTCAAAAACCAAAGGTAAGAAACAAATCCAAAATATTGAATATCGAGTCACTAATTCAAATTATGCAAACCACAAGGCCGGTCACTTAGGTCCTTGGGAAAGAAAGAAATGATACTATGTTAATGATATCGAAAAAATAATGCTATAGCTTGAGGGGTAACAGTGATAAAAGTTCCTATCGTTATACAACATTACATTCCTTTCCAAAAAATAACCTGGTAGCCATACTCAACTTCAAATAGAGATTTTCAAATCAAGTAATTTAAGTAACAGAAGCTCAAACAATGCAAACTCCTAAAGTGTTTCAGTGTTTTACTTTCAAGACAACTGAAAGCCCACTGCATATTTTTAAAACAACAGAGATACATGTCAAAGTCTTGATAACACAAAGATAAATTGACAACTAAAACATTCTCTTTGATGAATTTTTCATCTAATATTTTCACAAAGGCATCATTTATGATGGCAATAACAATTAAAGCGCTTGAATAGAATTAAAGGATTACTCACAGAAGAAAATAACCATTCTCCACAATTTTTCACCAACTCACCTAGAACTACAATGATGACATATGCAATAACAGAACTTAATTGAGCAAACTTCTCAAGAATTAAGATAACGTATTAGTTAAGCTTTATATCTCCCATTAGATAATTTTTCTCTCGATACTTTATTGATTCACAAAATTGAGATCCAAGAAACCAAACACCTCCTCCTTCACGAAAATAAACAAACCCTTTCTACATATTATCAGTAGGTAACATGGCACGAGCCCTCAAGCAAACTACTCGATTACATCAAAATTCGACAATTGGCATAGATCTAAAAGACCGATATGCACAAATATATAGCACACACCGAGATGTGGCGCTCGATTAAGCGTTTTTCGAACAGGAGGCCAGAACTCTTGGAGACGACGGGCTCCTCCGGCACCTCACCGGAAACTGCAAAGCATGAATTCAAATTACAAATCAGCTACGCCAAAGCACGCGGAAATACACAAATCAAATGCATAACATATACAAAGCAGCAACTAGGCACACATTACAGTACAAGAAAGAAGAGAGACTTACTTGAACAATTCATGGTGAGCGCGTCTCCCACGGAATGTTCTACGAACCCTAGAGTTTATGCTTCGAAGTAAGACTGAATGGGCAGAGGTCGAGAGAGTGCGGGCAAAAAGATATTTTAAAAAAACGAAAAAAAAAAATATCGAACACAAAGACTAGGGCAAATGACAATGGCAGTCTTTTATCCCAACGCCGGCTAGAAAATTAGGGCGTGGGTGTGTATCAAGGTTTCAAAATCCGAGCGTGAAACTACCGATTTAATGATTTACTAGTCCAGTCGAATTAGTGGGCAAACCGGTTGAACCAGTTTAGTTAATATATAAACTTTTTTATATATTTCATATTTATAATATATAATTACATCTATTTTATTATTAGTTTTATAATATATAATTACATTTCTCTATATTTTTATCATTAGTTTTATCGAATTGGCTTAATGATTCACTGGGTACGATCTCGCTTCCGTTAAAACCGTACAGAGAAGTTAACACCTCCTTTAGCTCAACATCGAGCTTCAACTGCTTGAAACAATCAAAGAACATTACATCTATATATCGAGTTGTCTATATCTTTAAAGACCTTTTTGTATTTCATATCCTTCCACCTTGGCGATTATCACCAACGCGTCATTGTGTGGTAGGTGCACCCCCTGAGCATCATCAACTCGAAAATTGATCACAGGCGTTCAAGATGCTATTCTAACCTCTTCTCTTTTCCTTTTCGCGGCTCGGGTATGCTCTTTCCGAGCATTGTTGGAGTCTCCGTCGGTGGGGCCCCCTGAGATCGTGTGAATGATCCCTCTTCTTGGAGGAGCCCTCTCCTCCCTGAACTCCCCATCTCTTCTATCTCGACCCTTCTGTCCACCATATTTACGAGAACCTTGATTTTCGTCATCCTTCTTGTCATCCTCATCATCATCCCTATCAGTCCTCTCCATACTCTCCCAGCATCTCCTTTTCTCCCTCCTTCTCTCTCTGTCCTTGTGTACAAATTCTTTCAAGTGACATGCCCTAGCGAGCCTTTCAATCTCGTCCTTCAAGTGTTGACATTCATCCGTTGTGTGACCGTAGTCCTAGTGAAACCTGCAATATCGGCCAGACTTCGGTTGTATGGGACCTTCTCTCCTAGACCTGGGCCATGTCACGACCCAGTCATCAATCCTCTGCTTGAACGTGTGAAGAACCTCCGCCATCTGGGCCCTCAACGACGTATACTTCCCATATTTGCTACCATTCCTGACTGGTCGTTCCTGCCATTTATCTTCTCTTTGATCATCCTTTCTACCACTCGACGTCTCTTGCCTTGGCGAGCTCGCTCTATCCTTCTTGGCCTCTTTTATATGGGTTGCTTGCTCGAGCTTCGAGAACTCAGCTTCTGTCTCTTCCAGGTTATCAAACTTCTGACAATGTCTGAGGACATTATCGTACGTCATAGCTCATTTCTTGGCCAAGGAGCTTCTACAGGACCCATCCTCAAACTCCTCACTAATCCTTCAGTCTTGATCTCATCCGAGGCCGAAAGAATCTCGATGCATGCCTTGTTATACTGATCGACATAACTCCTCAATGACTCGCCCTCTTTTTCCCTCATGGCCATCAGGGTTAAGAAAGTTTTTTCCGGCGCTATAGTACTGGCGTATTGGTTAAGGAAGGAGCTCGAAAAGTTCATCTCGGCCCAATTTACAATGTTGGCTTCGAAAGTTCATATCGGCCCAAACAAAACAGAAAAAATAATCCAATGATCCAGATTAGTCAACGCAAATCGACGGTTTAGATTACACTGAACATAGTATAAATAGTGAAATTATCGGACCAAGTGCTTCATTTCTTCCTTCATTTTTCGCCGCTTCCAGCTTCATCTTTCGTCTTTTTTCATCGATCTTCTTCCAACTTTTCCGTTCTAACACTGAGGGTCTTATAAATACATATTCTTTTTTAGTTTTCATTTAATCGATGCTTTAAATTAGTTTAGGTGCTTTGCACGAAAGAAAATATGGATTGTTCAATTTGAGGGTTTTTATTTTTGATTTTTGTAGTTTTATGTTCGAATTTTTTGGTTTTTACAATTAATCAAAAGAATCCTTCGAATGTGAGTGTGCATCGGTAGATTTTGTTAATTTTAGTTGTTTTGCTCGAAAAAAAAATGTGGAATTTTTAATTTTAAGGTTTTTATATTCGATTTTTGTACTTTTATGTTCGGATTTTTTGGGTGTTTACGATTAGTCAAAAGAACTCTTAAAATTTGAGTGTGTGGCGGTAGATTTGTTATTTTTTTTTATCGGCAAAATTATTTTATTACACAAAATTTTTTGGCGTCCAATTGAATTTTTTCTTTTAAAACTCAACTCGGCTGAAAACATACAAATATGACAATTAATTATGTGATATCATTGATTTCGATGAATTGCATACAATTATTATGGGTTATGAACTTGCAAGTTTTTTTTGCCCAAATTAATGAATGTTGATCTCAATTAATTTTGAAAAAGATTGGTATTGAAATAAAACTCAAATTTTTAATAGCATTATTTGTACCAAAAAATGAGTAATTTGGTTACCAAAACTAACTATCCGTGATTGAAGACATTTTTAAATATTTCTAATTTAATAAATAAAAAATAAAAACAAAACTTGCCCGAAATGATATGCAATTAATGTTGCCAAATTTTTTTGTTCACTATTTTTGGTAAAGAGTAATTCTTATTATATATATATATATATATATATATATATTTAAAATAAATAACTAAAGTTTATTTGATGTAAAAGTAGGAGATGGATGATTTGAAATGAGGGTTAGTTAAAATTATGTGAGTAGATGAATAGTGAATTAAAGTTAATGTGATGTATAAAAATGATTGGTTAATATTATTTAATTATATTAATAATATTGATGATGGTGATGTTGAGTTAAAATTGAGTTAAAAAGTGGTTGAGTTAAAAAATTTGGATTTTTTGAGTTAGATTTGTATCCAAGCATCCTCTTATTGTTCGGTTCATCGGTTCGGTACGGTTATTTTCGGTTCGGTCTGGTCTGGTTCGGTTCTAGGTACGAATATATTATGAATCTCCATAACCGTACCAAAAGAAGTTTCAGTACGGTTCGATTCAAAAATAGTCAAAAAGTCAATAGATATTTTTCAGTTTGGGATGAATTCATTTTGATTTTCGGTACAATTCTATAATCTCCAAAGTCCCGTGTTTAGTTTTACTAAGATAAGATTTACTATACATGACAACATTAAAATAGCACACATGATTTGAAAAGGAGGTGCCACATTAAATAATACCCCTCCCCCATTCCCCAGGCGGCAAGAAATCCAAACACCTCCTACATTTAAATTGTGTTGTCAAAAAATATAAAGTATATTTAAATTATACTATAGGTCCTCAACTCTCCTTATTCACTTTATTATTTTAGTTTTCTCTTCCCTTATTTACCTTACTGATAAAAAACACAAATATAAAAATAATTTATAAATAATAACGTTTATTTTTTTCCATTTTTTTTTCAATTATATTTCAACGAATCTAATTTTTATTGCAACACAGAATTTCAAGTCTATTATTAATTATTGATACCATGCATTATTGGTTTTACTTTAACATAATTTATAATACTTTGAATTGTCTATATGATTCTTATTTATCTTCATCCTAATTAGCACACAATGAATAAGAACCGCCCGTTCTTAGAACTACTGCGGACTTGTTTGGAAACATTTATTGAGAAGTCCATCTCAATATGGACTTTTTGAAAGTAACTTATCAAGAAGTTTTCAATATAAATTTTTTTGAAATGGACTTTTTGTGGGAGTTACTTTTTTAGAAGTCCATTTTGTTATCTACACCAAACATCTTTTTATATTGTAAATGGACTTTTATAGTCAAAAGTTCATTACAAAAGTGCATCCAAACATACACTACATTGTAATCATCATATTTATGTCTTATCATAATAAACTTTCAAAATATTTGAAAAAGCGCGTGGGCTCCCGACGATAATTGTTCGGATTAGAGAAGTCACATGATCTGGAAAAAAAGACAAAAGGGTCCATTGTCTTCCGTTTTGGCCTTCCTTTGTTTTATAATGGCCAATGTGTGACTGTGAGTGCCTTAATTTGTTCATTTGCACTTGCCTTTTTACTCATTGTGCATTCCAGCTCATACTCATGTATATATATTGGCCTTTCTATCTCTATACTCTTTTCTCTCATCACTCATCTCCTATATTTTACACAAACAAGGGGTCAAGCATCTTTTTCCGTATTTGAGTTTTCTTCTTTACTCCTTTCCCCGTTTGAGCAAAGCTCCAATTTTTATTTCTGCAACATCCATAAGAGCATCTCCAATGCTATGGTGTTGAAAGACAATAATTTTTAACACATGTCAATTGATGATTGTAATGTTAATCCACATAAGAATAATGTTAAAAGACTAAAAATCTGAATCAAACTAGTATCTCCAATGCACCAATTTGATAAGAATTTATTTGTATAGGTGGACCAATTATAATAATTCATTAATACAAGAATAATAAAAAATTAAACTAAATATAAAGTGAATTAATGAGTCATCATGTTTAACATGGTGTTTGATATTAGAAAGTGAGTTCAACATTGTTAACATTAAATGCCATCCACATCATCATGAAAGAGCTAATGACAAGATGCATTGGAGAATAAATTAGTAATAAACTTTCAAAAGTTGATGATATGGATAATTTTTTGCAATGTCAAAAGTCACATTGGAGATGCTCTAAAGCTGCATGTCCGAGGGGAACAGTGGTCAGAGGTTTAATTGGACCATGAAAAAAATGAGAATACAATATTATGTTTAGGTGTGTGGGATCCACCATGCAAATTTTTCCAAAGCGAGATAAAACGTGGCTTACGCCATATGCCATTTTCTGTGACATTTTCTATTCTTTCCTTTGAATTTCTCCATTTCCATATCTCAGACAATGCTTAGAACATCAAACTGTGATTTGTAAAATCAGTTAATTCCAATTGTGGGTTGATGAAAACCATTGGGTGGTGGGCAGGTGAAAACTTAATAATCTTCAGACCATCCATGTGAGAGAAAGTATGTAAAGTTTCTCCCTTTTTTTCTTTTTCCAAGCCCATGTGTGGTTTTTTCTGGAATTTAACTTTAAGCTTGCGTGCGCTGTTTTTCTTGATATGTGTGGTAATTTTTTTTTTTTTCTTATAGATACTTTGTGGGTATGGCTTTGAAATGACATTTAAAGGGTCTTTTTCTTTGATGAGTTTCTTTTTATTACTCTTTGTGTGAAGATGAATCAAGCAGGGGTTGCTTCAAAATGTTGGGTTGGCTTACGGGCTTTAAAGCTCTTAGTTCGATTGTCTT
Organism: Striga asiatica; assembly: GCA_008636005.1. Classification (NCBI taxonomy): domain Eukaryota; kingdom Viridiplantae; phylum Streptophyta; class Magnoliopsida; order Lamiales; family Orobanchaceae; genus Striga; species Striga asiatica. The sequence continues at coordinate 918,372 of BKCP01010181.1, forward strand.
AGGTGATAAAAATTGTCCATTTTAATGCCTGTACCCGATGTGTTGAAAAGATTTGCTGTTAAAGTTAGTGCATTTATGAGTTTGTCATTAAGTTTCTAGTGATTTAGTTCGGTGAAAGGTCTTGAATTTTATTGGAAAAGGTTTTAGGACTTTCCTCTGCAATATTTTCTGAATTGTTTTGGTTGATTTATTTATTTATTTATTTTTAGATTGAATGGTTTTTATGTTCAGTAGAAGTTTAGTTGAGCATATCGAATCAATTTTTTGCTTCCTTTACTTCTGGTCTAGTTTCATATCTTATCAAGAACCTATATAAACCAGCAAGTGTAACTAGACTGTTCGAAAAATTCAAATTTATACTTGTCTCTATTGATTAATTAACCCCAACAAGAGTTTCATAGTCCATAACTATTTCCCCTGGTTGACAAATTTCAGTTCTCAGTTTATACTGATTCCTCAACATTGTTAGTTGGGTTTCCTGTCAAGTGTTAGTGTTCTAATTGTCTTGTAAAGTTATAATGTTTTTCCGTGGCATTTAACGAAGTGTCTTCTTCCTTCAATTATATTTCAAATGTTGGCTCTTGTGATTATGTTCTCTGTTTCGTACATAATGGGGACTGCCTTTTCATCAACTTTTTTTCCCTGATTTCGTTTAATT
>BKCP01010181.1:919052-944330 GCA_008636005.1 Striga asiatica
GGTCGAAAGTATCAATTGCCAAAAGGCCAGAATACCGGAGTTTGTTCTTTACCCTTTACCCTAAGAGGGATTTTACCTAACAGAAGCTTTGAGTTAATTATTCGAGTATGAATGTACCCAAAGACAACGAAATCGAGGAAAATGTGGCGAAGGTCTCGAATCCATGTGTAATTGAATTAGATCTCGATCAAACTTCAATACCGAATGTAATGAGATCAAGATCCAGTTCAAGTAGTTGCCAGGACATATTCCTTCCAAACACTAACGGTATTCATCTTAGTGGTATTCCTAAACATATTACATCCTTTGACGAAAAGTATGTCCTGCATTGCCTTGAATTGTTACGTAATTACGCATTAAGAGCAGCTGCCTCTAATTTTGCCTCCAAAGCGCAAATCCCGCCCGATGACTGGACATATTTAGCCCAAACCAAAATTATAGGTCAACATGATATGGGGGCTAAGCAAGGAATTCACACAGGTAGCCAGAGTATAATCAACATACTGAATAGGCCTTTGACTCAAAATTTCGGCTCAACTGATTTTGGCGTCAATATCCGGGTAAAACATTTACTCGAGCCAGTTTATTCCCATTTACCGTACTCATTGCGTGAGCCAAGTAACTCCTCAATGCCTGAAAACAAGGTAACGGTTATTAATCCCAAAAAAAGTAGCGCATATCCACCAGATCATAAAAGGGCTATGTCTATATCAAGCATGAACGCGAATTATTCGGAGAAGTCGTCTTTTCAAGGAATGTTGCATTGCAAGTGGAAAGATGGGATGCCCTTTTTTGTTTTTAGCGTGAATGGTAAGACAGAGGTATACACCGCCAGCCTGTCGAAAGATGATAAGGATTTTGAGTATATTTACACTTTCAGCTCGAGAATGAAAGGAAAGAAAGAACTCATGTGTGAAGAACTCGAGCCTCATATCCTATGCACAATGAAAGTGTGGACCTCAAGTTCATCTGAAGTTAAGGAGACTCGGTTTGTTCTGTCTCTTTCTGGTGAGGGTCATTGTACAGATGATCTACAGTTCTCGAATCATAATAGAAAGAAGAATCAAAGATTGGTGAGTAAGGTGGCGAAAGTTTTTCGGTCGAGCCACTCGTGTAAACAGAGGCCATCTTCATCCATTTTCGAGGAGATGAGGTCGGAAAACGATTGCTTGCAGCAGAACATAGAGATGGCTGCTATTATAGTAAAGGACAGAATCTTGAAAAATAGCATTGGGGGTTGGGGGTTGAAATTTTTGAAGAAATCTGGAAAAGATGTGTGTCTAAAGACGTTTTCGCCCTCCGAGGGCATGGGGAGTTTGGATGTTTTGATTCCGGTGGGTTTTCATGGTGGAGGGAGAATGGGAGGTGATAATGGGCCTTCAAGTCTTGTCGAGAGGTGGGCTTCTGGTGGGGTGTGTGACTGTGGTGGCTGGGATTTGGGCTGCCCACTAACGGTTCTCAGTGTGGGGCCCACTGGCGCGAATTCATCATATTTGGTGGATAGTTTGGGGGATTGCAAGTCAGTTGATCTCTTTAAACAGGTTTGTCAATAAATATACTCTCTCTCTCTCTCTCTCTATGTTATGATAAACTGTTTACTATATTTAATCAGATGATTAGTGCTTGTTGATTATGTGATAAGGTTTTAGATTTTACTTCAATTTGATCAAATGATTAGTGCTTATTGATTATGTGATGAAGTTTTAGATTATTGATTAAATTGCGTGACTAAATTTTAATGTGCGCTTGCTGTGATTATATGATGTTACACTAGTTAAAATTCTCATTGAAATGTGTTCTTTTGATTGGTGACATTATAGGTTAACATTTAATGTATCTTGTCTAATTTATCCATGAAAAATGATGCTTTAGATGTAATAATGATTTGTAATTGTAATGTGTGAACAGTGATACACAAGGCTTTATCCAAGTTCCAGCTGCCTCTGTATTCAAACTTCAATATTTTTAATCATCTATTGTGTTCTGTAAATGTCCATATTAACCGTGTAATCTTGTTTAACTGTTTTACAGGGATCGAAACAAGATGTTCCAATATTCAAAATGTCGAATATTCACGAGGGTTTGTACTGTGTCCATTTCCAGTCGACTCTGTCTACTTTGCAGTCGTTTGCAATTGCTGCTGCAATTATCCATGCGCGTAGTCCTGTTCATCGGTCGAAAGTGTAGAGGATGTGAATTAGTTTTGCATAAATACGGATTTAATACTTGAGATTTACTAAAACTACATGTTATGATGTTGTTTCATGCAGCATCATAGGAGGGTTTTTTTTTATCTCTTCATAACTTAATGCTTGTGATATATATATGTATGCAATTTTGGAGGTCCTTACTGTGAAGTAGTAAACTTGTAATTACTATTGATACGTCTTTTTTAATAAACTAGTAAAGTGCACGCGACGAGTGGGCGATGTATAATTAATATTATTTTGTGGTTTTAAAATATGTTTTCCTTATGGTTTATTTATTTTTTTGGATTATTATTTTTAATTAATCCAATTAAATAAGTACATTACATTATGAACAGTGTAAAATAATTTGAAAAAATATAATTTTAAATAAAGGTAAATAATTATATGCAACCTGTATTATATGCGAAAAATAAAATAAAAAAATCATTTTGAATAGATATATTTATATACAAACACGTCCTAAATGTAACTTTTAGATGTCCATATTTTACGTTACACGGGAAAACACGGGAAAACCTACCCCGACAAATGATAGAAAATACAAAATTAACTGCTATCATCATAGGAAAATTCATTAATGAATTCATTTACTATTCGTCGCCCTCTATTACTACTCACCGCCCCTCTTTTTACTCTTTTGCCCTTTCTCTCTATCTCTCTAAATTCCCTATCTCTCTAAATTCCCGAACTTTCAACGAGCCATTCGAGCTTCCAAAAAATTTCGAAAAAATGTCGAAAAAATCCTACAGCATGGGAAAGGATTCTTCTCCTGCAAGATTNATATTATATTAGTTATGTCATAAAAAATTTAGTTAGATAATGTAGATAAAAAAATATAATATTAATTAGTTTGTTAGAAATGTGATTATATGAGAATCAAGATAAAATAAAATTTACCCAAAAAATTTTCTTATGATTTTTTCCTTTAAATGTTTGAATTTAAAAATCTAATAACCAAATTTAGATTCTAAAATTAATTATATTTTATATCTATTTTTTACTCCTCCATTATATTTGCTTCCGCTGCTACTTTTCCGGGATCATGCGACTCAACTCATCACAATCACATCTTTATTTAGTTTTATCAACTCATTGAAATTACATCTATTAAAATAAATTTCCTGTCGAAACCTTTCACTTTCCTGAATGAAATATTTTTTAAAAGTTTTGAATCCACATTTTATTAATCGAATATTCAGGTTTTATAAAGAACGATTTGTTTCATAATATGTAAATCTTTTAATTTTAAAAATGATCTTGCAACTTATATTAATGAAAATTAGCTAAAATATTATAGATGTTTTTAGACATTTTTTAATAAATAGCATATAAAACTGTAGGTGTTTAAAAAAAAAAAAAGAATAGATAAATTTAATTGTATTTAACATTTTTTGACATATATGTTAGTTTTTTTATCCATGTTAAAGATGTTAAGAAATTTTACATACAACTCAAACATTCGTCCAATTGTTTTTTCTACACCAACGAAATTCTACCTATACAACTCAAACATTCGTCCAATTGTTTTTTCTACACCAACGAAATTCTACCTACGATTTTAGGATTGACATGATATATAAATATCGCTTCCAAATTTAAATCAAATTAAAGAATTAGAAATGGAATTAACTCATGATTTTAGGAATCACGTGAGAAATTAATCCGCAAAACCAAATTTCATGGGCGGGAGATACCAATATTTACGTTAGCCAAATATTTCAAATAAAATTTTAAGGGGAAAATAAACATTTGAGCGGGAAAATGAATTATTTTTTTCGATTTTTTCTTAGCTGTATTATATAGTAATAGATTTCCTAAACTTCAGTTAAATGATATTTTTTTCTTATTTCCTAAAATTCAGTTGAATGATTTTTTTTTATTCTAACGTTCAATTTATAACAAATTATTTTGAATATATAATTTAATAATATTATTTAAAAAAAATTGGTGTCCGGTCACGACCGGCCGTCGGGCCGGACGCCATTTCGGCGGCCGGACAACAATTTTTTTTTTTACTTTTTGGAAAAAAAATACCAGGGGCAAAACTGTCCAAAGGGAGACGGTAAATAGTAATAGGGGGGCGGTGAATAGTAATGCCATTAATTAATGGAAAGAGTTAGAAGATATACATGCATGAGTTGCACTAGTGCTGTAAACGAACTGGACCGAATCGAGTTTGAGCTGTTCAAAATCGCGTTCATTTACGCTCGAACACTGTTTGTGTTTGTGTTCGTCCGTTTATCTTTCGAGCAAAAAATTGTGTCCAGCTCGTTCGTTTAATTGTTCGTCAAAGTTCGAGTTTGTTCATGTTCGAATAATCTAATACATAAATTTTTTAAACATGTATGATTAACTCGAAATTTGTTCGTTCGAACTTGAACATAAAGAAATAAAAAAAAATTATAGTTTAGATTTTTATTAAAAATATTATGTAAATATATAAAAAAATAGAATAAAATTTATTAAATTAATCTTCACGAACATTATCGAACGAGCTCGTGTTAGTTCAATTATTAACCGAACCTAACTTTCTATTCGAACTCGATTCGATTAATAAACGAATGAACTTTTGTCGAACACAAATGAACTCAATCCAGCTTTTGTTCGCTAAACGTTGGTTTTACAGCTGTGGTTGCATATAAGGGTGAAAAAGTATAGAGTGCACATTTTCCTATATGGATCACAAGAATAGGATCTGACAAATAAAGGTCAAAAGGTAATAGCATACCACAAATGGTACGGTCAGAATTGCGTTTTGCTTTTTCAATGGTACTATATGGCTTGGTTGGTGATGGGCACATCGAACCATGGTTTTAACTTTTAATACACAACACTCAATAGGGCTTATCCGAGGCTGGGATTCATTTTAAAGTCCAAATTTATTTATTACATAGAGAAAACTTATCTACAAAACTATATAGAATAACTATTTTCAAGTTTTGTTTAATTTCATTTTACTCTCTTTACTCCACACACATTTTTTAATACAAAAATTAAAAATCAATAAGTATTATACATTTATTTATTAAATTTACTATTAATCCATTCACATATTTACAAGAACAAATTATTTTACTATTCTCATAACATATGACAATATATTTATTATTCTTTATACTTTAATAAAATAAAAGATTGAATAAAATGGAACTGAACTAAATATATATATCTAATTCCATCATGTCACTATTATCTTTTGGTTGTATTAATAAAATTTACAAAATACAGAATAATCATTAATATACTTTTGATTTGTATTAATAAAATACAGAATATTCATTACTACACTGCTGCTCTTCTTAACCTTTTCAAGTTCATTTGTTTGAGTGCTTGTAGTAAAATGAAAGGCGCCTGAAGCAACCCAATTTCTAAGTCTTTTGAGCTCCCAACATTTTGTCAGCATCTGTGCCTTTTTCTCACCTTTATCCCTTTTGTCTTCTCCTTCAACCTTTTCACCATTGTTAACCTTAAAAAAGTTCTCAAGTCGAGCCCCGACTTATTTCACCACCCTCTAGCTTGCTTCTGTTGCAAGCGATCCCCTGGTTCACGTCTGAGAAGGTAGTGTTTTTGTCCCTTTTCACTGATAATTAATTACTAAACAATGTAACGATAATCACTGAGATGTGTTGGGTATTAATAAAATCTTCTCGTTTATTTCTTCCTTGTTTCTTACATTGCTTTTTTTTTCGAGAAGAATACGTGTACTGAGGGTCATTACTTGGATGTTGATGCTACAAAACCTTTATTCTGTTTTCTGCAACTATATTGTGTATGTTTTCGAGATCCTGAGATTTTCCCTTTCATTTTTTGCTGTTTCTTTTCTACTTGCTGTCTTTTTTGGGATTTTGAATACATGGTCGTTTCTTATTTTTATTTTTTAAAACTCAGGTTTATTACATGAAACCCTCATTCCAAGCAGATGTTGAGGGTTTAAAACTGTATGGACAACTTTTTAATTTTCTAAAAAGTATATAATATAATGTTTATTTTGCTGTTATTGGGTTTAATATGTATGCCCTGCATTTTCTGTTAAAAGAAGAAAAGGGAGATCCCGAAAGTCTGTATGTATGTGTGTGTGTGTGTGTGTGTGAGAGAGAGAGAGAGAGAGAGAGAGAGTTGAGGTTTTCAATGGCTAGGCAAGTTGGGTTTGAGTATGATCCTCAAATAAAGGATTTTTCTTGTTCTGAAATTTACTGGGTTGATTTCTGGAAGTCACTATGTACATGTGCGTGTGTTTGTATGGCTCGAGATGCAGGATAATTTGTAATAGCCATAACAAATTTGTTTCTAGCTTAAATGTGCTATTAGCTTAACAAAAAGTAAGACTTTTTAACATATGCATTTTTAATCAAACTACAATGCTTCCGGAAGAAAAAGAAAATTATATGAGAGCACCACACTAGGTCACTTGCCTGACATGGCATGTCAAGAAGAAATCGTCATAAACGCAAAGTTATTATTTTCACGGAATCCTTATAGAATTAAATCATTATTTATCTTTTACGCGGTTCGTTTTAGATTTAAAAATCTGCCTATGGGTATCATAAAAACATCATTAACACCTGACAATTAAGTGTAATCTCATTGTATTTTACAGATGTGAGGAAGGTTTTTAGCTTTGGTCAGAATTCATGTTTTGACTTGTCGTATGGATTTTAGATCTTTAAGTTTTTTCTTTTTACTACCACAACAGGTGAAAGCTTCTACTGATTCAAGCCGTTTAAACTATCACCACACGAGGTATGCCGCCAAAGCAAAATTACACAAAGGCCTACAAGGCAATGAAGGGCATGGGATATTCTCAAAGTATCGTGAGGCCAATCGTGAAACAGCTTCTCACATTGTATGAAGATAACTGGACACTCATTGAAGACGATAACTACAAAGTTCTTATTGAAGCTATTCTAGATAGCGAGGACAATAAGGTGAGCCGTGTGCTTGCTTTCTACTTATTTGGATTGTGATTGTGAATAACCAGAAATCATCTAAGTTGTTGCATGGACCATTCTCATTTATGACATGGCCTGATTCACTTTTTTCCTTTTTCCTAGTATAACTCTTTTGGGAAGTATACAGCATGTTTCTGGATATATATATATAATATACATATATTTTATTTCAGGCACATGGCACTAAGTCAAGAAAACCAAATAGAAGGTCCGAGGATGAGGCTGAAAAAGAGGAGCCACTCGTGAAGAGGCCTCGACTGAACAGCCTTCAAAAAAGCAAGTCATCATCAGCACCGATTAATACTTTCACGACAAGCTGTAGCGTTGAGGTCAAGAATGAAACCCATGGCAAGCAAAAATTGGCCGAGGTTACTCCTGAGAAGCATCAGTATGAAGATAACGAACTCAGTGGCTCACAAGTCCGAAAGTGCTATGAACGCAAGCGCAAGAATTCGGTGGAGCAAGAAACATCATCTGAACTCAATTATGATGAAGAAATTGACAGATATTGCTCCATGGTGCCCAACGAGGACATGGAATATTTTGGAGAGGAATCTGATTTACGTCCCGATTTTACTTGGATGGGTGATAATGAGACCGTGGCTGATGATCTGCTTAGTTTCGAGGTTCCTCTTGCAGTGCTTCCTCCAGGTGCGTTTATATCTCATCAAGTGTTTTGCTCCTGCTTTGATTCTTGTTTACATCAACATTTTACATAGGATTTTACATCAACATTTTTAAATATTCTCTTATCTAGTGAGTGATGTTGATCTATTATTTAGATGATATCAATGTGATGATTGTTTTCCAATATGCATTCATGTTAGGTAGTCCTTTTGTTTTTGATTTAGCAAGGTTTTTATCGATGAATTTATTCCTGTGTTCACAGATCCTCCTATCCTCCTACTGCAACAAAGCTCATACGAGAATTGCTCCAATGCCGAAGAGAGTTGCTCTAAATATCCTGAAGTGATAGATTTGGATCCAGAGGACACATGTAAGTACACTTTCTCATTCTTTTGTGCCTCATTGTTTCTTATCTGCTCTACGACACTAGTTTTGGTAGTGAATGTGAAGGTTCGTGTTTGGGGTTGATGTAAAAGAATTATGTTACTTGAAAAATCATATTGATTTTTCATGTGACAAGAAGTGTCTTATACTGTGCTCCCAGAAAATGGACGGGCCTGATTAGTACTTCTCTTAAAAAAAATTTAAGTTTCTTCTTTGTGTTGTAAGGTCGGCACAACATTCTGCCAGTTTCAATTACATGTTCAATTTTCTTATGAGTTATAATAGTCTATAATCGTTCCTGTGCAATATTCTATCTGTGCAGGCACAGATCTTGACATGCTTCCTAAAGATTCTTGTTCCCTTGAAAAAAGTTCTAAGTTGGAACAAATTCATTCAGAATCTGTGATCTATAAACATCCCGACCCTGAAAAGATTGAACAGGACGGTCAAGATTGTCTGAAGCTCGATCTTGCCACCTCATCGAAAGGCGACTCAAAAATTTCTATTTCCATCAATGCTTCAGTAGGACCAGAATTTTGTGTCCCGAACTTAGAAGAAGTATTGAAGCAGGTCGAGGATCGATGCATAAAGGCATACAAAATCCCTCAAGGCAGCTTTTCTTTGCTTGGACTCATGGAAGAAGTTTGCCAACATTTTTTAGCCACGGGTACCACCTCAGCAAATCCTGAAAAACTGGGACTTGAGAATGAAATTCCGGCTCTCGGTGTGTCAGAAGAAACTGATTTGGAAATTTGTTCGGATGAGGACACTAACCAGCTGCAGCTCAGTCTTATCAGCGAGCCAACCATTTCAAATGATCCATTCATGGTTAAAAACATTTTCGAGGTTTCATCTCAAATTCCGAGGTTTTTTGGGTCGGAAACATACTTTAACATGGATGCGAGTGGTGGTCCTGTAATGACTGATGGAGAAACTAAGGAAAGAAATCCGCGTGCTGCATGTTCTTCCCACGCGTTGGTGGTTTTCCAGAAGAAGGGCTGTGATAGTTATGTTAGAGACATAACTAAAGGTCACGAACCTTGCGAAATTGCGTTAATAAATGGGATAAATGAAGTTAAGTGTCCCAAATTCAAATACATTCCGAAAAGTGCAGCATACAAGAGTGCATGCATCCCATTTGCCCTGGCCCGTGTATCTGGAAATGACTGCTGTTCAGAATGCCTCGAGGACTGCTTGTCTTTGGAAGTTCCATGTGCTTGTGCTGGAAAAACAAGACATGAGTTTGCTTATACGAAGGAGGGCTTAGTGAAGGAAGTGTTTTTGGACGATTTCTTATCTAAGAGTCAATCTTTGTCCAAAAACGGTATTTTCTTCTGTCAAGACTGCCCGTTGCAAAGATCTACTCTTGGTGAGAATTCATCCGGCAAATGCGTGGGCCACATGAGTCGGGCTTTCATAAAGGAGTGTTGGTATAAATGTGGTTGCAGCCTCACTTGTGGAAACCGAGTTGTCCAGCGAGGAATCACAGCCAAGTTGCATGATGTTAAGTCTTAAGTATTAAAAAAAAAAAGAAAAAAGAAAAGAACATAGAAACACTTCTTTTGTACAGCTTAAATGAGTATCATATGAATATTTTGGCTAAACTAAGGAATATATTTTTTAACTAACCCTGATAATAATTATAGTTTTAACAACAATCGTTTTGAATTTTACCATAGAATAACTGTGTTGGTGTCGGACTGTGTTTTCCACTCATTGTTTAGGTGTTTATGACGCCCGAAGGCAAAGGATGGGGTCTTAGAGCTCTGGAGGACTTACCGAAAGGCGCTTTTATATGCGAATATGTAGGAGAAGTTGTCACAATAAAAGAGCTACTAGAAAGAAACGAGAAAAATAGCAACGCAAACAACCATACCTTCTCTGTTCTACTTGATGCCGATTGGAGTTCAAAACGTGTGTTGAAGGAGAACGAGGCTCTTTGTCTGGACGCGACCTTTTATGGTAATATCGCGCGGTTCATTAATCACAGGTATTGGTCCTGATTTTTAATTTATACTTGAATCAAGCCTCTATTTGCATGAACTGTTTTTGTAAGAAAGAATTTTGTTCATGTTCATGGTCATGTTTCACATTTTTTATTAGGTGTTTTGATGCCAATATGGTTGGGATCCCTGTCGAGATGGAGTCTCCAGATCATCACTATTACCATGTACGGTAAATCCGTCCTTTTTTCGTCTTCTTGGTTTTTTATTTTTTTTTTTGGAAAAAGAAAACTTTGTGGTTTGGCCTAATTGTGTAAAGGTCGAACTGTTCAGTTTGTCTTTTATATACAGAAAGGTCCATGTAGCAAAAACTATTCAAAGTCTTCTTGTAATTTTGAAGTGTGATTGGTATCATTTTTGCTATTAGAACCCCAAGGGTAGCTTTTATAATTAGCTCTATAGAATTTATATAATGAGATTTACCTTTCTTGTAGCTGGCTTTCTTTGCAACAAGGGAGATTAATGCTTTGGAAGAATTAACTTGGGTTAGTTCCTTTTCTTCAGTCCTGTGTCATATTGAGTTTGGTTTTTCGATTTTGTTGTATAAACTCCCAAACCGTTCGCTATATATAATATGTGGTAAATACATTTACCCCTTTCATGCATGCAGGACTATGGAGTTGAATTTGATGATTGTCATCTGGGGAAGGCTTTTGAGTGCCTTTGTGGTAGTAAATTCTGCAGGGATCGTCCATCTGGGAGGAATTTAGGGACCTTTTAGTTTTGTTGAAATTATGAAACAAATTTGAAATTTATGATCTTTTTTGGTGTAGAAAGTGAGTGGCTGCTCAATTAAAGCTAATTAGCATTTGTCTCGAGATAGATTTCAGATTCTTGAAGTTAAGAACCAAACTGATACAGATGTTGCCTTTTGAGTTTTTGGGTCGTGCATGTTCACTTGCTCGTTGTTACTTGTGATGAGGTTTATTTTCTGTTAAGGTTCTAATGTTTACTTTTACAATTTATTTGTCCTTTTACCCTCATAAAGTTGAGCGAGATTTGAAGGTTTAATGAGCTCGCTTTATGCTTATGGCTGAGAACTGATTTTTTTGAATTCCCCTGCTGCGGATAAGAGTTTATGCTGATGCTTTCATTGATTTGTAATATTTTTTGATTTGATGAATGTCATTTGTTTAAAAACGTGTTCGGGATTATAATATTATTTGGGGGGCTTTGGGGACCAAATTAATGAAGTCAAGCATGCTTTGTTAAAGTATGGTAGTGGTGTGTAAAGAGACCTCGGCCGAGTTTGAACGACTTGGGTCTGCTTCCTAACTTATTCAAAGATTTGTAAAATGGGTTGGTAAAATGAATAGGGAGGAGTTTTCGGCGTTAGCACTTTGACGATCAAGTCAGTTTACAGTGATGAAGAAGACGATGAATATATAAGATTTTTGAGTATTTAGAGTGTAGAGTGTAAATTGGCATATTCGAGTGTTCGAATTGCCCGTTCGTACTGCTTGAGTGCTCGAAATGCCCAATTTTGTTAGGCCACATGGTCCAATCCACGTGTAGTTCTTATCCCAATTAAATTCTATCTAATTTATTAGTCTGTCGGTCTAATCGTGTGACCGACCTGACTCACCTCAAGGTAGAGTGTCATATGCGCTAAGCTCGTACGCTGTCCCCCAAGTCGATCCATCGACCATCATACCTTCAGGTCGAGTTTTTACCAGGCCGTCTGAGGGTCCTAGCTCGACATGTCGGCGATCCTCATTTTTTGCGACGTCACCATCGACATGATGACTTTTCGACTTCTCTAGCCTTCGATCTCTTATCGACCTGACGGTTTACCCGGTTCGTCTGTTCCGCCTCTCGGGTCAAGTAGACACGATATGTATCTCATATCATCTATTTCTTCCCACTCTGGTCGAGGTAGGATGACTCGATCTAAGAGTAATTCTTGCCATCTTTAATCCATTTATCGAGCTTACAGCTTGTCTAGCCGACCTCAAAACTTGCAGTCCATTCGTTTAATTAACACACTACTTTCGACCTAAGGCCACAGTTTTTTAGTTTAAAATTCAAAATTTGAATTCCTCACACCTTGTCAGGTGAAATCTATCGTCTTTCCCCATTAGGATGACATCTTGCCCACGTGAATGCCTCGCAGTATGTGTCGTCATTGTGTAGTGTGCCATTAAATGCCGCATTAAATTCAACCGTCTGATTTCCATTTAATCCAACATTTTATAAGTGCGTTATCTTTTCAACTGCTCTTTTTAATCTCACCCGCTCATTTCGACTTTGATTCGACGGTCCTGCTCGACGCGTTCCTTCAGCTGACACTTTTAATCTTGACCGTTCATTTCGACCATGATCCTGATCGAGATTAATCGACCTCTCGTGCTTTCTCTTCTCTTTACCTATAAATAAAACCCTTAACCTAATTTTTCGGTTTTTCCACCTTTGCAAAAAATCTCATGCTATAACTCTCTTTGTTTTTTTTGCAAATTTGAGGTTCTCTCCGTCACTACTCCGTCGTCGACCAGCACTACATATTTCAACCACCAATCCATTATGTTGCTGAGTAAGTATTTTTCTTTTTGCTTTTATTCGTTAACTTGTATATGTAATTCTTTTCTATTTGTTTTCCTTCACTCGCCTACTTGGCGATCTCCTTTCTTCTGTCCCCCTTTCAAACCTAAATTTTTCCCATTTTATTTTCATTTTTAGATTTCCGTGCCACCAACGACATTGATGGTGCCTCTGTCGGTCAAGATATGACCTCGCCCTTCTCCTCTGCAATCTCCTCTTCTCACTCTTTTTCTTCCGCCTCCTCTTTGGAGGTCATCCCCCATCCTATTTCACTGTCGTCTCGACCAGCTCCTCCAACTTCTCAGCTTGATCCTTCTTCTTTTCGACCTTTCCTTTTGGTCGATGAGTCCAAGGACGACGTGGAGTCCCCTCCTCGACCTGCTCCCCAAGCCGGTACGATTCCCTTAGGCCAACCTTTTCCTGGTGCCTCTCCGAAAACAACCGAAGACTTGGTCTTCGTCGTCCGCATGCCTAGTACTCTTGCCCGTGTCAAAGAGGATTGGCTCGACGCTTATTTGTTTACTAATGAATTACCTAACAACTGACACTACGTCTTTCCTCAGACCTATGGACACCTATGACCAACCTATTAAATAGTAATAATGGTTTACTACTAATTACCTATTAACTAATGCATATAGTAACTAATTATTTAATTCAAATACATTATTAAATATTACAAGTAATTATTTTCCTAAAAATAATATAAGTTAGATGCATTATCCTATGAATACATAATTAGTTTGTTAGAATTAAATTTAATTCTTATAAAAATAATTTCATATAATTACATTTAACTAATATATATAATATAATCTTTAAAAGTATTAAAAAAGAATATTATTAAAAATACAATTCTACTTTTACAATTATTAACCACATAATTAATATAATTCAACTTTTTGATTATATAATTATACAAACTAATTAATTAATAAAATTATACAATCAATTAATATGTATAACTGTATATGGGACGGTAGGTAGTAAAAAAGGAGACGGTATTTAGTGATTAAAAAAAAGTTATGGATATCGAGTATCCCGACCCGAATCCAGCATAACTATAGTTCTATTTTATTATTTTTTCCGCTATCCCAAATTCCCCATCTCAATTCTCATAAGCCAAAATTATTTGGAGATTCTCCAAATATCCGTTTGAAAAACAGCAGATGACGGAGGATCTCGAAGTTCTGGTTTGATGACCAATCCATGCTAAAGCAGGTGATGGAAGATTTCTAGTGGTATGTGCAAATAAATTCTTGAAGAAACAAGTTTGCTTTATCGTGATGAATTTTGATTGCTATTGAGCTACTGCTGGTGTTCATATTAGTCGGTACTGTGATGCAACTAACAGATTCGAGAATTCTTTGACTAGAATTTTAGATTGAGAGCTGTTGATTTAATGAAAGATTAGATTTGTGCTACCAAAATGCCTGCCACCACTACAATGAAAAGAAGATAGTCTTTTGCTCAAGAGAATATCTTCATTTGCCACCACTATGGAAAACCTGTGGTAAATGATTTTCAGAGTGCAAGATTTTAGGTTTATTTGAATAGGTTCAAGTAATGGATTCTAATTATGGAAAGGGATGATACTAGAACAGGTGTGTATAAATGTTGAAATATGATATTTAGAACTTTAGTGAGATAATGCAAGAGGGGACTGGTGGAAGGAAACATGGTTACAGCTTACATGTATTTGGCCAATATTTTAGCTCTTGTTTTAGAGATTTTTACATCATCGACTAGGTATGTAGGCGAATAGATAGATAAAAGGAAATAATATAAAAAAATGGCTTAAAGTATCCATCCACGCTGGAAGTTGTATGGATGCTTGTAATGATTATCAATAAACTTGACTAAGCTTCAATCCAGTGTTACCAAATTTTTCTTGAATTGTCTCTCCGTGTGTGATGTTCTCATTTTTCATGGTACGAAGTTGTGGTTCAAAACTTGTTCAATTGCATAAGCATTTGACTTAGGTTTTTAAATGTGGTGAACTGACTCGAAATAACAATTATATGATCAACTTTATGTTGTGTCTCAAATAATTGGTTGTGTGCAGAATCAAACATTTTTAAGTAATTTGGTGGTTATGCCGTTATGGTGATGTGATAGAAAAGACCTTTTCTTTGCATGATAAACAATTGAAACAACAACCAAAAAGTAAAAAGAAAAAAAGAAAAGAAGTGAAAAATAATAAAAAAGCATGAGTACAATATATTGGAAAGAGAATATTAGTTGGTTGGAGAAAAGCACTAGGAAGCATGGGGAGGAGACAAGAAAATTTGAAAACCAGAAGAATGCGTTAAAATAAAGGGTATGCATAAATAAAATAGAAGACAAGATGGATTATGTGTTGCAAACGATAACGGAAATCTCAGTGATGAATACGGAGTGTCTTACTCTTACTGAAAAGGAAATCAGTTCTATTGAATTCTATTACTTAGTTCTTTACATCTCCATTAATTTTAAAAATTTTCTATAATGGTAATTTAGAAAATTGAAGCATACACAAGTGATATGGATGAAAAAACTTTTATGTTTCAAGTCAATGATACAAAGTGCTTCTAATCATATACACATTCGTCATGTAAAATTGCTACTTGATGTTGTATCATATAAGCTGGAAGAATACCTTCTGAATGTATTGGACTATTTAGTTTATTATCCATCTCACGGGGAATAGGCTCTGACCTTGTTAGCCATGGTCTTCTAACTATATCTTAAAAGTGAATATTGAGCTTCTTTTGACACTGTTGTCCTCGACAATAATTGTATTGTGTATTTTCACAACTGTACATAAATGATTGAAATAAATTATAGAATTGTTTATTGTGGGAGTTCTTGTATAACATTAATTCAAGACAAGAGGGTAAATGTTTTAATAACTAAAAAAATTAATTATATTATAGTTTGACTGTAATTGTACCTTAATTGTCAAAGTATCAACATAAGTTAGTAAAAGATTATATACATTTTGACTTTGCCTTGTAATAAAAGGACATGAACTTATATGGAGGGTGTATGTAACTCAATTTGTCTTTACAAATCTCACAGAATTTTCATTAATGCTTTGGAAGGAACTGTGAATTTAAGATCAATTAAAGGAATATGATTGTTAATATTTTCTAGTGAGTTTTCTTATATAAACCATCATTACTTTCTTACCATGTGATGACTAATGTGTTCTACATATTTTTAAAATTCAGTACATACAATCAATGTAAAATTACTCATATTGAAAATCTTGTTTCAAATTCGCAGAGCAGAGAAGGTTTACTGAAATATTATATTGCTCTTGGTTCAAAATCTAATGCAGCTTGACAATAACTACAATGATTAGACTTAATATATCTTATTCGCAACATCTATCTCAAACATGACAAAATCATGTAACTGTTACAATTTTTATTTTGTTGTTAGATATAGAACTCCATAAGAGTTAATACGTCGACCCAATTAAGTACTTAATTTCCCTTCAACTTCGAACTTATTCATCCAGCCTAAAGAAGAAAAGGAAATTGTTTCATTAAAACACATGACATGTTTGTCAGTGGGAATGATCTTGCGGATTGAATTGATTATTTCTTTTTCATTAAGAAGCAATGTGATATAAATTTGCGATGATTTTGGTTTTGAATCAAGTCTGCAGAATTAAGTAGTTCTTTATTTTTAAGTAGGTTAGAAATTATTATAATATTTCAATAACAGTTCAGATTATTTGCATTTAAAATAGAGCAATACGACTTGAATGGTTGAAGTTTCCAAAAGATGTATTTGCGCAACTGTGGTAAGAAATTATAACAATCACAATAAATCGAAATCTACCTTTCAAATAGTAATAATTAGATTTGACATTTGACTGGATGTAGCACAATTCATTCAATATTTCTTATTGTCAGCATCCCGTATGTGTGTATAAATATGTGCACGTCCTGTAAGAAGGCCTCATCCCTTGTCCTCTTCCTTGTGCATTTGGCCTCGGTCATTGCACAATTTTCTCTTGTATCTATTTCATTTTCCTTATTTTTCCTAAATCTTTCCTTGTTTGTTCCTTGGTATTCAATCTTGTCCTGTCATGGCCCGATCATGGGATGAATTAAGAGCTGATCACAAACTTGTCTTTTTGCTTGAAAGCTTAGTCCAAAAGCAAAAACAGCAGACACCAATTGCCTGTCGTTTGTGTGATGAAATCTTCTTTGACAACAAAGCCCTTCTGAACCACTTTCAATCTCATTTTCATCCTGATGGGACTTTCAATCCAAATTCACTCATCAGAAATTTTGTGCTACCTGAAACTGAAATGAAAATATATTCAACTTCTTCCCAAAATGGTCATTCTTTTTTGGTGCCAGCAAATGCTGCAAATCAAAATTTAGGAACCCCACCTACACCCTCATTCCGTAATCCTGTGGTTTCAGTACCGCCACAAATTCCTGTGCAGCCCAGAGGGCCCACATTTGCTCACAGGTACCACCCATATCAACTGCCATCAAGTTCCCGTTCTGCTGTGGGAATTGGCTCGTCGGGCTCGGGTCCTAGTGGCCCTCTGAATTTTTTTTCTACCTTAAGGCCTAAAACACCTGATATTTGTACTTCAAATATTATGGAAGGATCAAACACTCGTTTTCCTATGAATCCCTGTACATCTGCTTCACCAGGTCACTCTCGCTTTGTAACAGATGGTAGTTTACCATCATGGATCCCGAGTACCTCTCTCGGTAAACATCCCCTACCAGATTTAAAAAACGAGCCTGAGGATCCTTTTGGGCACTATACAAAGCCATACATCATGCAACTAGATAAGCCAATTGAGAAAATGAGTGATCATGTTAATGTAGATGATGATAAAAGCCCTGATGAGCTGGATCTGACATTGAAGCTTTGATGATTTGAAATGTATTGCTAATGATATATTAATAAATTGGAATGACCTGTGTCTATTTTTTTTTTTTTCTTCTTTTTATTCTGAAAATCCTTGGGTTCAGTTATTTTCTCATATATGCTGATTTTTTTTAATTGTGTTCTCCACTGGAGAGGACTGTTTTGAAGGTTTTAGATTTTAATTGAGTTTTGGAATAAACATAAAGTGATTGATTTGAATAAACTTGTGGAGCGCTGCCAAGAGGAAATGCAAATAGTTCTCATGTTATCTTTGTTATATTTGTCTTATTTGATAATTTGATTGGTGCTTATAATCCCCTTGCAAAACTCCATGTTCTTCATAGAGGGACAACTTATGTGGAGCGTGGGCTTTCTTCAAAGGGAATAGTATAATTTCCATCTAACTATGGAGCCTTTTCTCTTTCTTTCTTCTTTTCCTCATTTCTTCAGTAGGCAGATTTCTGGTCATATTAGCATTAAGTATTCATATTATGTTCTTTATTTCTTTTGTCCATCCTAGATCTGTTTTCATTTCTATGGTAAAAAGGTAATTCAACTTACAGCTGCTTGTGCGTCTCTTATTTTTCGTCCACCAGTTATTTGTTGAACAACAGATGGAGAAAGAAAAGCTATTTTAGCACTCTTCATATTGTCAAATCTGGTTTTTCTCTAGGTTGATGTATGATGATGACTGTTTTGGCAAAGAGAAGTACTCTTCTATTTTCTGTTTCTTTTCTATTTTTGAGGCAAGGCAGTGAGAAATACTTAAAAGTGAACCAAAAAAAAAAAAAAAACCTTTTCTTTGTCTATTTTGTTCTTCTGTTTGAATGCAGTTGCTATTTTTCTTATACTTCCATAGGGCGTCACTTATTTTGTTCGAGCATGGTTAACTATTTGCAGACATGAACTTTTTTTCTTCTCAAGCAGCAGTAACTATTTGTAGAGATGTAAACATGATTTATCTTGGTTATCTGAAGTTCTCAACGATCTTGCTAGTTTCACTACATTATACATGGTTTATAGTTCTGGTTAAATTCAAATTCCCTAATTGCTAAATCATTTAGTTTCAATTTGTAACATGCAGGACTCGTGAAGAATATATAAATTTTTGTAATGTCTCACAATATTCGGTCGCATTGAAGAAGGGCTCTCGGCTGAAGACGGTATCTATGAAATTTCAGTTTATTACCACAATATATATAAGCAACGCATTAAATAAATAGTTACATAATATCATATCAAGCAAGAATTTGAGTTTCTCTACCATATTCTTTGTTCGCGATCACATTATTTTTAGTCTGCCTCTATATGGATAGAAGTCTATGATCACTCATATTATATTTTTTCTTAGATAATCAAAAAGTTAGATAAAGTAATATTTTTTGGTTTGAATGTAAAAGCTAGTAAGAATTCTTTTTAACTAAATTATCTGGTAAATAATTTGTAAAAGCAGCTAGTAAGTTAATTTAAACAAAAATCTCATAGGCTTTTTTTGATACGTAGAGAAGCATCTAAGATAAGCTCGGACTTTTAAAAAATTCATCCTGCCAAATAAAATTTAATAAAATTTATTTCAATACAAAAACTCATAAGCTAAGTAAATAAGCTATAAGTTTGCTTATAATGCTAACCAAACACTCTCATTTGAATACAAGAAACTTAAAAGCTAACTGAAAGTTTATGATAGTTTATGATGCTTACCAAACACATATGTCAGACAACATCAGACAACAATGGTGGCCTATGTTACCACCATAATCTGCCATCCTTGACAAATTTAAAATGTTGGATTGTCAAAAATCCGCCACGCCATACCGCCATGGCGCAACCATTGCCGCCATTTGATAACACTGGTCATCGTCATGTGTTAGCTATCGGCTCGAAAGTAACTCTTTAGCTATCAATTAACTTATTAGGCACCGTCTAGCTTTTTAGCTGGACTTACCAACGTACCCTAAGTCTAGTTTGGTAGAATGAACTTTTTAAAAAAAATTGAATTTCTCTCAAATGCTTATCGATGCAGTTGTTAAGTAAAAACTCATTGATAATTTTGTTTTAGCAGGCTTATCAGTTAATTTTTATCAAAAAATTATATTATATCAGCTAGTTTTCAGCTATCAACTATACCCGTGAGCAAATATAATATTAGCTATTAGCTCGTTTTTCAGGTAGATCTACCAAATATACCGAGGTGATTCTAATACCTTAAGTTACATGAATTGGATCCTGTATCAATTAATACAACCTTATGAACAGTGAGTTGTACTACTTGAGTACAATTAGGGGATGCTTGGATATAATATTTTCAAAAAAAAAAATCCAATCATTTTTAATAATCACTTTTTCTAACTCTAATCTAACTCAACTTTCACTCAACCTTATTATCCTCAATATTATCAATATAATTAAATAATGTCACTCAATCATTCTTACACATTATATCAACTTTAATTCACTATTCATCCACTCACATAATTTTTTTTTAATCCACTCACATAAATTTAACTAACCATCACTTCATATAATATCTCTTACTTTTACATCAAATTAATTTTAATTATTTTATTTATAATATTATTTTAATATTAATTAAAAATCTCACTAGCAACTAACCATATCACTTTTTTAAAAATTAACCATACAAAATAAAAAAGACTTATATCCAAGCATCCCTTAAGACTTGGTAAAACCTACAAATATTGGTTAAGAAAAGAATGTAAAGAAATAGGTTCTGGCAGTCCATGGATAGATATGGACTAATAGTTTTGTTTNNGGTATATGGACCAATTGATATTATGAAGTTATGTGATTCTTTTATCTTGGAAATTTCAACAAATATATGAGTATTTTATTTTTGTTGTTCAAAGGATAGTACCAAAGATAAGAAATTAAGAAAGCTTTGTATATGCAATCATAACTAGTTGTGGTAAAATATCATATTTCTTAGTGTAATGTGAGAATTATTACAATTAGAATACTTAAAATCATTCATTTTAGGTACTAGATTTAAGGTTCAGAATGAAAACACTAGGGAAATCTGGGTTTGTAACTAAATGAAAGATTTTTTGTCAACCAAGATAAAACTTACTTCCTTTTAGTGGTCTTATATTATGAGATGATTTACAAACTATATTGGACCAGCATATAAGAAATTGGCCTTATTTAATGCATGGTAATCTGTAATTTTAGGAACAAGACAAGTACTTGTTTCATATAGAATGCAGAAAAAAATATCTGGCATGTAGCATTACTGGTTAGATTAACTGCTAAAACTGTCTGTAATAAAATGTAAACATTAGGAAATATTATCTTTAGGGTCAAAAGCAACTTTTAAAATCTAATGTACTTTCGTAATGTTATTGTACCAAACATTTTTATAATAAGAAATCCTAGGAAATCTTGTAATAGCAATTTTTGCTATTATTAGCAGATAATTATATTAACGTTGATTCAATCCACAAAATAAAATTAGCACAATCAGACACACAAATCATTGCCAAAAGCATGAGAAACTCACAAACTAAGTCAGTACAACTTCTAACAAATTAGCCTCCGTTACATTCAAAATATCAAGTAATTTTTAGCTACCTATGAGTGTAAGCAAAGGTTTTTCCTCTAAACCAGTTGATGCGTCTTCTTATGAATAATACTACACTAGTACAATACCCGTGTATTACACAGGTACTTGTCAATAAAGTTATATTTCAAATTAAATAATAATAACAATGAAAATTGATTTAGTTTTTAAATATATTTTCAAAATATATTATCATTTATATTTAAATTGGCATCGTCACTTACACGACTTACCATCTTATATTATATATTTTTCTAATTTATATCAAATAACTACTTTGTAGTTAAGTTAATTTAAATAATTATATTTTTTTTTGAATTAATATTAATAGATAATTTAATTTTAATTATAAATATAAACTAGTGGGATTCCGGCTGTGCACGCACAGCCGGCCCAAATTCAAGCAATATTTTCTAGTTTCTTTTTTNTTCTATCCTCCGCGAGAATTTGTCTGTAAAATTATGAGTGCTTTGTGTGAGAAAATATCATGTGGGCTGAAGAAAGTGCATCAATAAGTTTATTTTGATCGTATTATTAAATTAAACTGCCAAATAAAGCTACAAAAATCGCTCTCACCCCATCAAACTCACAATTCTAGAATTTCATACACCATTCTGAATATGAACTAAGCAAACACAAATCCAGGAAAGATCAAGATTTCACAGAAACAAGTATTAAACCACCCTTTAGAATGGGTAAAAAACTAAAATCACATTTACATGCTCAAATATAAAAAAAATAAAATAAAATACAAAAAAGAGCATCTTGTCCAATTCATTCGATCAACCAACACATCAGATCACACATAAAACCAATGATGCACATAAGAAGAAGCATAAAAGCAGCATTTCATGTATTCCAACAGACTTCCGAAATAAGAAAAAGCAATCATACCTAGGACAAAGATTATTTGTAGTTTTCAGAACAACCAGCAGATCTCAGATCTAAGGACAGGCATTTGATACAAACACCAATATTAGCACTTGTATTTTCACAGCCAAATTTTATTTGGATCCAAATTTGAATCTAAATTAATTTGACAACGGATTACTTACTGTTTGAAGAAGAAGATATGGTTTTGCAAAGTAAATGAATATTTGAGCTGCTTTACAGTACTAATAGCATAGCAACACACACACACATAGAATTATTGAGTGCTGATTGTAGAAGTAACTACTTACAATACTTCACCTTGACATAAAGCTAAACACAACGTCTAAACTCTGGATCATCAGCAATGCAACACCAGTTGGGAGTTTTAGCAAGCCCTCAGATTCTCCTTTAAGCAATTCTCTGGTTAAAAGGAATGTAAACCAAAGACGCATACAAGCAAACAAAAAATATAGAACAAGAGTATAGGGAGCTCAAACAAATTACTTGAAGCATGCCCTTTCCTGAAACAATATCAAAGCCATATCTTTCGGGATCTCTCAGGATGTGCTCTAATCTTCTCTTTCCTAACATTGCTATTTTATTTGTTGCAACTTGAGTAGGGAAAACAAAGTTGAGTAGGTAGTATATCAAATTAAAATTTTGAAATGATAATTACCAGGTTGTGGCCACTGCCACCAAGCGTTTTCTAATGCTCCTCTTCCGCGTAGTGGGGTCGAGCTCAATTACATCGATCCTGCAGACAATCCCATACGATAGAACAATTGTCGAAGATGTGGCACACCTAACATTAAAATTTCAAGAGTGCAATAGAAAATCATCAAATCAGTTTTGGAGACTTGTACACTCACAAGTAAACCAGACTGAAAATTAGTATCCAAATTCAAGTAGAGGCGCTATATACCCTTAGGGAAGACTAATGCTGAAGAACTTAAACAATTTCTTAAGAAGAAAGTGGGTATCTATATGTATATCTCACAACGTTAAAAAAGAATTTCAATTAAAAACCATGGCAAAAAAAAGTATACTGATTTATGAGACAACTAAAACTCCCATAATATTTAATCAAACCTTTAGTAGCATTTGGAAGCCGCACTTCCCTTGGAGTATTCTTTGAATCATGAAAAAACATGAGGTGGCTACCACTAAGATTGTTGTGGATGCCGCTAAAATACAAGTCAATGGACGGAATGTAACTGAAACCAGTTTCAAATGGCCAATGGGAAGACACAACTCAGCCTTAATCAAAAGGGAAGATTCATTATATTTCTATAAAATTCACTAATTGTACCTTTCTATCAATTGTCGGGCCTCCAGTGATTTCAACTGGCAACAACGCCTGCAAGCTGTATTCAAATTAATTTGATCAGAAGCAATTGCTATTAACTTATCCACCCATTGACTTGTTACCATGAGATGTTGAAAAGGCCAAATGCATAATAGACGGTATGTTACCTTGAAGAATACTAAAGATGTTATTGGACAATTTTATCCATAATAGATGCAATTGAATGTCACTAACTTCAACATTAGGTTCACCAACAATGTTTAAGAGACTGAGAGACTAATGAAGGCTTTTTAGGATATTTAAAATCCAGCTTTCTTCACAAAGACACACACTCGCGCACACACTAGAAAAAAGCAAGGCAAATACCAAGGAAAAACATTACACAACAGCTGAAGAATTACCTCATTAGGACGGCGATTCCCTTAAACCAGGGAAATGTGGAGCAGTGGAGGGCACATCTTGGCAGCTGGGGACTTCGGTGTTTTAGGAGCGGGTGCTTTTGGAGCAAACTTGACCTGAACAACATCGATATATGAAATAGTTAAACAAAATGATTTGTAAAAATCACGTTGAGCGGCTGATTGTAAGCAGATGTGGAAAGACATTTCGTGGAGCGGACGACGACGGATCTTGATCCATGAGACGGGCGAATAACTTTCAATTCACCAAGGCCTGCGCTGTAGAAAACACAAATCGTGAATGATCGTAAAATTCGAATAAATCTTTTGAAATTTTCTTCAGAGAAAAGGATCTTTCTCTCAAATCGAAGGGAGAGCAAGAAGAATATGAATGCCCGCGGCCGTCGTTATCCCGGCTGAGGCGACGTTTCTTCCTTTTCCACCACAACGACCGTCGGCTTCCCAAACAACGAAACATCAGGCACCACCAGTTGAAGAGTGGGCCACACGTTTCGTTAGATTGTGTGGTCGGTGGATGGACCTTGAGGCCGCATGTGTTTGTCGGAGCGGCAGAGGAGGCATGTCGGGTTGCAGGAAAAGGTAAACAAAGTTGTGGCCGATATAGGTTTTGATGTGATATGAATGATGGTGAAAGACGGGAAAAAATGAGTGTTGCGTGTTTGAGTAATCTAGCTACAGCAATTCTTAACAGATAAGATACATGAAACGGCGTCGTTTCGCCCTGACTAAGGGGAAAAAAAAAGGAAAAAATGAGGGGAAAAAAAGGAAAGCAGCAAGTGAAAAAATAACAAGCCACGTGGAAGGCATTTAGTTGAGCTTCAGAAGTGAAAAAACCACCACGTGTCATGCATATGAGGTCTCTCATTTTTTCTTATAAGTATAATAAGAGAGATAAAATTATTTAATTATTTTATATATAAAAATTTAATATATATGCATAAAAATTTGATATATTAATTATTTTGATTGTAACATTCAATTTGGAAAAGTAAAAGATTCCAAAACAAATTTTAGGACTATATTAGTCATACAAACAACAATAAGTAAGTTTACAAAATAAATTAAGGGTTATATTAATCAATGTATTATGGAATTACCCAAGTTAGCTTTTCAATATTTATGGAATGTCCGAACCAAAATTATTGATTTAGAATAACATTATTTTTTATCCAAACCAAATTGCGAAGCATGATTTTCGCCAAGTAGGATTCCGAAGCGCGTGAGTTTGCCACTTAGGCTCAACAAATTCTGAAATTATATATAGGGGGATTTGGAGCAAATAGTTTGTTGCCTTCATTCTCGCTAGCAGCTGTGCTCAAACTGGCAGTGCCACCTTGGCATGCAGCATCACATGATATCACCTGCAATGGAACTTACAAGAATAGCAGAAGCCGAAATGGAAGAACCACTGTATAAACAGATGTGAAACTAGCCAACTCGTGTGTGTACTAATATTTTTCTTTTCTTTCAGCTGTAATCTTGAGGTTCTTTTGAAGTATAGGGAG
>BKCP01010181.1:948882-961240 GCA_008636005.1 Striga asiatica
TAATTAACCGAGGCCTAGTTCATTTACGACGATCAGTATAAAATGAACTTCTCCTCTCTGGGATCCTGTTCAATACATAAATGTACTAGTGCAACTAATCAGTCAAGACAAACTGTACAGTTGACACTACAACCGTTCGGATGGGGTGTTCATGTCCATCTAGGTTGTGAACAACTATTCTTGTTCGCAAGTGACTGATAGAGTGATCTTCGGTTCGCCCGATGACGACCCACCCTATCTAAGTGCAGAACAACAGAACGTAGAACTTGTTTAATCTAACATGATTCTCATTCATAAAGGGTAAATGTGCAATAACATGCAAAGCCAAGCTTTCAGTATATAACACTAACACCCATGTCAACGAATTATCATTCAATTTTACGACACTGTCCAATTCATCAAGTACATAAAGCACGAACGTTAATAATGGAACCAATCAACAATCTCGACTCACTACTTAGCTATTTCGACTCTTGAACTAACATCGAGTCTCATGCGGGAGAGAGGTGACACAAACACACAAAAACTCAAACAAAACGGGTCCACGACACGACGAATACGAAAAATAAAGCACCAAAAACGAAAGAAATATCGCCTAAACATGCATAATCACTAAATCCCTCCCCCACACTTAAAACAAAGCAATATCCTCATTGCTTGACCAAAAAGCATAGGATCGAGCACATAATCACACAAGGTCATGCGTTAAACGAGACGAAACAAAATAAACGGACAAATAAAAGAAAGAAAACACAAAGACACACAAGAAGCAACTACGAGAAAAGAGAAAATAAGAAAAGAAAATGCATACTCTACACAGTGGTGTTCCACCGTGTGTCTAATGGTGTTCGTTCGGTGGGAAAAAAAAAAGTAATAATCCGAAAACCATTGAGTGCAAAATAAAGCCATCCGAACTATTGAACAATGAAAGCATACCGATCCATACACCAACCGGGCACTATGATATGTGAAAGCATAAGCGAATCCCGTCCGTCGGTTCCGAGTAAAGGCCATATGTATGTGTCTCAGAGGGATAATAACCGGTATTCCACAAACTCGACGAAGACACACGTATGCGTGAAAGCTCGAAATTCGGACCTCAAACCTCATAATAATACTTGCCACGGCATGACAAATAATCAACAAAATCACTACACGCCATGAACACCACATATCCCAAATAATCGACAAAATCTCCACACGAACCTCAACACTGAAAGCCAATCACCAAAACTCTGAAATTGTCAAAATAAGCTCATGAACCCCCGATACACCTCCCCCACACTTAGTACAAATCACTCTCGAATAAATAAAATCACGCCCAATTCAAATACAAGTGCCTCGAGTTGGTCTAAGTGAAATACATCGTAAAACGGTGATCTCGGCGCCAAGAGTAAGATAAATCGAGCAATGAACCTCGATATAACTCAAAGAGAGTGAAAAATCCATGAAGAACGGGTGAAGGAGGTAGAATCACCGCAAAATAAAGTTTTCGGTGGTTCCAACGGCTCAAAACGGTCCCGGGAGATCGAAAATGTCATTTCCGGCCGAAAAATGTCGACGGCGGTCGGAAAACGGGTCCCAGGAGATTCGCCGGTCGTCGGAAAATTTTGCCGGCGGCTGGAAAATATCGCCGGCGGTCGCCAGGTGCGCCGGGGCTTGGTGGTTCATTCGATGGCTTGATATGGCTCATGGTGGTTCGGTGGCGGTGCACGTGGCGTGGGTCGCAGCTTGGTCGGGCACGGGCCTGGGCACATGGCGCATGGGCGCGAGGGGTGCACGGGTGAGGGGCGCGAAGCGCGGGTGTTTCCGCTGTGCGGATGTTTCGCGGGCGCGGACGGGATTTCGTGGGCGCGGAGCTGCTGGGCGGGAGGTCGCTGGTGTGGCCTTTGCATACTCGCGGGCGCAGAAGTGGTTCGCGGGCGCGGGCCTGGCACTGGAAATGGTCCCGGTGACCCCTTGAGACTCGATTCGCTCTAACTTCTCGCACGCTTCTCCGATTGACTCGAAACTTTGACCCACGCTACTCAAATCTTTTTCTCCTCGTCTTGGAATGCTCAAATCGATATCACCACGCAATTAATATATATGCTCGGAAATGGTTCGCGTGGCTCGGACATGATTCAGACGGCTCAGAAAGGTCTCGGAAATGGCTCGTCTCCCTAGACTCGATCGTGTGGACCTAAAAAAACACCAAAAAGACAAGAAAAATACGCCGAACCACACAAACACAATACGAGAATAAAAATGCACGAAACACGATAAAATGGACTGATCGACACTAAAACGAACCTAAAAAGACTAAACTAAAGCACATAAAACACAAGAAAATAAGCACAAAAGCACAATAAACAACTGTCATCAACCAGTCGGAGAGGATGAGAATCAAGTAGTTCCTAGGTGATGATCGACGCGTAGCTGGAGAAAAAGATCTATAGACGGCTGGTGAGCGGGTTATAATGGAACTACTGGTGTATGAGACATTGTATAGTTGTCATGTAATCCTTCATCAGCCCCGCCACTGTCACCATTCGTATCCTAATTGATTCCTGATATGTGATACCATACCAACATTAGGCCGTATGTGACCTAAAAATAGTTTGACCGGTTCGAGTGGATCGGCAGATCAGTTAGTCAACAAGGAGTTCAAAGATTGTGGAAGCACCATGTCGATGATGACCTCACAGACAAAGTAATCTGGCAACAGGACGAGCTGAGGCTCTTAGATTGCCTAGTGAAAGCTCGACGTGGAAGCTAACAGGTTGATATAATACCTGAGAGGTAAATATACTCATTGAAGGTAAGGACGATCTAGTTCAAGGGAGACCAAGCTAATAACATAATTATGCTTAAAATAGCTACCTAATGAGGTAGTTTAGTGTGAACACACCATATAAGAGATAAGTACGAATAAAATCAAGATAAGAGGGGCACTTGGATAAGACCACGTGACTATTAAAATGGGGTTCAGGCACCTGAGTAGCTCGATTGGGTAGCTCGGGCAACATGGCAGCCAAATCTGGCAGCCTTGGATAACTAAGTAACACCTCTATATAAAAGGGTGAGGTATGATCACCACAACTCTATACACTCTAGACTTATATACATACTGTGATATACAACTCGTCATCATCTTCAACCATGTTTACTGTCTTATGCATCAGAGCTTCTATACTAAGACAATCTCTGACGCTGTTTTGCAGGTCATTATTCACCGGCTCGTGAGCAGATCAAAGGACGTTCAACTAGGTCGTGGTCGTTTGCACTACCATTAGGCGTCGTTTGTGGGAACTTCATTAAAAAAGCCATAAATCATGAGTCGAGCAATACAAAAATGAGCAAGAATGAGGAGACAACTTTGGAGAATTTTATCCTTGAGGACAAGGATATTCGAGAAGGGGTCGAGAATAATGCGAACCGAGTGATCGCGAGGCTGCCACGAGGACAGAGCTTGAGAGCAACCCAGGGTGTCGCGCCGCGACGGCTGTTGCACCACGACGGTGCAGAAGGGTCACGCCGCGAGCTTGATCGCGGGGACAGTCGCGATGGCAGAGGATAGGGGCTTGCAAGGCGTCGTGCCGCAACTGGAAATTAAGAGTAGGTAACTTAGGCGAGATTAGTTAAGTTGTGTGTCTACATTTGAACT
The DNA here is from genome assembly GCA_008636005.1 of Striga asiatica. NCBI lineage: Eukaryota > Viridiplantae > Streptophyta > Magnoliopsida > Lamiales > Orobanchaceae > Striga > Striga asiatica. Next base: position 952,529 of record BKCP01010181.1, read on the forward strand.
GTCTTTTAAGTTTGATGTATTTCTTCTAGTTCAGAACCATGCATCAGATATTCACGTAATCAAGTTTTATGAAATAAAGTTTAAGAGAAAAGCTCTTTTTCGAGTACTTTCTTCGTGATAAACCAAGACCGATAGTGTGTGTTTTTTTGTATTTTATCGTGTTCGAACCAAGGCTGCCAATGCGAGTTCCTACAAAAAATCGAGTCTCGATAGACAATCTTCATCACACGCCCTCCATTACCACATGATCCACACGACATCTTTCGATTTGAAGATGATTTGATTTTGGACGATTTTTGTGTTTATAGAAAGAGACGTTTGAGTTCTTAATTTTGGGGGTGGATTTTGGGAGAAGAGGTATGTGTATTTAATAACAAAAGGTATTGTATGTGGATTTCCATGTGTATTGTCGGTGAGCCACATCAACATTCAGGCGACTTTCCGTTTGCCATGCTTTGATTTGCCATATATATATATATATATATATATATATATAGGTATTGGTTCCAATGCATCTACTTATTTAAAGTGAGGACGTGAGACTCATTTTTAGCCACAAGATTTGGTACATCATGTGTGACCAAGATTTACTCTTTTCTTTTTATTATTTTAATTATTTAAATATTATTTTGACCCGTTGACTCCGGCATTGACCGTTGACTTCCGGCGTTGACTGTTGACTTCCGGCAAAATCCGTTGACTTTCGGCGTTGACCGTTGACAACTAACCTTCCAACTAGGTTAGTTCTCTGTAGTTGCTAGGTTAGTTGTCTGTAGTTGCTATGTTAGTTCTCTGTAGTTGTTAGGTTAGTTCTCTCTAGTTGCTGGGTTAGTTCTCTGTAGTTGCTAGGTTAGTTCTATGTAGTTGCTAAATTAGTTCTTTGTAGTTGCTAGGTTAGTTGTCTGTAGTTATTAGGTTAGTTCTCTGTAGTTGCTAGGTTAGTTCTCTGTAGTTGCTAGGTTACTAGTCGCTAGGTTAGTTCTCTGTAGTTGCTACGTTAGTAGAGATGTTAAATGGTCCTTGGCCCGACGGGCTGGGCCGTTTAGCCCGGAAAAAAAACAGGGTTAGGGCCTTTTATTGGCAGCCCGTTTAAATTCGGGCTTTTTAGGCCCGGACCGTTTAGCCCGAAGCCTGCTAGGGCTAGCCCGAAAACCGCTAGGGCTAGCCCGTTTAACTTGGGTTGGATGGTGTATATGTTCTTACAAAGGTAAGGAATATATCTCATGATTCCTTGTATATTACAATTTTGCTATTTTACTTCACATGTAATTATGAGTTATAATGTATTATTATTATTTTGATACATAATTATTTACAAATTTTATTCTATTTCACACAAAATATTTAAGTCAATCAGAACGGCGAATAAAAAACAAATGAGACAAAGACTTAACACATAGAATATAGTGATAGAATATAAATTCAACAGTATGCTATATTGTGAAAATTCCCGAAGCATACCAAATAACTAGTCAAATGGTAGTTATAAGTAATAATTCGAACATTTATTTTTTCTATTGAGAAACAATATGTTATTTAAGAGTTTGTAATGTGTGTTCATATATGAAGTGTAGTTGTATATATATAGTGGTAAATACTAAATAGCCGTTGAAAAAAATCGTTAACTATGTGTTGTAATTTTTTATTTTTGTATTATTATTATTATAGCCCGTATAGCCCGTTTAGCCCAACGCCCGCTAGGTTTAGGGTTAGGTCTTTTTATTGGTAGCCCATTTAAATCCGGGCATTTTAGGTCCGGACCGTTTAGCCCGAAGCCCGCTAGGGCTAGCCTGAAACCGCTAGGGCTAGCCCGTTTAACATCTCTATACGTTAGTAGTTGCTAGGTCAGTTCTCTGTAGTTGCTAGGTTAGTAGTAGCTAGGTTAGTTCTCTGTAGTTGCTAGGTTAGTTGTCTGTAGTTGGTAAGAGCTGTCCGCATTTTAAGAGTTGGGCGCATTTTAAGAGCTGACCGCATTTGATCTGCACCCCCTATATATATATATATATCTATATATATATATATATATATATATAATTGTTGGCTCATGAGCATTTAATAAAATCTATTAAATTATACCTATGTGGCAATATAACTTTTTTCCCTCCAAAAATCGTTACTTTTTATTTATTTAACCTCTCATTTAGTTATTAGATAATCAACACACTAATCACTTCAAAATTACAAAAATTATTTTAAACTTTTGATTTACTTACAGCTGACCATATAATGTTGACTATTTAACGTGATTAGATGTTATTGTCGTGGTTACATTTATATTAACTTCTTTTGGAAAATAAAAAATGTATTTGAAATTCCTAAATAAATAATAAATAATTCACAAAAAAAAAATATATACCAAAATACACATTACATCTAATATGATAAACGCAATTTTAAAAATTAAATATTCCAGCTCATTTAATTGTAAATTTGGCCTACAAAAAAGTACAAGAAAAATCATTAATTATATATGCATACAGAATAACTCACAATATTGTATTTATATACGTGCAAATGCACAGGTCGAATAGTAGTTACTAAAGATGATGTACTTAATTTCAAAATTTTAAGAGTACAAAAGCTGAGTGATGCAATTTTGCCCAATTTGGATATCAAAGATAAATTGTTATTTTTACCAGCATGTGGCGACTGAGAGTAGACGTGGCCAGTCAACGGGTCCGGGCCCGGCCTGGCCTGGCCCGCCGGGCCGTCGCGGCCCGGACCCACCGATTCGTATAACCGGCGGTTTTCCTCCGGTTCGGTCCGGTTCCGGCGGTTTCGCGGGTCATTTTTTTTTTGTTAAATAAAAAACATGATGAGATGTATTATGTATAGTGTTATTTTAATAACGAGGACATGTTCAAATAATTGCGTAAACTTGTTTCTAACATGATAGAACCCGTAAACTCACTCAGGTCCCAGAATCCTTGTTTTCGGAAAGCCACCGAGGAGGATGTGAATGAGAGGGCATCATCTTGGGACCAGAGTACGAGACGATCATCGGATTACCGCCAAGTTTCGAGATGACCCCTCTCATTCACCTCCTCATCGTAGGACTTGCGAAATTCAATTTTACTATGTTAGTTAAACAATATCTTGATTTTCATCAACGTCATTATGCAATCGCCTCCAATACACAGTCTCGAGTAATATATCCGTTCTTTTTGTTAGTGGCCTCAAGCAAGCAAGTTACTTAACGGAAGTTGTCCAAGTTATCATCGTTGGCGTACAAAATGTTGATACTATTATCCCACAATTCCATAAAGGTACATACCTTTTCACGCATCACTTGTACTGCTAGATAATGATATAAAACTAATGTTAAATGTTGATGACTCAACTGCAACTTTATCATTACATTATTTTGCATTCCTTTGCTCGACGTTAATTAAGAATTCAAAAGATAACTAAGTATGTATAAACGTTCTATTGTTTTTGCTATTGCATGCAAAATTTAGAATTGAAAGCATAATACATAATAAAGAATATTGACGTGACATCACAATTCCCTTTTGTTGTTAATGTTTTTGAGTTAATGTTTGAACTTTAGAAGATGAACTCAAAACATCAACTTCATTTAGGAAAATGATATCAGGTCAATATTCTCCATTACATATTATGCTTTCAATGCTAGATTACACCTGCAATAACACGAACAACAGAACGCTTATACAGACTTAGTTATATTTTGAATACGTACTCAATGTCGAGAAAAGGGATGCAAAATAATGTTATGGTAAACTTGCTGTTGAGTCATCAACATTTGACATTAGTTTTATATCATTATCCAACGGTACTAGTGATGCGTGAAAAGGTATGTACCCGTATGGGACTGTGGGATAATAGTATCAACATCTTGTACACCAAAGATGATAACTTGGACAACATCTATTAAGTAACATGCTTGAGGATACTAACAAAAAGAACGGATATATTACTCCAGACTGTGTATTGGAGTCGGATTGCATGACGACGTTGATGAAACTCAAGATACTATTGAATTAACATATGTGGAGTACAACTTTGTTAACAAATATGGACTTGAGCTTAATTGACATTTAATAAGTATACTTTCGTATATCATATGTCAATTAAGGTGCCTACGTACCCCTTATGTTGGGAATCAAAGTCCATGTAGTTCTTTTAAGTTTGAATATTAAGTTTAAGTACAGTTGAAAGCAATAACATCAATTAAACCGATTATGCCACGCACACATTCTTCCATTGTGGATGCTGTTTCTGACTCTCTCATACGCCTACAATACAGCAATATAAAGATAGTATACACAGACAAACTTCAACAAACTTCTAGTATTGAAGAATTTGTATGCTGGCCTGTGTCATAGAACTCTAACTTCTATATTGTAGACGTATACGAGAGTCAGAAGCAGGATCTACAATGGGAGAATGTGGGCGTGGCATAATCGGTGTAATTGATGTTATTGTTTAAATTTGTGAAGGATGTTTTATAACGGAAACAATTGCCGTTAGTGTCGGTAACGGGGTTCTGAAATGTTCAACAATCATCCAACACTACAAGAAAGCTACAGTCTTTTCCACACCCACTAGAACTATTGGATTATTGTATCAAAGTAACGTGAAGTGTAGATGACTTGAATGCGAGCTTACCGGTGTATTATTTTGCAATCATTTCTTGGAAAATTGAGTAAGAATTTCGACAATGACTAAATTTGTGTCAAATTTCTCTAAATTGTGTTTTCAACTCTATAATAAACTTGTTATAGCATAAAGTAGAGAAATATGACACGAACCTAGTCATCCTCGAAATTCTTACTCAATTTTAAAGTTATGTGAATGCAGAAGAATATACCGGTAAGCTCACATTCAAGTCATCAACACTTCACTTTAATTTGATACAATAATCCAATACTTTTAGTGGTGTGTGAAAAAGACTGCAGCTTTCTTGTAGTGTTGGAAGATTGTTGATCATCTAAGAACCCCGTCAACGGCGCTAACTGCGATTGTCTCCGTTATAGAACATCCTTCTAGTGATGTAAATTAAGTTATTTTAATTGATATTTTAACTTAAGGATTAAGGTGCCTATGTATTAGTGGTGTGTAAAAAAGTCCAAGTACTTTTTTTTTTAATTACTTACAGCTCAAGAAATTCCAGAAGTTGACCAAATAATGATCAAACTTCAAAGCAATAACATCAATTACGCCAATAATGCCACGCACACAATCTCCCTTGTGGAACCTGCGTCGCACTCTCTAATACGTCTACAATACATCAATGGAGATTGTGGGCGTGGCATAATTGGAATAATTGATATTATTGCCTGAATTTCTGAACAATGTTTTGTAGAGGCAAATTAATTCTTGTTACGTTAAGATACTGCGATTATCTCCTTTATAGAACATCCTTCTAGTGATGTAATTTAACTTATTTTAATTGATATTTTATACTTTTTTTTTAATTTACTTACAGCTCAAGAAATTCCAAAAGTTGACCAAATAATGATCAAAGCAATAACATCAATTACGCCAATAATGTCACGGCCACAGTCTCCCTTGTAGAACCAGCGTCGCACTCTCTCATACGGCTACAATACAGCAATGGAGACTGTGGTCGAGGCATAATTGGAATAATTGATATTATTGCCTGAATTTCTGAACAATGTTTTCAACAGGAAAATTAATTCTTGTTACGTTAAGATATTTTAAAGTTGATATAAAAAAAAATATTGGACTTGAGCTTAATTGATATTTATTAAGTTAAAATATCATATAACTTGAACTTTTTTTTTTTTGTTTTGGAAAACAATTGATATTTTAACTTATAAATGTCAATTAAGTTGTCTACGTATCCCTTATATTGAGAATCAAAGTCCACGTAGTTCTTACGATTTACTTACTTGTACACGAGTGGTTGTCTCTAATAGTCATACTCGTCATCTGCTGTTCCGGTTCCACCACTCGTCGTACTCGTAAAATCGGATGCATCGTCGTCGTCGTCGTCCGCTTCTTCATCTACGTACATAGCCGTTTGCATCCTTCGTTCGGCTTTGTTCCAATCCATCAGCAGCATTTGTGATTGTAGATTTTCGGGCGTCAGCCTCGATCGTCGTGCGTCGAGCATATAACCTCCCTCGCTGAAGGCTTGTTCGACCGCAACTGTAGATGCTGGGACGACTTAAATCTCTTTGGCCATCAAGCAAGGAATAGGATATATGCCTTTCATTCTCGACCAACAGTCCAAGACATCGAAATTGAGTGGCGGACTTGGTTCATGAGCAATCGTAAGTATCAAATTCGACGTTAGGTAGTGATCAAACTCATAGTATCTAGTTCCCTTTGCCCTTTCAACGCCAACATTCTTGTAGGGATTTAATGATGCCCACCACTCCTTATAGTTCGAAGCGCCTACTTGACTACCGCCGTAAGAAGAAGACCCACTGCCGCTGCCCCCGCCGCCACGCACAAATGTGCTGGGAGGTTCTCCTTGTGCGGTCGCTGTTTCCCTAAACATGTCATACAAAAAAAAATTTTGCTTACTCGACGAGCAACTGTACGTTAGGTTTTTTACTGTATGTCGGGACATCAGTCGAGATTGAAAGTTCATACATATAATTATAGTACATGTTAAGCTGCTCTAACAAGTGAGCTTCACGTACCGAAAGATCTAACAAACATGCAACTAAATGTGTATCAGGAATGAAATAATAATATTTTAACCATTTCTTTAACATTTCTTCAACTAAATAGCTATATTTATGAAAATTCAAGTCGTAAAGATCCTTGAAAGCCCACATTATGGCTATAGCTTGACTTAACATAAGCTGAGCAATAGGATAATAAACACCTGAAAGCATGTTAGTAGCATTTTGAAATGTTTCTAAAAATTGAATAAGTGCATTACAGTTCTCCCAATCTCTTGTTGACACTCGGACATCACAATCCTTACGGTTTGCATGGTTAAAAAAATTCTGCAATTGTGTCATAAACAGAACCATGTCACTCAAAATTTTAAATGTTGAGTTCCACCGGTTAGGAACGTTGGGTTGAAATTTTTTAGGTTTCACCCCTTGATTTCTACAAAATCGTCCCCATGCTTTCATTTCATGGGGACGTTTATGTAAATAATTAACAGCGTCCCTAATTGGCGTGACCGAATCTTTAAAAGCATGATAACCAGCTTGTACACAGAGATTTAAGACATGACATATACAACGAATATGAAAGAATCTTACGCCGCAAGTTGGAGTGCAAATATCGGTAAGTTCACGTATAGATGCAGTATTTGCACTAGCATTATCAAACGAAATGGAAAACACTTTTTTACCTATTTGATATTTATCCAAAATTTTTGAAATTAAACGAGCAATATTAGAAACAGTGTGTCGTTCATGAAATGCAACATAAGAAATTAAACGTTTTTGTAAACTCCAATTTTCATCTATCCAATGACAAGTAATTCCCAAATAGAAGTTATTTTGCCAATGATCAGACCAGATATCAGTACACATGGATACTCTATGATTTAAAGATTTAAAAGTTTCTTGCAAATTTACTTTTTTTTTTCTGCCACTATTTTTTGAATATCGCGAGTAAGAGTAGTACGTGGAACCCGGTGGGCAGCTGGATTCAAAGCCATTTGAGCAAAATATTCATATAAATCACTATCACCAAAGCTAAACAGAAGAGATGAAGCAGAAACAAATTCAGCTAAATGACGTCGATGATTTTCATGTGAGTACTGTAATAAAGATGGCGTACCTGTACCAGTCGTGGTAGATGCAGCGCTTCTACTCGAGAATTGCGTCTGTGCCTTGTCAATTCCCAATTTTGTCGGATGATTCCTCTCTAAGTGTCGTTTCAACGATCCGTACCCGTCGCCTTTTTTGAAACGGTACATCTTCTTCTTGTTGATCGAGCAGTAGTTGCAAACAGCATAAAAATGATTCTCACCTCTTTCTGGATTGGCCTCCTTCGTGTAATGTTGTTTGAACATGGCAGATGCCGGTCTGCCACGGGCGAAGACAGAGGCCGGGTCCGGGTCTGAGCCGTCCGGCTGCTGTTGCTGCGTCGGTTGCTGAACCTCCGGCGGTGACGCTCCAAATATATCATCGAAATGGTCGTGATACGGCTGCTGCTGCTCTTGTTGCTCAGGCTGAATTGAGCCAAACATGCGCTCGATCGTTGCCTCATCAATGTCATCGGCGACACCGGGAATATCCACATGTATCGATGGACTCGCAAATTCCGGCAATGGAGGTCTCGACGAAGACGTGACGGTGCCGATATTTCTACGTTTCTGTTCGGAATTCGAACCACGACCACCACGAGAGCTTGACATTTTATAATTTAAAGAATAAAAAATAAATTGGGGAAAATTATATAGAAGATGATGAAATAAAAATAAATGGGGAGATGTGGTATTTTTTTTATTTTCTGCTTTTTTAATTTTTGGATTTTTTTTCGGATTTTTTTTTTGGAAACCGAACACAAAACTAAAAACCGATCACTAAAAACCGAGCGAGAAGAATATAGAGTAAGAGAATAGAGAGAAGAGAGAATGAGATTTTGGTGTAAGAAATGTGGAAGGGGGGGTTTATAGGGGAAAAAATGGAATTTATTTATTTTTTTTTAAAATTTTTCTGAATTTTTTAATTTTTAAATATTTTTTAATTTTTCTTTTTCGTGTACCCGCCGGGTCGCGGTCTGTACCGACGGGTCGGACGGGCGGCAATT
>BKCP01010181.1:961471-977290 GCA_008636005.1 Striga asiatica
AGATAATAAATATATTACATTTTTAAAATTTAATTATTAAGAAAAATAAATTAATGAATGTTTATTATTAGATAATAGCAGTTTGATTATTATTATTATATTATTATTATTATTACAAAATAAAATTATTTATAAGATTCTAAAGTTATTTGACTATGCTATTAAAATAATTTACTAATTGTTTTTAAAGAAATTTTTTCATGAGATACAAAAGAAAAAGATAATATTAATGTTAAAATAAATAACTTAAAACAATTGTTTATAATTATGCAATTTATATTTATTGTGAATTATTATTAGTTGGTATTAGCATTAATTATTATATATTATAATAGAAAAATACATTATTACACTCAATAAGATGCATTAATGTGAGAAGTAAAAAAATATTAATGATAAATTTTGTAACCAAAAATGGAAAGAACATTTTAGATGTTTTATTAAATAGGTTTTATTAAATGCTATTAGCTAGTAATTATATATATAAAGATAAGGGACAAAACAAAACATAACTTTTAATTTTTTTTTTGACTCGATACGTTCTCCGGGTCAAATATTCCCCCTAACTACAAAAACCGATCGCAGAAACCAGAAATTCTCCCACCGATCAACCATGATCATTCCCATCCGCCATAAGAAATTCATAATCGTCTCTCTACAAACCATATTAGTCTGAAAATCATCAGACGTTTTTTCTAAGAAACAACCCAAAAATCCACCTTAAGAAAAAATGGCATCGCTGGCTACACATTTCACGGCGTCCCTCTTCCTGTGCCCCGTCGGCATCCGCCGCCTCCTCTGCTCCGTCTCCCTCTTTCTGAAAAGCCCAGTCCTCTACAGATCACGAATTTGGTACTTCTCAGAACCCAAGTGGAAAAACTTTGATCTTTACGCGCTCCTCGTATCCCTCCCGATCGCGTCTTTTTCTAACATTTTCATTTTCCTCGCATTTTCCGAGAACCCCACCTTCAGATTCTTCTTCTTGCAGCAGTCTTTAGTTGTTTTCTCATTCTGGGCACTCTTGATTTTCATCATTCTTAGAGAAAGTTTTGGTCTTTTCTCGATTCCTGAGAATGTCGTGTTCATATTTGCTGGCATTGCCTTCATAATCGAGTCTTACTTGTCTGACAGAGGTATCATAGGCCTTGGTGGGTGGATTTACGGTATTTTGGATGGTTTGGCCGTTTTCTGTTCTGCCTGTTGCGTTTATTTATCCATTAGGCCTTCGGCTTTCTTTGCCGAGTTTTTATTATCTTCCGGCATTGTCTTGAAGGGAACTTGGGTTCTGCAAGTGGGTTTGTCTTTGTACACTGATGCATTTGGCTTCAAAGGGTGCCATAAAATTTCGGGGGAGAATCTTGGAAAAGGGGAGTTTGATGTGAAGTGTGAGCTTGAGGATGATATGTGGAGGGCATGGCTTTGATGAGTTTGATGTTTGTTTGTCATGTTATATTAGTTTTGATCACAGGATTTATGTTGGTTGGGTTTTTGACTCGTTTTACGAGCATGAGGTGTGGTGAGAGTGGCGGGCACTTGTTGTCCGAGTTGGGAAATGAGAGCATGCTCATGCATTCGCTTCCCGAGCTTGAGTTGGATTGATAGTTTCTTTTTGGTCCTTTTGGTGGAGTTTTCTTACAGACATTATAGCATTGTAAGTTTTGAGTCGTCACTGGAAATAATAATTAACAATTGTCATTTCCAATCTTTAGATCATAACTTGTATAGTATATATTGTTTTTACGATGTGTTTCTACTCCACGACTCCTTTTATTCGTTGAGATTAAGTGCATTTGATTTTTATTTATTTTTTTCATTATTGAATTATTACTTAGTCGGGTTAGGATGCTGAGTTAGAGAACTTCTCAAGCACTATATCACAATAAGAATTAAAATAAAATACAGTGCTTATTTTTTACAGAGGAATGAGGACAACTATGTAGTCCTACACTAGTTAAACAGTGTAAAAACATTAGCTTTTGGTCGAATTTTTTTCGAACCAGGCTGTGTGATGTCTGTAGCTTTGGAACAGAACTATAAATTCACCATTTAGGTCCGTCATATATAAAGTAGATGTCAATCTGAATGTGAAGTCATATGTACATATTTAAGATTCATATTTCTCATGTCGTGGTATTGGAATCAACTGCAGAAAATAGTAGTATTTCGATTTGATTCATTTGGATATCCTGCTTGATGTGGATTTAGAAGTATATCAGGCCTTATATACTTCTTTCGCATTCCTGTTTAGTCATGGAAATTGATAAACTCAGAACCACTTCTCTACACGTGTACCTGATTTTTTTACAACGTTCTTACCAGAAAATTGTGTAAAACTCATATGTTGTTACTTGGTAAACCTGATGTGTAGATTTTAACTTGTGGCCGAAAGTTAGATTTCATTCTCATTTTTTCTCTGAATTCATTTCTTTGAAGATGTTTTCGATTACCATTCAAGTTAAATGCATCCTGGATCCTCCCATTACTGCCTGTCTGATACAATATAAGTAAAATAGAGGAGTATTTAAATCAACTGGTTTATTGTTACATTAAGGTGAAAAATATCCCCTTGTTCTCAGAAAGAATATTTTAATCGGGTCAATAAAATAGTTGTGCACGTTAAGCTTATTTACTTCTTTAGCTTCTAGCTTATATATAATTCAATCTTTTTTGGGTTTGCAGCTCAGATGAAGAAGCTACAGATTCTTGATGTAGTGACCACATTTGTTAGACTAATTTTTCCAGTACATTTAAGATTTTCTGAATTATCACACGTTATAATTTTCTCCCACTGAGTCATGGTTCATAAAATTTCTGTGCATCGAACATATTTTGTATTATAAAACCGTACTTCTCATAATTTCACTTTTCACAGAGACATCGATGCAAGTTCTTCACTTTCAAATTCGATACATTTCAAAGATTACAAAACAAACCCAAATCACTACCCTTCACGAACAAAAAAAGTTTGCTCATTTTTCACATGCAATCAAGAATCTGACAAAACACAAGCCACAACAAACACCCCACCTCTCAGAATACAAACTCAAGAGAAAAGGAAAAAAGAGACAATATAAACATGAGATTGGCATCAAACTTTACATGTTCCAACCCGAGAAACTTGCATCAACTGAAATCGTTCGTTCTGAAAATCGAGCAGCATTCAAACCTCCCATTTTCTTGATGAAATTCAATGAATCGGGATTAGGCCTCGTGCCCAAGAACTTTTCTTCATCTTGTTTCGGATTCAAATTCTCCTTTTGAAACTTCATGAGCCCATTTTTCGCTTTACCTTTAACCTTTTTCCATTGTGCGAGATTTTCAACTGGATTAAGCACAGAGCACGAATCTAAAGGATTTAACTCCCAATCGAAATTTTCTTGGCTTTCGATTCCATCATCACTTTCTTCGCTAGAAACATCATCCGACTCGTGCTCACTATCCTCAAATTCGTCCGAATATAAATCTTTTTCGCCCAATGTGAGCTCTTCATCATCATAGCTGTCTGTGCAGTTTTGGTATCTGTAGTTTTCCGTGACTGAATTTGAATAATCCTCTCCATATTGTAAGCTGGCGAAGCTTTTTAATTGGACTTCATTGAATTCCCATTTTGTCTCCTCTTCACCCTCCGAGAGGTAATCAATGGCGTCATCTTCTTTTGGAATTGGTTCGTAAGCTTTCACGTTTAGATTAAAGGTGACTTTCTTTTTTATTTTCGATTTTGTTGGCTCTTTCGGCTTCTCCCTACAAATTGAAAATTTCAGACTGCTGGATAAATATTAGTGTTAACAAAAACTGAAAAAATGCTCTCTCGCTAAGTCAAATGCAGGAAAATAAAATAAAATAAAATAAAATGCAGTGGCTTACTTGAGATGATAGGAATTTGAACTGACATTGATAATTTCTTTCGTATCAACTTCGTTTGGGACATTAGAATCAAGAGGTACATAACTTCCAGGGTTCTAAAAAACATGCAAGAAAAAGTTATACACGCATTTATGATAATATCGATGACATTAAAGTTTGAAAATTCGAAATTCTATATGATTCTAACGGAGAGAATATGCATTGAGAAGCTGTTACTTGTTCTTCAGATGGGCATTTATTGGCGGGTCTTTTGGTATATTTCCTCTTTTTGAATCCAAAACAACCCAGAAAGCATCCCATTTGAAGCCAGGTGGAAGAATTTTCCTGTTCTTGGCTTAGCCTGAGTTTAGTAGTATGTAACAATGTGTTGTTTGATCTTAGAGAGTAAAAAGGAGTGGGTTTTGGTTATAGAGCATTTGTGTTGCCTCCAATGGGTTTCGAAAATAATGACGTTGTAAAAGCAAAATGTGGTTGTAATAATAAATGCGGGACAGAGGTGGGGGCACACAAGTTTTAGCAAGCTTGTAATAAAGACGACTCGACACAAAATTCGCTTTGTATTTTGGATTTACATTTTGGAACATTGAGTTTTAGGATCCCACATTCTTTTTTATTATTATTATTATTATTATTATTATTATTATTATCATTATTTAATAAAATGTAATAATATATTAGCATTTGATAAGTCAACATGTGCATAAATCTTGACAAGCTTACAAAATATCAAAATTTCATACCTTATATACTGTAACAGATTATTCACAAACGCCAATTCACTCTAATATCTGAGTACTAATATAAATCCCATATTATTTTTTAAAAAAATATTTTCACTGTAATGTCTAATCACTAATGTTTGTAAGATTGTAATATTATTAACACGTTTAGATACTTTCAAACATTATTTGGACAATTTTTTTACACATTCTCAGAAAAAAATTGTAGGTGATTTCACACATTTTTCAAGGATAATATAGAATGTATTAGATATTTTTTACATATGTATATAATATTTAGGTATTTTTAATATATATATAGAATAAGATTTATCACATTTAGAAAGGATTTCATGCAAATATATATATATATATATATATATATATATATATAATACAAATGTTAACAAATTAAATACAATCTTCAATTTTTCGTCTCTAATCTCAGTTACCTATTTATTTGTTATATAATATTTCGCATTAATCCCGATATGATATAAAATCCCATTTAATTTGTTATATAATATTTCACATACTCTCGATTTTTATTTGTAAAACTGATAAATAAAACGTGTGCATAAAGCATATAACTGTTAAAGAATTCTTTTTACGGTAGCTAACTCTTAAAAAAAAAACTTCTTTTTTTGAAATCTCAATTTTTCACATGTTTATTCTATATATACTATGTAAATCTTCTCTAACTATGTAAATCTTCTCTAACAAACTTTAGCGTGAAATAGGCTTATAATATTTTAGATCATATTGTTTAGATAATTTTTTTACACATTCTATCTATATATACATATATGTATACACATATAAATATACAGATTAAATATTTTTAGCCATTTGTCTTTTTTAACAAAATAGTTTAAAAGATTTCATGTGACTTCACATCTTTGTATGGATTGAGTATAGATTTTAGGTGACTCTACAAAATAGATTTTGAGCATGAATGGGGGTATAGATTGAACTTATTTGTATCCAAATACACCATTAGTTTACTACGTTGTAGTTTGTAAGTGCGTTTAGTTTAGTTGATTCTAGGTTACACATTCTCATTGTGTATGTCTCTCTCTAATTTTAGCCGTTTAGATGTTTTAGGGTGTGTTTGCATATAAAATATCTCAATCTTTACCAAATTCATACTCAAAATTAATTCAACCCTAACTTAATCTCACTATCCTTAATATTATCAATATAATTAAATAATATCAACCAATCATTTTACACATTATATCAACTTTACTTTACTATTCATCTACTTGCATAATTTTAACTAACTATCACTTCATATCATCTCTCCTATTTTTATATCAAAATCAACTTTAATTATTTTATTTTAGATATTATTTTAATATAAAATCAAAATCCCACTAACAACTAATCATACTATTTTTTTTTTTCAAAATTAACTATGATTAACAAAACAAACTCATTTTTTTTAACGATAGATATTATAACTCATAAAAGAGAAACTACAAACCGGCAGACTAACTAGTCCGAATATTTAGTCTAAGAAGACAACCAACACACCATAAGGTGGATAACAAATCAAAAGGAAACGAAAATGAAGTTCAAACATTGGCAGTCTTCAGAGGGATGAGTCCAAAAGTTTGAAGCTTCATTTTCGAGCCTAACAAAAGCTAATGTACAAGGCACTTCAAAAAGAGAACTACCACTGCACCAGAAGGCCTAGTAGGACTCCAACAAGCAAGAGAGAAACAGGAAAACGTAATTTAAGAGAAATAAAAGGCTAACTAAACAAACGAGAACAACACCAAAAGAAGCTAAGGGCGAAACAAGACCAGTTAAACTCTTGCCACTCCTTGACTGCTGCATCCACAACTGACTTTGTTGGTCATCGTATTTTGAGTTTTCCAGATCCACCATAAAATATAAGCATAAAGTTGTATTTTTGTGTTTTGAAGGGGTGGTTTTCTCAAGTGTACAAATCTTCATTAAAAAAACTCATTTTAAACGGATATTTTTGTATACAAACTGCCCTTATTGCTTGTTAAGAGCACCCATAAATGCATTGGGTCTAATTTTACCTATGTGACATATAAATAGACTTAAGTCCTAACAAATGACATGGACAAACCCAAATAAAAAAAAAACTCAAAAGCTATTCAATGCAAAAATAAAATACTAGGTCTAGCATACATGCCAACCAATAAAATTGTTCTATTATGTTTCCTTTATTAAAAGAAAAATTAAATTAGGAATAAATGATGAGTGCTTGGGTTTGCACTTGGGTCCAAAATAGACCCAAGTGTGGACTTGGGTCTTTTTTTTTATTGCCACATAAGCTAGACTAGGTCCACTTTTAATTGCATTATGAAACACATTTTTATACACTAAGTCTATTTTCTACATGACATTTAATTTTTTGTTAAGAGACCTAAAGCATTAGAGCATCCACAATGTTTTGGGTTCAATCTCAAAAAGTTATATGCCACCTAAGAAATAGACCCAGTTTAAAAAAAATACATTCTCCAATGCAAATAAAAGTAGACTGAGTCCTGCTGATGTGGCAGCCATAAAAAGAGACCCGCTTTCCCCTTAGAGCATCCACAATGCTTTGGGTCTCTTGATAAAAAATTACATGCCATGTAAGAAATAGACCTAGTCTATAAAAAAATATTTCCCAATGCAATTAAAAGTGGACATGGTCTAGCTTATGTGGCAATAAAAAAAAGAGACTAAGTCCACACTTCGGTCTATTTTGGACCCAACTACAAACCCAAACACTAATCATTTATTCCTACTTTAATTTTTCTTTTAATAAAAAAAACATATTAGATAATTTTTATTGGTTGACATATATGTTAGACCTAGTATTTTTATTTTTGCATTGCAAAGTTATTGAAGTTTTTTACTTGGGTTTGTCCACATCATTTAAGACTCAAGTCCAATTATATGCCACATATACAAAAAGAGACCCAAAGCATTGTGGGTGCTCTTAAGACTATTGACCCGGTCTCCCCTTAAGTCTATTTTATTAGACTCAAGTAGAGACCTACTCTCTTTGCATTGGAGTGAATTTTGTTAATTTTACATGATTTTATCCATGTCTCTAAGACTTCAGTTTATTTATATGCGGCAAAATTAGACCCAATCCATTATCGTGACTATTGAGTTTTATTAATATTAAAAAATAAAACAATTGCGTAAATGAAAGGAGAAAGCAAATTAGTCCAATCATATCTCCACCCTCCATTGTCAATCCCCATCCCACTTCATCGAATCCTAGCCGTCCAACTCGCCCCCTGCATAAATAATCTTCTCGTTCCCTTTTTTCATTCCTCCTCGCACTCCGCAGTCGAGTTTCACAGAAACGAACATCAAATCGTTCCAATTGTGACGCACGCGCGTGAGCACCAATTCAATCTCAGACTCTGCTCTGCCCCCTCCCCCCAACACACACACTCAGCAGTAGGAGCTAATCATCGTCTACCTGTTTACGGATATATAAAATGGATTCAGATCAAGGTAAGCTCTTTATCGGCGGGATTTCATGGGAAACGAATGAGGATAAGCTGAAAGAGTATTTCCAAGGCTATGGAGAAGTTGTTCAGGCTGTTGTCATGAGGGATAAGGTTTCTGGGAAGCCGAGGGGATTTGGATTTGTTGTATTCTCAGATCCAGAGATTCTCGATAGGGTTCTTCAGGATAGCCACGTCATTGATGGCCGCACGGTGAGATTGAGAACTTAGCCTTACGTCTTTTGCTCTTATGGGTTCGTTCGTGATTGGGATAGTTTGAAGTCGTGGGTTGATTTTTTTGGCTTTTAGGTTATTGTTATACTATATCTGATGGTACTTTATACGTGTTTCTCTTATGCACACTATCAGCTCGTGTTTATTCTGTTGTCAATGTTACTATGGAATTTGCTATCTGCTGCATTATCTAGCTCTCCTTTATTTCCTCGCTCGTGTGTATGTGTGTTGGGTTGTTTTCTATGTCTTGTTGGATAAACAAGAACTTAACTTGAGGTGTTTGATGAGCCTTCGTTGTGCTAGAAACGAGTTCCTTATTTTGAATTAAATAGTTGGTGGCTGCTTGTCGTATTTGTGAATTAGTAGGTTAACTGTTATTGTTTCTCTTAATCTTGAGTTGAATGCTTTTCTTGTGCAATGTTCTGGTTTTTGTCTGGTTCTGTTTGTAGTAAGGATCTTGTCTCACCATAGTGAGTTTGGAGGGCTTTTTTTACAATATTTTTGAGATGTTCTCTCATTGTTGGGGAAATCAGAAATTTTCAGGAAGCCACTCTTAGATTATTTGACGGTTTACTGTGCTTTGAGTTTAATGGTAGTGTTTGAAATGGCATTTATCATTGTGGATTTTCTCCACATTATGTTCAACGGTAATTGTAGATATTTGTACCAGGGATCCTGCAGGTGGTATTCTTGTTTGAGTTGAACCAAAAGTAGCATCGCCTGGAGCAAATATAACAGCTTCATGTTCTGCACATTTTTCGTTTGTATCACAACTGTCTGATTGGGATTACCTTTCATAGATTTTGTTGTGAATTATATTAAATCTGGCTGGATTACTCTGACAGTATGCTTTTCAGTACTTACAAGTCTGTGGATTCTCTATGCACAAAATGAAATTAATCTTCTGATTGCTGTGTACTGAGGCATTAACTTGTGGTGATTTTATGTATTATGATTTCCATTTTCGATTTGTTTTCGACGTGTTGTATTTCAACATGTTGTACAAGGAATGTTCCTTGAAACATGTTTCTGTGCAATTCAGTGAGGTAGAGAAGTTGTGAGGATGAGGTAGAAAGGTGAAAATAGCCCTCACTTGCTACGTACTGCTGTAGTTGAATCAATTGTACTTTGACCCAGTAATCCCGAGACTTGCTTGTTTCGTGACTATTATGCGTGATATGGCTGTTTACCATTACCTTCTTTTTCTGAGCAACCTCATTATGTACTTTTCTTTTCCAAAATAGGTCGAGGCTAAAAGAGCTTTATCAAGGGACGAACAACAGGGTTCAAGAGGTGGCAACTCTGGCGGCGTACGCAGCTTTGGTGGAGGCGGCGGCAGGACAAAGAAAATATTCGTCGGTGGCCTGCCGCCAACTCTGAGTGAGGATGGCTTCCGTCAGTATTTCGAAACTTACGGAGAGGTAACTGATGTGGTAATAATGTACGACCAGCAGACAAATCGGCCACGCGGGTTCGGGTTCATCTCATTCGATTCCGAGGATGCAGTCGACAGGGTTCTGCACAAGACTTTCCACGATTTAAACGGTAAGCAGGTCGAAGTGAAGCGGGCCCAGCCCAAAGACTCTAATTCCGGTGGTGGGGGCGGACGATCCACTGGTGGCGGAGGATATCAGGGGTATGGTGGTAATTCAAACTCTTACGATGGTCGAATGGAGTCGAACAGGTACATGCAGTCGCAAAATTCTGGCAGTGGGTACCCATCTTACGGATCGTCCGGGTACAATGCACAAGGTTACGGATATGGGCCCACCAATAACTCCATGGGTTACGGTTATGGGAATTATGGTAATGCAAATCCGGGGTTTGTTGGCGGTCCACCTGGCGGAGGAGGGTATGGGAATAACCCTAGTGCTGGATATGGTGGTCCTCCTGGTGCTCAAAGAAATTCGTGGGGTTCAAATGTTCCAACTGGGTACGGCTATGGAGGTGGTGGGCCTGGCACTGGTCAGTCTCCAAGTGGAGCCTCAGGATATGGTAACCAAGCTGCATATGGTTATGGTGGATATGGTGGAAATGAGGGAGGCTATGGGAATCAAGGTGGATATGGTGCTGTTGGTGGCCGAGCAATGGGTGGGCCAAATGGTGGCTCAGCTGATCAAGCTGGAGGTTATGGTAATGCAGGATTTAATTCGGGAGGTTATGGTGATGCATCACAGGCTTCTGGTAACTATGGTGGAGGCTATGGTGGTGGTGGTCACACTCGGCCATCTCAGCAGTGATCTTCGTATGCTTGATTTCTGTTTGTGTTTTGTTCTACCGGAGCTTATGGTGTTTTTCACGTGTTGATCGTTTTCTAGTGCAGAGTCGGTGCACGTGTGCTGAAGTTAAAGGCTTGTGTTGGGTGAACTTAATCTGCTGTACCTTCTTTTTGTTTCTTTTTGTTATTTGGTATTGGTAGTCGTGAAATAAGTCGTAACTCGGGATTAGAGTTTCTGTTACTTTTTTTTGTGAACTGTAGTTTTAATTTGGCTTGCCTTGTTGCTTGAGCTGTTTTCGGAGTCCTTTGCATGTGGTAATGTTTGGGATATGATAGCTGCTGTTGAGCGTATGTGAGTTAATTGCTGGTGTTTGTTTATGATGTGACCTTAGTGGCTGAGTATTTCTCAGGTTATATGGGATGTTTAAGTTTGTTTTATATTTGATCATTATGCCTGTTATGTTGGTAAACTGATTGAAGTTCTTTAACGAGTATTACTTGGGGGGGACTGGAAGACTTGGTTAACCTCAGTGGATGAGATTTAGTTATCACACTCTCGGGTAATTTTATGTTTATGTTAGGTAGTGAAAATCTTTCCAGTAGTTAACCTCCTCTTGTTTTTCTCTAGCCAGAATCCTACTTTTCTCCTTCTCAATTTTTTGTAGGGAAGTTCTGCAATTAATACCTCTGGTAGATCAGTCTCGTAAATGGATAGCCATAATGGTAGTGGTGGATAGATAGAAAATTTTCCAGATGACATAATCGTTTTTCCGTGCATTTGGCATTTGTTTTGTACAGGCGTGGAGGATGCTCGTTCTCTAAGAGGGTAAGCACGAGCTTAATGGAGCATGTTCGTTTACAATGTGTAGCGGAACTATAGAAGTGGCAATTTACACTATTGTGAGAATGAGTTGGCTCGAAAGTGGGCAATAATGGAGGCAAGGCACTGCAGCAGGTGGAACTTGGCATATTCAATTGCCATGGGGTTATTGGAGGGTAGTTGGTTATGATATATGTGATTTTAAGTCCATCCTTTGTGGGATTTTAGCGCTAACGGTATTAGTAGATTGTCCCAAACATCTTTTCAAGTGGAAGAGAAACCAACTTTTTTCGTTTTTATTTCTTTGTCGGTTCATTGTGAGAAACTTCCCTTCTTCTCATTGATTTCAGCTGAATAATACAAATTCTGGTTTAAACTCGATTTCAGCTGAATGACCTGCCTGTTTTCATAGTAAGTTACTTTATGTTAGTTTGGTAGTACTTTTGCCAGAGTCCATTTAGGAAATGGAAATTTGTGTGAGGATTTCTCTCGAAGTCTCTTCTCTAGAATAGACTCGGCATTATCAAATGGTGGTGACATGGCATGGCCGATTTTGCCAAACCACTATGTTAAATTTGTGAAGGATGGCCGCCATTAGTGGGGGATTTTGGCCTGCAGCCTACATTAGTAAACACTGAATGGACTTTTAGAAGGAATAATCCAAATGTGTATTACTCCATAAGGGATTGAATCTTTAAAAGTATTATGGAATTGAGTGCCAAGCTGCTCGTGTGAATCTAGTAGTTGGTAATGTTCAGAATTAATGTTTCAGCTACAGAGTGGATGATAGAAGTGGGTGTCTGAAACTTGGTTTAATGTTTTAGGGCTTTAACCATTTTCTATGTGACTGCCCATTTGTTTTAACTCTTTGTCTGAATTCCTTGATTTGACATCTGCTGTTATTTGGTGCTTGTATGCTGATTCGGATGAGTTCATTTTTTGGCTAATAATAATGTGAGCACCATCTTTTCTGTTGGCTTTTTCTATGTCCATCGGGACTCTGTGTTCTCAGGTTGAAACTGAACAAAAAAGTTGAGCTATGGCGGACAGGAAAGCTGTCCAAGTTTACCTGTTCATTAGCGAGTTAGAGAAATGCATTTTGTCTTTCAACTTCCCATTGGAATTACTGTTTAGGTTTTATAATTTCTGGAGCCTCAACATAAATGGATTTTCTTGAGATGTATGTGAGTATTTGCATATATTGACTTAACAATTATTGTTAATTTGTTACAAACAGAAAATTTTCTGTCCATGACAAACAATACATACAAGGTTAAGGAAGTTACATAGTATAATAATAAAAATAATAATAATAATAATACACTTGTTGGTATATTGCCGTTGGATTAGAATGGTGCGCTTGTGAGTGGATCACAGCCAAATGCAGCAACATCTCCAGGTCGACTGAATACAATCTGAAACAAAAACCAAATTAGTTTATATGTGTTATCTTTTTATCAAGTTTATGATGTCATTATTAACTTCAATCTCGGGCATCACAAACCTGGTAAGTTCCAAGAACACGCAATTTGAAACCAGCAGCACAGTAGTCAAAGTAATATTCCCATGTCCGCATGAACTTGTCATCAAATCCCAGAGCCAAGATTTTACTAGAAAGACAAAATTCTGGTTAGTACAAATTAACTCTTGCCATGTCCATATGAAATCTAACTAAGACTTTCATTCTTACTTTTGATTTATGAGGAGATTTTCCCTCCAACACCTTAACGTCTGATAGTAATGGATTCCGATGTCTTCCAAGTGCGACACACTGCAGACAAAAGAGCATTCATGGTGAGATGTTATTATGCTTTCCATCTCTTTGTTATTTTTGATACCTAATAGAAAAATAAATAAATAACTAAGGTTTGACCTTAATCTTGATGCAGTAGCCATGGCAGACGTCACTCGGCTAAGTGAAGGCAAGCATCCACCAGGGAATATGTATTCTTTGATGAAGCCTTGGCTAAGCCTGTATTCGTCGTATTTCTCATCGGCTATCGATATGAACTGAACAAATTTTTGACGAGTTTTTAATTAATATATGAATTAATGTGTAATAGAAGATATCAAGCTTTGTAGTTGCTTTTCTGACCAATGAAGATTTGTAGTTTCTTAGTTACCTGAAGAACAAAGAGACCATTATCTGCTAATGCAGTTTCGCAGCATCTGAAGAATTCCTCCATGTACTCATGCCCCACAGCTTCCAACATCTCACTGACAAAATTCAACATTTCGATTTTAAAATCGTAAATTTCTATTTTTTGCAAAAAAGGACCATTTTTTGTAAAACTTGTTATAAAGAGAGCTCACCATGATATGATCCTATCGTATTTGCAACCTTCAGGCAATTGTCGATAATCGCATAAAAGGAACTTGATTTGATCCTGAAATAACAATCAGTTTATTATAAATGAAAGCCTGATAAAGTTGTTTGTAATATCGAAAAGAATATAAAACAAGCAAAACAATATTTACCTGCAAGCCAGCTTCTTTCACTTTCAATTCTGCATATTGAAGCTGTTTTTCGGATAGAGTTATGCCAGTGTATTTGCATCCTGTTCTTTTGACAATTTCAATTGCCAAACTTCCCCAACCGCATCCAATCTCTAACACGTGATGCTCCTTATTAATTCTTGCCTGTAAGATAATAATACGAAAGACATTAGCTTCGATTATATTATTATATTTTTAGATAAATTGAGGTTCCACACAAAGTTTCACCTTCTCAATCAACATATCGATTTTCCTAAGCTGCGCGTTCTTCAAGTCTTCATCGGTAGTCTTTCCAAGGGCACAAAAGTAAGGTAAGCTCCTTGTAAAAATATTAAGTGCATATTCTACATTTTTTTTTTTTTTCTTCAAAAGAATTTGTACCAAGACAAAGATGCTAACCTTAAACACTGCGCATGAGTAGGCCATACTTTCATCCAAGAACAGAGAGAAGAGCTCATTGCTCTAGCAAATAAACATGTAAAACAATTATCAATTTCTGTATCTACACATTTATGGATTACATATTGAAAGTTTAAGGATGCAATAAACCCTTACAAGGTCATAATGTTGTGAGATGTTTTTGCGCGCTTGAGTTAGCGTATTCTGTCTCAAAACATGTTTATAGAAATATTTCGCGGATGATAGCACGGAAGTGAAAAGCAATGGTGTCCACCATCCCCTGAAAACATATATATAAATATGCATATTATTTTTAAGTACATATTAAACGACATCAATACTGAAATTTACTACACTTGCCTTCTCTTCGAGTTGGAAGTATTTAGCTCTGTATTTGCTATAAACAACTGCAGAAATACAAATTGAAGGACACTCAGTGTTAGAAGATGACCATAATAGATACTTTATTTGCATTAGCACATGTCAAAGAATGCATACCATGAAAAGGTTGAGAAGGCCTTTCTTCTTGTCCACGAACGTGAAGTCTCCATTAATGTAGGCATCAGCAAGGCCTAAATCACTTTCTTTTGCAATCTATCACAGACATTACAAGTAAATTAAAGGATGAACAAATGCAAACTGAAAGGTATGTTAAGACTTGAAATTATACTCAGAAAAATCATAAAAAAATACCTTCCAGTAAAATTGGGGTGTATGTATCCTCAAAGAGACTTTTAAAGTGCACGATTTATCACTTCCTTCAAAGGTGAAAATCGTGCCCCCTTCTTCCAGTAAACTGTTTTAAAATTTTGTTAGTTCTCAGCAAGAATACATAAACAAAAGAGCTAATAAATCATTTCTTTTCATAATCTTACATTAAACAGCCGGTAGAGATAAATTGTTTCAAGAACCGAGTCACGAGAAGTCGGGCCCCTGCTTCAGACCAAGATGTTGTCATGTACTTAGGATTTTGTTGAAGTGTGAAGTCTTTTCTCAGCAAACTGTTTGCAGCTAGTGCACCAGCCTAAGGATCAATTTTAAGTTATTACAGAATAAAAAAAAAAAAAAATAGATGTCATCAAGTTATTTATAAAGTTAGTAGTTATAAAAGTACCTTTAGTCCATCCTCATGGAAGCCATAGCCTAAAGAAATACACAACATGAAGAAAAAAAAGTAAGTTCACGTGGATTAATTCATCAGAACAAATGATAATTATGTGTTGTTAAATTTTTCAATGCACCTTGAAATGCTCCACAAAACCATATTCTTCGTTTGCCTTGAATGCAATTGAGCTCAGCTGAAGCTTTTGTTGCGCCAACTGATGGAATTGGGTGGCTAGTCGACCACTTTAGCACTGTGTTTTCCGGTTCGTAAGGTGGATTTAGGGTCGAGAAAAAAGGAAGTCCTTCTTTATCAATATTCTGAAAGTTTTTTTACCCGAAATCGAAGCATAAGGTTACTAACGAATTATAAATTCAATAGATGAAAGTTAATATGGACGCCATCATGCCTAAGTTCACTTTCTACATGCAAGTTATGCGGAGAATACGCCAACACTATGTTATTTTGACAGACTAAAT
>BKCP01010181.1:977910-1007794 GCA_008636005.1 Striga asiatica
CTACTAATACACAAAAAACGCACGAATTGAAATACAAGTAAATGAGCTACAAATATCAAAATGTGCCACCGTATAATAGATATTCGTATGTAATGACTTACTTGCAATGCATGATGATTACGTAGAAAAGAAAGTACGGAATAAGCCGAGAGGTCCATGATTTCCTTGGGGCACGACCATATAGAAGCACAAGTCGGAATCTAGAGAGAAAAAAAAAAATAAAAGAAAAAAAGAATAACAAACGATATGAGGTTATAATGCATTTTTAACCGAAGACGACACGCATTAACTATTAAGAAGTACAAAACTCACGAGAAAAGCCTTCTCAAATAATTCCGAATAACCGCGCGACCGAACAAAGTGCCCCAATGTCTCGTTACGGTCGATGTCTTCGTTATTGTTTAGCTCTTCTACATATCTAAAAGAACAAAATAAAAGTTTGAGAAAACACAAAAGTAACTTCATAAACTATATATATAAAAGGAAAAATTTCAATTTTGGTCCGTTTACTTGTCTAAAGTCCTTTTTTGGTACATTAACTTTCTCCTTGCCAAAAATAGTAAGTTATGTTGCAATTTGTATCATTTTTAGGACATTACTCATTAAAAACAGTATATTATGTTGCAATTTGTATTATTTTTAGGTCATTAGTCCCAAAAAATAATGAACCATTTTCGAGATAATATATGTCCCAATAGTGATACAAGTTGCAGCATAACGTACTATTATTGATGATGGAAAAGTTAGTATATCAAAAAATGACTTTAGACAAATAAACAGACCAAAATTGAACTTTTTTCTATAAAAAAAAATGTGATGTTACGTACTTAATTCCATCCTCATTGAACTTATTGATTTCTCTAATCATTTTCCAAAAACTTGGATTGAAAATGTTCTTCTTTTGCGCGAATAAGCTAGAAAAACTGCGGGTCCCCCATTCGCAGCCTTGGCCATCGGCCAAGCTCACTGAGAAAGACATGTCAGACGGCTCCATGTCGACTCCAAGGCTCTCGTACAATTCCATCATGTTAGGGTACGTAACCTGTCAAATTATTGGAACAATCATATATATATATACCATTTTTAATTACCATATATAGATAACAAAAGCCAAAATTAATTGTCTTCATATTCACTTTGTTTTATGTGTTGTGCCATAGGATTATGTATCCATCAAATGAGTGAAGAATACAAAATGCATCATCAATAACGATTAAGTGTGGAAAAAGAACAAATGTTGTAGACTCAGTCATGCAATTTTTATGTGTTATTTTATTTTATATTATTATAATACAAAGTCAACATAGGACTTTTATTTATTTATTATGGCAAAAGTAGATTCGTATATTGCTCTTGTGGGCGTCATTAGTGATGGCTACGTATTTTCCAAAATGGATAAAGGTAAATTGGAACACGGAAATATTTGGCAAGTTTCAACCCATAATTTCGTTTTATTGGTTGAAAAATGGAAAAACTTCCAAACTGGAAACTATGAAAAGTAAAGCTAGAAATTTTTCTCTTCACTATTACTTTTTCCTCGTCCGTTGATTGATCTTTGTTGACTAATTTCAAGCGGGAAGTGGACCGTGTGGTCCACCAAACAAAACAAGTAATTAAATTATATTATTTTATTCTTTTTTTTTCTTTTGACTAACTGCATGTGGACTAGTTATTTATCTGCCACATAATTCACACAGCAAAAAAAATAATCATATAATATAAGCAGCTAATAAGTCTTCATCATCAGATTTTTTCCATACNTAGATTGTATTAGACTAGCACAGGTATAATTAATTAGTATTATACTCAAACTAGACAAGAAGGGGAAAAGAAAGCTATCAAGATGAGAGATAATCCAGATGTTACAAACTTCTTAGGTACATAAAATTTGTGGCGCACACATATATTTTGAACCTATTAGGTATAACAATACTTCTATCTGATAGATTATAATTAGACTAGTAGAGTTATAATTAATTAGTATTTTACGCATACAAAAAAAGACAAAAAAAAAAAAGAAGAGGATTAGAAAGCTATCCATTAATTGTAATTAATTATGAGAGATAATCCAGATTTTACGAAATTTTGAGCTACATAAAAAATTTGATAGGCACACATACGCTGAACCCTTTCACACCAAACCGGCCTTCTAAAATCAAAATATTTATAGCTATAGTAAACTTTATGTAAGTAACTACATACAATAAAAATTTAATTTTTTTTTAAAAAATACTTACTCTGTTAAACACTTGGAAGCCTATGTCGAGTTGGGTACCGTTAACGGTAACAGTGTTTGCGTGGCCACCCAAGCAAGCCTCCTTCTCGTACAACACCACTTCAATACCTTCTTTTGCCATTACGTATGCTGACATCATCCCGCTAATCCCCCCACCAATCACCGCCGCGCGCTTCACCCCACACATCATTTTTCCTCTATTAATTCACTAATTAATTAACCTGCCTGCATAATAATATTATCCATAATAAAATATTGTTCAGATCAAAACTCAAAAGAAAAAAGAAAAAAAGAAGGAAAAATTATCTTGGCAATTATATCTCATTGTGCTTGTATGAAATTTAATAGTTATAGCCTTATATAGGTCATAAACTATGGACGTTGTCTGTTATATTCTTGTACACATTATTTGTAACGTACATGTATGTTATCTAAAAACACTTTATCTAAAAGACAAAACACAACTATATACAGATTATTAATTAATCCGTGATATTATGTGAATGGATTTGCGCATGAAGACGAGCTTTTTACTTGTACGAAAATGAGATGCGTATTCGATTAGAATTAAAACAACGCTAAAAAATATGGAGAGAAAAGTTACCAAATGCAGCTGAGAGACAAAAAAAAAAAAAATGGCACCTCGAGATTTAGAATGAATTAATCAAGAAATGGTTGAAGAAAAATAAAAGAATGTAAAAGAATGAGAGATGCTACAATTAAAATTTTTATGATGTGTGCCAATTGAGGCTGCGATGGAGGCTATATATAGTTAGCGACTGGCAAGAGAGGGTATGTACGTATGTGAGTGACTATTTATTTATTCCGTATACTGTAGAGTCTAATTCAATCTAATAGTAAAATGATTTTAAAATGTGATAGGCCGTGTGAATGGGTTCCCGCCAAATACAAAATGGTCTTTAATCTTGGTCAAACTGCCTCAATCATTGACTTAATTTCTAAATTCCAAGTACATGCGGTTGCATTCATTTGAAATTCACAGGTTGCCCTACTTTGAATAATTTCTCTTTAGTGATTTGCATACTATTGCATCAAGTTTCAAAAATTTACTATGACCAAACTACCAGAAAATATTATTTCGCTAGTAAATAATATTTCGTAATTAATGTTAAGCCATGACAAAAAACTCCCAAGCCAAAAAATAAAATATGTGACGCGAGTTCCTTTTTTTAATAAACCACTTCTTATCACAACTCTCCATCTGTATGTATAAGTTTTTTGCTATTGATTTAAATTATTATTGTGTTATATGCAAACTATATATATGGTTTGGTTTCAATGAGTTCACATTTTTAAAGTGAGTGTGAGGCTCAATCCTAGCCATTATATATGTATCAAGATGTGTGGTCAAGATTTAATTCTCTATTTGAATAATAATTCTTTATTTTTATAATTTTAATTAGTTAAATATTATTCTGACCATTGACCGTTGACTCCAATGTTGACCATTAACTTCCAACGTCGACCCGTTGATCTTAGTATGCATTATGTATGAAGTAAAAATGCATTCAGCACTATGCATGGGGTACGAATTGCATATGCACCAAATATCAACCAAGTATACACTGATTATGAACTAAATATGCACATGTAATTATCTAATTTAAATATAATAAATATACACTATGGATGAACTAAATATGCATTTTGTATTAACAAAATATGCATCTTAAATGAACTATATATATGCATAATTATATATTAAATTTAAATATAACAAATGCGCTATGGATGAACTGAATATGCATTTCGTATTAACTAAATATGCATCATTAATGATCTAAATATACTAAAAGCTTGGCTTTGATTAAACAAGTTCTATGTCCTATTGCTTTGCACTTAGATAAAATGGTTCATTAGCGGGTGAACAGTAGATCATTTTATCAGTTACTTATGAAACGAGAATGATTGGTTCACAACCTAGATGGAATGAACAAACCATCAGAACGGTTGTAGTGTCAACCAGGAGCGAATTTACATGTAGTGATAGGGGGGCAATTGCCCCCCCTCAAATTTTAAAGATTTTTACTATTAATAGTGAACATTTTAATTTGGCCCCCCTTTAAATTTATTTTTGCACCCCCGGATTATTTGTTTTTAAGCGTCACTCACCAGCCAACTTGTCCACAATTGTCAATTAACAATTCAACACTTCTTTTATTTTACTATTAATTTTGTATATTAATTATTATCATTCTACAATTTTAATTGATCCATATAAAAGACTTCAACTCTCTTTTATTGCCCAGGCTAGGGCTGATATTTTTTGACCGAAAATCAAAAATTGAACTGAACCGAACCGATGAGAAAATAAACCGAACCGAACCGACTTATGTGTAAAATAACCGAAAATCTGTTGCCGAAATGTTATCGGTTCGGTATTGGTCTGAACCCATTAGGGTTCGGTTCTGAACCCATAATGTAATGTGTTTTGCCCCCTATCAACTAATTTCTGGTTTCGCCCCTGGTGTCAACCATACAATTGATCTTGGCTGATTAGTTGCACTAGTACATTTATGTATTGAACAGGATCCCAGAGAGGAGCAGTTTGTTTTATCCTGATCGTCGTAAACGAACTAGGCCTCGGCTAATCCGATTGATCCGTTGCCATATAGTTGCACACAAATAATTCTTGTTGATTCGCGCCGATAGGATCGAGGAAACTTCTCTAAAAACACGCATCACCACAAACGATCCTCGATGTCATTTTTTTCAAAACATAAATGGATAAAATGATTATAGCATGTTTCCTCTTCCTCTGGTGTCCATATTGTCCTAAATCAAGATATCGACGTATTGAAATTTTTGCATTGCTTGCCATTGAACGAAATTAAAATAATGAACCTGGGATTGTTATATTAGATAAACACGTGTTAAGTACCAAAGAATCACGAAAATAGCAACATGTACATCTATTTTATTTAGAAGAAATATAATTTGTTCCTCAAAGAGATTATCATAGAGACAGACTGGGGGCCAACTAGTCGGATAGCCAAATTTCGCCCTTCTCTCCTTTTTGAATTTGTTATCTAGGGATATATGTGTAACGGTATAAAAGTAAAAGTGAAAAGTAAATGCTCGTGTCTGAAGGTGAAACGTAATAACTATGCAACAAATATATGCGTTATATTAGTTGTCGAGTAATAATAGCAGAGTACGAATTTACCCAAAATAAAATTTCAAAAATATTATCTCTTTAGTCTTTACGCAGTTTAATTGAAGAATTTAAATTTATAGTTTTAAAAATTATTACTCTGGATCTATTCTGACACGAAAATATTCGCATAATGAATCACATTTTTAAGGGAATCATGTCTTCCAACTGCTAATTATTTTTATTTCTTTCGGAATAATAGAATTCCAACAGTCGTATTTTTTTTTTTTGAAATGATAGAATTCTGTGATCAAATATTATTATTATTATTTTTTTTTGTATTTAATAACAACTATGTGACAAATATGCGCCAGAACAAATTTTGTGGAATAAACGCATATTAATTACGAACTTACCAAAATGAAATTTTAACCAAATTAATATGCAATTAATTTTTTCGTATTGTGTTTCTCCTACTAATTTCATATTTTAGTAACAATAAATAAAAATAATTGAACTGGGGATCATAGTTTTGACGTATCTCTTACATAGTTTAATAATAGAATTTGAATTTATAAGTTTAAAAATATTATTAATATGCGATCTATTCTGACGCAAAAACAACCGCATAATGGATCACACTTTTAGAGGTAAACACGTCTTCGAACAGTCGTTTATGCGATCCAATATTTGTATCTTTTGGGAGTCTTTCGTAACACTTCAATTTTTTTTTTTTTTTTTTTTTTTTTTTTATATATAAAAGTATATATATAATTTATACTTATATTCTCTATACTAAATAATCTTTTAATATACTGAACATATATTCCCTATACACACAACATATACTGAACAATTTACAAAAAAAGTGAATGTACTTTGTGTACCTTTGCATATCGATAGCAAGTTAATATTCTTAATTTCATGGTTCTCGCCTTCAACCATCGTATGCTCGATCAGTTCATACAAGTCGTCGTCCCTATCGCTGTTCATCAGATTCCTCCAGTTGTTGATCGCGGTCGGACCCATGATCCTCCACCTGATTGCTTTCGGGATTTTCATTGTTAAAAACTTTAAGTATTCAAGATGTTGAAAACCTCTTTCACGTGATTCTGGTACAACATTCCCGAGAGGACAACACGGGTCGAGATAAACCATCAAGGTCAGCTGAGACTACATGCTGCCCCCGCGATTGACCAAAAATGTCAGATTTGCAAATATAATAATTGATCTATGCAGTGATGCTCCCTAGGATGCTTCGACAAACTATAATTCTAGGAGCCATCAACAGAAAAGGCAAAATTACTGATCTGACTTCTGCCGATATTTGCAAAAATATCCTCAGGACGTGAGTACGCCCGCTCGCCAGTGAAGCCTAATGACCTCGTTCACCCGCACGCAAGTCCTGTGCTATGCTTGTTTGCGATTGATAGAATTGTTTCATACAATTCTCTGCATATTCATCGCCTATCTTATCACATAATTTTACACACTTCCTCAATTAACTTCGCCAGTAGCTTGCATATTTTATCATATAATGGGGATCACACTTGCTAAATTATAATCTCCTTTCTGTTGCATAGTTTATAGTATAATTATTTCAAACTTGCTTAATTAAATACGCCTTGATGTAGCATAGTAGTTTATCGCATAATGAGATCACACTTGCTTGATTATCTTTGTCTATCTGTCGAGTAGTTTATTGCATAATTATATTGTATTTTATCAATTAATTTCTCATGTATGTCGGATAGTTATAGCATAATGACATCACAATAGTTCGATTATCTTCTTCTGCCTGTCGCATAGTGTATCACATCATTATTTCGCACTTTATCAATTAACTTCTTCTATCTGTCGCATAGTTTATCGCATAATGAAATTGCACTAGCTTGATCGATCTCACTGGCTCGATTATTTTCGTATGTCTGTCGTATAGTTTATCATATAAGTAATCCGCACTTGCTCAATTAACTTTGTCCGTCTGTTGCATACTTTATCGCATAATTTGTTTCGCACTTGTTCAATGAACTTCATCTAGTTGCTGCATAGTTGATCACATAAGTAGTTCGCACTTTCTCAATTAACTTGCATGTCTGTTGCATGCTTTATCGCAAATTTTGGCACTTTACTAACTGAACTTCGCTTCTGTGTCGCAGATCATATCGAATAATATTCACAGTTTATATTATCTTCGTCTGTCTGTCGCATAGTTTATTGCACAATGTTATCGTATTTATCAATTATCTTCACTTGTTTATTGCATAACTATTTTACACTTTATCAATTATCTTCAACTGTTTGTCGCATAACTTTTTGCATCAATTATCTTCGTCTGTTTGTCGCACAACTTATCTCATAATTTTTTGCACTTTCATTATCTTCTCCTAACTATCGCATAGCTTTTTCCATAAAGTTTCCACACTTTATCAATTATCTTCACATGTCTGTCGCATAGCTTATCACATAACTGTTTCGCACTTTATCAATTATCTTCGCCTGTCTATTGCATAAATATTTTGCACTTTATTAATTATCTTCGCATGTCTATCACATAGCTTTTCGCATAATATTTTAGCACTTTATCAGTTATCTCCGCTTGTCTGTCGCATAGCTTTTCGATTAAATTATCTTCGACTGTCGATCGCAGTGGCAAATGCATATATATCTTGGGGGGGCATTGTCCCCCCAATTTTTATTATTATTGGTACTATGTGTGTATAATATATAATATTATGAATATTTAAACACTTTGCCTCCTTTAAAAGTTCAAATATATATTAATGTAAATAAATCTCTCTTCATTGAGAGTTTCACACGTGCACACCTATTTCTTTCTTTTGCTTTAATAAGTTATATAATATAATAAATTAAGTTAATTAAGTATTCTTTACACCATTAAATAAATAATTAAAGTAAACATAATAAAAGACTACAATAAACAAAAACTTGGTTTCTGCACACAATTGATAAGACGTGAAGAGGCAGACAAACGAAAAAAAATTACAGATTTGAGTATTTATTGGATAATTATATTTGTAAGTATTTTTTTTATATATGTGTCTATGATATTATTTATTTGTTTTTTACTTCCCTTTGAGTTTTGACAATTTAGATTTAAGATTTAATCAAGTTGAATGTATGAAGAATCTAGATTTTGATAATAATTTGGCAATGATACTCAAGACATATTATGTTCTGCAACATTTTTTGTTTTGTTTTTTTTAAATAAGACATTTCTCAAGTATTTTTCATCATAATCAAATGCCACACGTTTTCAGACGTATTCAATTGCTTGGGCGTGGACAAGTTTATGCATTAGTGCATAGCATTTGGTTATTTAAGTATGCAATGTTTTCTTGTTGCCTATTGCAAGGGAATAATTAATTATTCTTAGTAAAACTTTTTTTTTTAATTCCAAAATTTCAACTTTATGTCTTTGTTGTTAAATATATGTCTTTATCGAAAATTATTTAGTCCCCCCAATTCATTTTTCTAAATCCGCCCCTGGTTGGTCGCCTAGTTTATCTCATAATTGTTTAACACTTTATCAATTATCTTCAACTATCTGTCGCATAGCTTTTCGAATCAATTATCTTCGTCCGTCGGTCACATAGCTTGTCGCATAATTGTTTCGCACTCTATCAATTATGTTCGCCTTTTTCTCACATTGTTTATCAGATAACTATTTCACACTTTATTAGTTATCTTCGTTTGTCTGTCGCATAGTTTGTCGTATAATTGTTTCGTACTTTATCAATTATATTCGCCTCTCTTTCGCATAGCTTATCGTATAAATTGTTTCACACTTTATGGGGTGAAAAAGTTAACTTATTATTTGGCGGTGTGCAAAACTTATTCCGTCTTCAGTACGGGGTGAAAATAGCTAATTTCTCACAAATAAATTGTTATTTTTTCTTTTGTAAGGAAATAAATATGTAATTATGTATACTAAAATTAAATTTATATTCATATAAATGTGTTAGCGGGATAATATATTAATTAACTTACAGACTAGTTCTAACAGGCTAAAGTTTAACGTTTTCTCTAGAAAAACTACAGTGATTAAAAGATGTTAAAATGAATAATCCAACCCTATTGTTTTTTGGACCTAGCTAAACGGACCCTATTAAAGTGACTTAGTAAACATCTTTGTCATCAGCAATGCATGGAATACGTACAGTTAAGCTAAAAGTGAGTCATGAAATCTAGGGCTGGTATCGATTCAGTTACCAAACCGATAAGGTCAAACCAATACCGAACCGATTATTTCAGTAACTACAAATATGAAATCATTAACCGTTTGTAATCGGTAACTGAATTTTCGATTACCGATAACTCGGTTCGGTAACGTTTTCCTACCGAAAAAATCGAAATTTACCAATAATAAATGAGAGGGCCGATTTTTTTTTTTTTGGTTAATGAGTGAGATGAGCATGCATTAATACTCATCAAATTTTGATTATTGTACTTATACAACGATTAATAGAAATATACAAACCATAAATTAATCCACAGATGCGCAAAGTGGTCGAGCATACTACGACTTTTGCTGAGGAAAATTTCTCCGCGAACAAAGCATCCAATATCAAGAATGAATATCGGCAATACTTGAATTTTCTGAATATTGCTTATGATGATTTTCAAGTCCTGAATATTGCTTAGCTATATTCAAAAGCTGCTTGCTCTCCTATGCATTCACAAGCTATATAACATAAGTTATATTACTTATTAGTTATTAATATTAAGCTATTAATTATTAATATTAAGTTATTAATATTAGTATTAAGTTATTAACTATTAACATTAAGTATTTTTTTNGGGGGCGATTGTATATAGATTGTACAGTAAAAAATCAAATAAAACTCAAATTTAACTCAACTCCACTATCTCCAATAGAATCAATATAATAAAATAATATCAACCAATCATTCTTACACATCATATCAACTGTAATTCACTATTCATCCACTCACATAATTTTAACTAACCATCACTTCCAATCATTTTCTCCTACCTTTACATCAAATCAATTTTAATTATTTTATTTTAAATATTATTTTAATATATCCACTAACAACTAACTATACCACCTTTTTTCAAACTTAACTATAGTTAAAAAACTAAATTTTTAGTAGTTGAGTTCATATCCAATCACCCCTATCGGTTCGGTTCGGTAAAACCGAACCTCTATGGTTTCAGAACCGATACTGTACCGATAACATATCGGTAACCGATAATCGGTTACCGTTTTAAGTGAGTCGGTTTGGTTCGGTTTTTAGTTTTCGGTCCAAAAATGACAGCACTAATGAAATCTATAGCCGCGGTTTAATCCATTAATTGTGGCTGCCTATGTGATCTCAAAATCTATAGCTGCGGTTAGTCCATTAATTGTGGCTGCCTATGTGATCCCAAAATATTGATCTACAGTATTATCAATTTAATATTGTCATTATGACTTTTTTAGACTTGCCCCCCAAAAGTATATAAAATGTCTACTCTAGGGTCTCTGATATCATGTTCTTAACGGTGTGATTAGATATAAAGAGTTCAATAAAAATCAATCAATTTTCTCCACTCATTTTTTTTTTTTTTAAATTCAAAATAAACCCAAATTAAATTCAACTGCATCACCCTCCATATTATCAATGTAATTAATATAACAATTGATCATCCTTACACATCATCACATCAATTTTAATTCACTATTCATCCACTCACACAATTTAATTATCTATTACTTCCAATCATCTTTCTCCTACTTTTACATTAAATTAACTTTAATGATTTTATTTTAAATATTATTTTAATATAAATTCAAAATCATCTTCCAATCAAAACCATCTTTCAAAATCATTTTAAATATTATTTTAATTATCTATTACTTCCAATCATCTTTCTCCTACTTTTACATTCAACTGCATCACCCTCCATATTATCAATGTAATTAATATAACAATTGATCATCCTTACACATCATCACATCAATTTTAATTCACTATTCATCCACTCACTCAAGTCTAACTAACTAACTTTTTTAAAATTACCGATTAGCCAAAAAAACCAATCAAAACCTAAGGTAACCTAAGAGCATCCACAATGTTTTGGGTTCAATAAAAAATATTTATATGCCACCTAGATAATATACCCAGTCTAAAAAAATATTCAATGCAAGTGCAAATAGACTAGGTCATACTGATGTGGCAGCCAGAAAAAGATACCCGGTCTCCACTTAAGTCTATTTTAAACCCATGTGGAGACCTAGTATCTTGCATTGGAGTGAATTTTATTAATTCTATATTGTTTTATCCATGTCATCAAAGACTTGAGTTTATTTACATGCTACATAGACAAAACTCGACTCAAAGCATTGCAGATGCTCTAAGGTCTCACATGACTCAGTTCAAGAATTTCAGTTATACAAGCATATGACACCAAACAATGAAATGAAAACAATAAATATTTTTTCTAGTTCATGCTACCTATTAATTAAGTATTAAAAAAGAAGGTAAAATTAGTTTAGCAGGAAAACTGTGTGATTGGAGTTAAAAGTGCTCCTTAACATCTATATCTATATATATAAAGAGAATAACTATTTACTAAAAATAGTAGTAAAAAAACAATAAATATTTTTTCTAGTTCATGCTACCTATTAATTAAGTATTTAAAAAGAAGGTAAAATTAGTTTAGCAGGAAAACTGTGTGATTGGAGTTAAAAGTGCTCCTTAACATCTATATCTATATATATAAAGAGAATAACCATTTACTAAAAACTAGTACAGAACCCGTGCGATGCACGGGGTGCACAATTTTAAGGCTATTTATCCAGACTTATAATTATATACATGAATACAGAAAAATGTACGGGATATATATAGTACGTGACCCGTGCGAGGCACGAGATATATTTATTTGAGGAATACTATATTATAAGATGCAATATTCAATAAAAGTTTTATAATACGCAGGAAAATTATACAATAAGATAGTATTCGACAAACAAACAATCATATATTATTAAAGACCACCTTGTACACAACATTATGAGTTTGATTCTCCATACAATAATAATAAGATTTTTTGTAAAAAGATAAGAAGAAATTTTCAATCTACACAAACTTTAAACATTAGATGTATTTACGTAAATCAATGACTATATAGACAACTAAACCCTTCAATTTAGGCTTGACATCTACTTTATTTATGGGTGACGTAAAATAAGGATTTAATTTTGACCGATTAAATTTTTATTCATAGGCTTGACATATAAAACTGATTTGATGGGATTTTCTTAACTAAACCAATGCTATGGGATAAAACAAATGTATACTTACCTTTGATTTTTCCAGTAAAGGTAAAAAAATCGGTTCTGATTTTTATCCCATAACAAATCTTTAATGTCAAGCCTATAAATACTAAAACAAATCTGTAATTAATATCATTCTATTTCCAGCAAGCATTAATTACCTTTGACTTTTTTGCCTACTATTTCTAGTAAATATGATGACTTTTTATATAAGTATAGATTTCATATAATGCAAAGACTGAGATCATAAAAAAGAATCCTAAAAACTGAAACAATATATTTGCATAATTTAAGGCCATTAAGAAATCGATCTCTAAACCAGATTTGATTTTCAGAATATATTTTTTCATTTCGAATTCCATACAAAATGGAATTCTTTCCAACTAATAGATGTCATAGCAAATATTAACTCTTTACTATTAGACTATTAGTACATATCGAGCAAATTGTGTACTGATTTTAGAAAGTTAAAATGATTCATGTTAGGTAATTTTACATTTTATGCATGTTGAACGGTGGGTTTTAAATATTGTTTCATAGAATGTAAAAGTATATTATATTATTTTTATGAGATGTTGAATTTGAAAATTAATAGAATTCTTCTTCATAGGAATTTTAAATGTAACAATATTCTTTGGTATACACTACTAATAAAATCTATATTTAAAGTTTATATTTTTTTTTACCGGAAAAAATTCCTTAATTTAAGGAATCATATATCTTCAATCAATCCACATCTATATACATTCTTCACAATTTTAAATCTTGAATTTGATGAGAATTCGTATCTATGAGTGCAAAATATGGTTTAACAAATTAATTTTTTATTATTATTCCAGCCATACTTCGTTATACGATTTTTTGTGAATTCTTAATTTAAATCAGCCGTACATTAAAGAGTACAAATTTGTTGAAATTACAAAAGTAGTTTTTTACTTTTAAACAGACGTAAATTTAAATCAGTCATAAAAAAGTAATATTTGTTTACCATTTAAATATTAAATCAGCCGTAATTAATGTTGTTTTTTTAGTTGCCACGATTTTCTCCAAACTAAATTAACAACTGCCATGATTTAAATTAACATCTAATGCTGCTCGCTCTATTTTTAGGAGACATTAAATGTATTTGGCGGGAAAAACTTGCTAAAAGTGTTAAATGGTTAATCTTTTAATATAATGATAGATAGTAGTCAAAAAATTTTAGAACATTAAATTCATACATTCTTTGAAAACTTTTAAAATATATGCATTAATTGCTTCAATATACACAATTTCAAATCAGATCAAATCAAACTAGTACGAATCCCGTGCGATGCACGGGTAAGAAATATTTATTAATATTTATAAATTAAAAGTTCTCATTAAATAGTATTTATAAATTAAAAATATGAAATCAATATGTAATATAATGTACCTATATTAATTTATTAAAAATATTATATAAAATTTAAATTGTGCAAAATTACATAAAAAATATATTTAAAAATAGTACAAAACCCGTGCGTTGCACATAACTAATAATAAATTACATTATATTCATTTCAAACTATGTGTCATTTCAAAATTTTTATTCAGAAATTCGATATGACAATAACGTGATTCCATAAAATAATTATTTTGGTAAAATTTTATTATATATTTACAAACCTATGTGAATAATAAGTATAAATATAAAACTTATATTTTTTCATTAATTAAAATGAATTTATTTTTGTATAAAAATATCCAAATCAAAAAATTTAAATAGTTGAGTAAAAACAACGAGTGATGAGATTTTTTATGCCAAAAAAATAACACTCTTTATCATGCTAAAAAAATGAATAATGCGTTTCACATAAAAATTACTAAAAATGTCGTAACAAAAAATGAATTAAATCGAGACCCACTAATTATACAATAAAAAAAAATATTGATCAGAGCTTTTTCTATAAAAAAAATCGATACGCGCACATTATATCAAAATATCCGTCCATATTATTTTTTTCGAAATTACGGTAATTCTATTATGTTAATTTCATACGAAAAATTGAAATAAAAATTTAAACACATGCCTAAAAATCAATATATTGGCCTCCGCTTTACAGAAAAAAAAGTACACCATGTATTGATTATTTTTTCAACAAATTTCCTAACAAAAAACAGTCATCAAATAACCTAAATAAATTTGTTCACTTTATACCATATATTGATTAATTCATTTCTCAGATAAACGACCATCAATACCAAAAATAAATTCGTCTACTTTATACCATGTATTAATTAATTCACATGATTTGAGTATTTAAGGTATCTTAAAATATGGCTAAATTACTTCCTTAAATAATGAGTTGCAATTTCTATAAGTGATTATTGGATATATATCATAAATTTGGCATACTTCCTTAAATAATGAGACGCAATTTTCATAAGTGATTATTTGATATATATAACATAAATTATTAAATTAATTTCCCGAAATAGTAAGTAGATTTTTTTAGAGGGAAATAGTTACTATTTAAAAAATAATCAAACTTTTATATAGATATGATAAAAAAAAAGTTTTTCAAATAGTTTTATTAATATATGCAATAATTTCATTGGTATCCATTATAATAAACTATAAATTTAATTTTTTGTGCTTCATTTTTATTATTTTATTGTCAAAATATACAAGACAACATATTTTAAATTCTAAGCATATTATTTTTTTTACAAATACTGACTTTTCGTACGAAAATATTTATAGAAAATTGTAACATGTTAAGTAATTTTTTTCTTCATCTTTATTTCGTTATATATATAAGAAAAAAAGCAAATTATTCTTCAAGTTAAAATAATTTACCATTTAGGAGATAATGACCAGATATATTAAATAATTTTACTAATGGCCAGATAATGAAATTGAAATATATTAACTATTCTTCAGAATTTCAACATGTGATTTATTTGTATATTATTGTTAACCATGATTATTTTTTATTATTATTATTTTTTTTATTTTGAGTTCTTTCCATAGTTAAATTCTTTTAAAATATATTTGCATGGCATAGTATGCTGTATAGATTATAAAGCCTTGTGATGCAAATTAGAAAAACTTTTTGATTATAGAAGGATTTAGTTTTTGACAATTACTAAATCAAAGATGTTTAATTATTATAAAAAATGATATTCTAAATAAACATTTGTGTATATTTTGTAAGATATTTGTACATAATGTTTTATTTTAAATTTATTTACACAATTTAAATTAATTATATTAATAAATAATATTAAGGTACATTAAGTATTTTCACTATATAAAATAAAAAGAATAAGAAACTACATATATAAATTTTATAAATAATAATAATGACATTATATTAGGACAACTTTTATAATAAAATAATAGTTGAGTATTATACGAGAAACATGAATAAGTAAAATTATTATTTTTCTTATATGAAGGAAACAATATATGCACTAAAATCAAATTTATATTACTATAAACGTGTTAGCGGGATAATATATTAATTAATTTACAGGCTAACGCTAACAGACACAAGTTTAACGTCCCGACAAAAAAAATGGAGATAGATGATCCAACTCTACTATTTTTTTGCCTTAACGGACAAACCCTATAGAATTGATTCATTTAATATTTATGTCTCGTGCATCGCACGAGCTACTTAACGAACAAGGTCTATAAAAATGACTTATTTAATATCTCTGTCTCGTGCATCGCACGAGCTGCGTACTAGTACATAGCTAAGAAGCCATAATTTTTACTACTCCAATTGCAAGATTTGTTAGCTAAACTAATTTTATGTTTTTTTTTTCTTTAAATATATATACATTTACAAGGTGGAATACGTGACAGCTCCATTTATATACATAAATGCATAGTTTTCACATGCCAAATGTCATTATTTATGGTATATTCATTTGATATTTATAAAAACTTTTAATACTTCACGAATCCCTTGTTAAAGACTTTTAAAAGCCTTGAATTATTCATTAAATTTTTGAAAGTCTTACAAAATCTTAATATATGGAACTTATTTGAGACTGAAATTTGTTAAAACTTTTTAAGATTTTGTTGGGATTTGAAAATAAAAAAACATATGAAATCTCACTCCAAATATCGACCTCCATACTTAAGATTAACAGAAGTCCTCCTAAATCTGAAAATATTAAAACATCTCAACTCTAAAAAAATGTCTCAAAATGTTATTAAAATCCCAAACAAATATAGTGTTTCGTGATCTTATATGTCCATGGTTTATAATTTATTAAAAAAAACTTTGTAATGTTTTCTTTTTCTTTTTTTTTAATCATCTTCAACAATATTTGATTTATAATCATGTTTAGCATGTTGAGCAGTCTGATTTTTAAATTATATTTTGTTTATTTATTTGACATAGTTATTCGGTTCACTTTACTTAATTGTTGAATTAATATACATATATATATATATATATATATATATATATATATATATATATATATATATATATATATATATATATATATATATATATATATATATATATATATATATATATATATATATATATATATATATATATATATATATATATATATATATATATATATATATATATATATATATATATATATATATATATATATATATATATATATATATATATATATATATATATATATATATATATATATATATATATATATATATATATATATATATATATATATATATATATAAATATAAGGGGCGGATCAAATGAAGACAGTTCTTAAAATGAGGATAGCTAGGACAACTCCTTGCAACTACGGACAACTAACCTTGCATCTACATACAACTAATCTTGCAACTAGAGAAAACTAACATTGCAACTAGACAGAACTAACATTGCAACTACAGATAACTAACCTTGCAACCAAAGACAACTAACCTTGCAACTAAAGACAACTAACCTTGCAACTATAGACACCTAACCTTGCAAACTGAATACAACTAAAGATTGCAAATTAAAACAACTAACCCTGCAACAAGATAGAACTAATTTTGCAACTATAGACAACTAACCTTGCAACTAGAAAAAACCAACATTGCAACTAGACAGAACTAAACTTGCAACTACAGATAACTAACCTTGCAACCAAAGACAACTAACCTTGCAACTAAAGACAACTAACATTGCAAACTGAATACAACTAAATATTGCAATAAAAACAACTAACCCTGCAACAAGATAGAACTAACTTTGCAACATATTCACACTAACTTTGCCTCACCATATTTACTTCATACACAATACATATTATGGTCAACGGGTCAACGCCGGAAGTCGATGATTTTTGCCGGGAGTCAACGCCGGAAGTCAACGATCAACGCCAGAGTCAATGGTCAATGGTCATAATAATATTCAAATAACTAAAATAATTAAAATAAAAAATTATTATTTAAATAAAGAGTTAAATCTTGTCCACATATCTTGATACCCTTTTAATGGCTAGGTTGAGTCTCATGTCCTCATTTTAAGAATGTGTTCCTTTTGTATACACAACTTATTTAAAGTGAGGACGTGAGACTCATTTTTAGCCACAAGATTTGGTACATCATGTGTGGCCAAGATTTACTCTTTTCTTTTTATTATTTTAATTATTTAAATATTATTTTGACCCGTTGACTCCAGCGTTGACCGTTGACTTCCGCTGAAATTCGTTGACTTCTGGCGTTGACCGTTGACAACTAACCTTCCAACTAGGTTAGTTTTCTGTAGTTGCAAGGTTAGTTCTATATAGTTGGTAGACTAGTTCTCTGTAATTGCTAGGTTAGTTGTCTATAGTTGCTAGGTTAGTTCTTTGTAGTTGTTAGGTTAGTAGTTGCTAGGTTAGTTCTCTCTAGTTGCTGGGCGCGTCTACCAACCCTAGTGAGGCGCCGCCACTGTCTGCTATCATGATCAACAGCCGTCACCCAACAAGGGTAGTTGGCACGTTTAGGGCAGTACTTGCCGCGAAGGTACTGAGCCCAAAGTGACTTTCCCTCCCTGAAGCGCCATCAAAGCTTGTAGGAGAAAGCTGTAACAATATCCCTGAGGCGACGGATGCCAAGGCCACCCTCAGAGAAAGGCCGGCAGATAGAGTCCCAACTCACCCAGTGGGTATGTCTCCCTCTCCCGGACCCGTCCTTGTAACCCCAGAAATAACGAGTCATAATCTGGTTAATCTCGTCAAGTTAGTTCTAAGTTAGTTCTATCTTGTTGCTAAGTTAGTTCTAAGTAGTTGCTAGGTTAGTTGTCTCTTGTTGCTAGGTTAGTTCTCTGTAGTTGCTAGGTTAGTTGTCTGATGTTGCTAGGTTAGTTGTGTCCAGTTTCTAGGTTAGTTGTCTGATGTTGCTAGGTTAGTTGTCTGTTGTTGTTAGGTTATTTCTATCTTGTTGCTAGGTTAGTTATGTCTAGTTGCTAGGTTAGTTGTCTGTTGTTGCTAGGTAAGTTCTATCTTTTTGCTAAGTTAGTTCTAAGTAGTTGCTAGGTTAGTTGTCTATTGTTGCTAGATTAGTTTTCTGTTGTTGCTAGGTTAGTTCTCTGTAGTTGCTAGGTTAGTAGTAGCTAGGTAATTAAATTATTTTAATTCAACTTTGTTAGCACAATTAAGTGTATCTAAAACATCGTATATTATTCCTGAATGATGTGTATAAAACTTTGTTAGCGGTTGTATATTAATCTTAAGTAACTACAAATAAACAAAAAATATAAATATGTATCAATATATAAAAATTTATGAAGAAGTTTGCATAATAAGTGCAATAAATATCTATATATATTCTAAAGGAAGAAATCTGCAACCTCCTATAAAAAGTACGTTCGCCATTGATTCCTTTTTGAAAGGAAAAGAAAAGTTCTCAACCTTCCCTAAGCAAAGAGGAGCAACAAAGCATTCAATTATATTATCATGCATTAAATTAACCTTAAATTTCATGTTTA
Organism: Striga asiatica; assembly: GCA_008636005.1. Taxonomy (NCBI): domain Eukaryota; kingdom Viridiplantae; phylum Streptophyta; class Magnoliopsida; order Lamiales; family Orobanchaceae; genus Striga; species Striga asiatica. Next base: position 997,494 of record BKCP01010181.1, read on the forward strand.
AGTTATCATGCATTAAATTTTATTCTCCCTCCAAAATTTTCAACATTCAATTTCATTTTTAAGTTACAAAATAACTTGCTTGAATGCCATATATTATGAGCATAAACCAATCAAGGGAGTTACAAAACTATACTCAAATTTTAAGTCACACCCACTCAAGAAAATGGTTGTAACGGTTCTTCCATATCAATTACTTGATCAAAATTAATTTTGAGCATTATTTTCTTAATTCATATTTTTTTCATGAATTAAAATTTATTTTTGTTTTTTTATATTGTTATCTTTTTAAAGTATTTTTTTCATGTGCAAATGCACAGATTGATTACTAGGTTGTATTATACCGTAAATTATGTAATAAGTGCATTAAATATTTTTTATTGTTTTATAGTATAGTTGTACTGCTCTATGCAGTCAGATATTTGTTTAATTGTAGCGTGTGTGAGTGGTCATGCATTTAAATAGCAGTTACCTGGCGAAGTTCTAAAATATAAATATATTTTCTTATATGATCTTATATCACACTTATAACTGTAAAAAATTAGCATAAATCATTATTTAACTATTAATATTTTATTTTTTTAATCAGAAAGGACATACATCAACTTTAAACATCATGATGATTTTATATGTAAAATATTAAAATACTAAGAAATTTGAGATATTAAATGGTTAATTTCAAATTTTGATGTTCGTTGTAGAAAATATAATACCAAAAATTACTGTTGTTCATTTTTAAACATATTTACATTTTTAAATAGATTTAAATGTTTTTAAGAAAATATAACAAATAAATTGTTGCAAAAATATAGAGAATAGTTTGACCTACAATTTTAAAAATTAAAGTGCACGATAAGAAGAAAAAAAAAAAGAGTACGACAATATTTAGACATACAATTTTAAAAATTAATTAAATTTGACGTAAAAGGATAATTTCATTAAAAAAAAAAAATACTTTATAAGTAAGTAAAATTACCTAAACAAAAAATTAAATTTCTACTTGTGAATTAAACATCAACATCTCCCAATATATATAGATTTTAGATGGAATTTTGCTGAATTTTTCTTTATTATATTCCTTTGTTGATATTCCCTTGTCTTGTCATTCCACATATTACAAGTTTGGCTTTAGCAAATAGCAACAAAACAAAGATATTCTATTGGCTACTACATAAAAGAAAAGGAAAGAAATAACACCCACCCTAAGCCTACCTTCCCTCATTTGGTATTATAATTATTTTGTATATCAACTTAGAGGTAATACATTTTTACTACTACATATTTTGAGTTATTTATATGCATATCATATTAAAATCATATGTTAGTTATTCATGTTATATTTTAATAGGGAACATTATAAGTTATATTTTGTATATAATATTAAATTATAAGTTAAATAATGGTTTTATGTTTTAAAATTTAATTATTGGTTAAAATAAATAGTACATAACTATTTGATTGCATCTAATTCACTATATTCATTGCATAAAATATAATAAATAATGTATTTTTTGTAATTTTGAGAGATTATGACCATTTTTTTTTCGAAATGATAGACGTTCATAAATAAAAGACATAATTACAGACTAGAAACCAACTAAATAGCCAAATAATTAGCTACCCGACTGACTCTAGTTGGGAGGACTACACCGACGGTAGCCCAGAGAACCAACCAAAAGTTTCCAAAAGGAGAAAAAAAGAAACACCCTCCCAACGGGAGAGAAAAACACAACACAAAGAAAGAACACAAAAAAAAACTATTAACTAGACTAAACTCTCCCCAGCATCTAACAAGCCACTCCAAAAGCCCCAAGCGCACCAATATCCAAGACAACCGCTCAAGCAGATCAAGCCCCCGACCAAAACACCGAACTAGAAACTCCCCTATCGGCTAACTAGAATCTGACCGAAAGACCAAAACCATCCAACCGGCCACCACCGGACCGACAACAGGAGACCAGTACCTAAAAATCTTCAGCAGGACCGATGAAAGTGGCCCTAGACTGAAGTCACAGCCACCCCGCAGACGACCCATGTTCGCCCAACACCAGAGAAAGATCAGGAGCCGAGAAGCTTAGCCACCGGACAGAGCGTCCGACCACTTGTCTCTAGCCGACGGTCGAGGCCGGAGACCCCTCGAATCGACGAACCACGAGCTTCGGCCATGGCCTAGAGCAACTAGACAACCATGCCGATGTGGAGCACTGCATCTCCGGGACGCCCGCGAACAGCTCTGAACCCAGTCCTTAGACATGGCGATCTCTTAGAAGGAAGGCAGTAGCAGACGGGGAGGCAAACCGCGGTTGGATTAGGGTTTCGAGGGGAGACATGCAGTAATTTTGGAGAAGATGAAAGAGGTAGAAATTGAGTCTAAAAAGTATTAATTTATTATAACAATGGATTATGCAATTTTAAGAAATTTTACTATGACATTAATACAAATTATTTTGTTTAAAAAACAATCGCTTAATCAAATTAAAAAATATAATAGTGATTTTAGAATAAATAATTAAAAAAATTCTATAATATAAATTTTTAGGTTTATGTAAATTTCATATATCATTTAGTGTAAATTATTATTATTATTAATTTTAATAATAACTATAGTATGATACAATAAAAAGTATAATTATTAGTCAATTAATGTAAAATGTAATATTTTTTGTCTTAATTAACCCCATTAAAAAGTGCAAGAAAATATTTTATCATTAATGGGATAGGGTGGCTTAATGTAGTAGTAGTAGTNATAATAGAGTTAAAAACTAAGGAAATTGCAATATATATATAGTTGGGATCCAATGAGAATGGTAGATAGTGAAACAAATAAGAATAAATCTGGACCATGTAATCCATCATATCAATGGTTAAGATGAAGTCAAAATATGGTCAATCATTAATGGTAATATGGTAATTTAACATACACATTGTGGTCAAATATACACATTTGACCACTAAGTAAGGGTAAATGAGACATTAAATACACAAATGGGTCCCACCATACCTACCCACCACAATTACCCTATTTATGTCTGTCACGATGAAATCTAACACACACATACACGCAGAGAACACACACACACACACACACACACAATCAATCGGCACCACCACCTTGCACCCGTCGTCTTCCGCCCTTCACCGGCAACTGGCCGTCCGATCACGTCCAGCCCTGCCTCCACGTCTCGTCATCCTTGCAGAGGCGGCTGAAATCGCCGGAGAACGAGCAACGAGGACCCTCCGCCGCGCGACCATGTCTGCCACAGCGTCCGCCGGCATCGTGTCCCTCATCTCCCGGTGGTGGCGGCGGTCGCTCTTCGACGAAAATATTTGCAGATTTCAGAAAAAACCAAGAAGGAGGCTCAAGCTCGTCACCGGCAACGACGATCGGATTGGCCGACCGACTGAACTCTGCGTTCAGTATGTGTGGTGGCGGCGGAGGCGGTGGCGGCACTGTCGGAAGTGACGGCCGGAATAGTTGCAGCGATTAATTTGATTTGTGAATGTTTAACATTAATTTGGGATTCTTTTGTTGAAAATTAGACAAAATTGGTGGGCCTATTTGCAATTTTTTAAAAGTTTTTATATTTTGCACATGGAATGGTAAATTTGAGTACATGCACATTAATAAATTATTAATTTGAGTATTTGCACAATAACGATAAATAAAATGCACAATATTTAGTGAGTATATGCACATTAATAAATTATTATACTATTATGCAATTAAATAATTTTTATTTATTTTCAATTAAATACCGTGCACTTTATTTAGTGAGTATATGCACAATTAAATGTCTGAACCGATCGATCTTTTGTTTCATACAAATTTAAAACCGAACAAAAATTAATTAATTTATTTGATCGTTTAATAGAAATAACCAAAATAACAAAAAAATCAAATTATATATCATTTTCAGTATTTTAGTATTTTTGTTTTTGTTGGAAAATATTATTTTACATTATAAAAAATATAAGTAAATAATATTATTTTTATTGTTTTAAAAAATAAAACTGACATCGTACTATAATGACTAAATTTTAATGGTAAAAACAAATTATTGAATTGATATATAAAATTCGAACAAAAAACTTGGTTCGGTCGGTATGGTGCAATTCGACAGTCACTAATGTGCAACCCGTCCATCACTATTGTGCACTCGAAATAATTGTGTATTTGATTAGTTAATCAAATTAACATAAATAATATAAATATATAAAAATTTATATTATAGAAATATAGTTATTAATTTAATTTTTTAATTTAATAATTTATATTATTATTTGATTGTAAATTCCTAATATATATATAACGAAAGAATTTTTTTTTTGTGTAGATTGGTTGTTTTCGTTATTTTAATCATTAAATTTGTCATCGATACTAGATACATAATTTTTTAAAAGTGAAAAACATATAATCGAACCAAATATAAAATTCAAAACCAAAACTTCGTCTAGCCGTTTCGATCACTATAGTGTAATCTGTTAGTTAATAATGTGCAATTCGTATAATACTAATGTGCACTTAAAGGGCATCTAATTTTTTTTAAAAGACAATTCGTATATCGTATAATACTAATTTTTTTGCTAATATGCATTTTAGAGCGCATTATTGTGCGTTTGGTTTGACAATATTGTGCAATCTGACATACACTAATGTGCATCATGATTAATAATATTGTGCATTCGGTGCAGTGTTGGTTTTCTTATTTGAAAATCCAAAATAAAACCAAATCGAAATAATTGGGTTAGTCGGTTGGTTAATCGAATTAGCATAATTATTTGAAAATACATTTAATATTTCGTATATTTTTATTTAATATTATAATTACCTAATATATATATGAATATAGAAACATATAAAAATCCAAAATTCTCGAAATTGCAAAACAACCCCATGGACCAAATTGATATTTGACCAGAATTCTCAAAATTGCAATTAGGCCCCTAAAAATATCTAATTCTCAAATGCACAAAAATCCCCAAATTGCAGGTTCCCCGGCTGGGCCACTTCCGTCTGCCGCCGCCGTCTGTACCTCCCATATTCGTAAGCTCGCCGTCCGATTCTACGGTACTTGGCCATCTGCTCCCTCGAAGTGGCCGTGCCTCTGCGCGCGGAGACATTGGAGGAGGCGGTGCGGCGGATGGATACGGCGGAGCTACGGTGTGTAGGGCGTATACGGCAGAGACGCGGCACTGTCAGATCTTGTATGATGTTCCCGTCGTTGCTGTGGTCGAGGAAATTGGAGCTCTCGTGGCAGACGGCGGAGATGGAGGAAGGGGGCGGCTGGAACTGGTAGAGGGAGGTGGAAATTAGGACGGCGGTCGGAAGAGTCGGGCAGGCTGAGGCGGAGACGGAGATTGACGGGGAAGGGTCACGAACGACGGCAATGTGAAAAAGCTCCATGCAGTTTTAGTGCATGTGTATGTGTGTGTATCGATTAGTGTGTGTGTGTGTGTGTGTGTTGATTAGTGTGTGCGTCTGTGTGGGTGATGTGTGTGTATGTGTGAGAGAGAGAGAGAGAGACAGAATGAGAGAGATGAGGTGTAAGTGGGGCACGATTGAGTTGGTGTGTGGTGGGATGGGTTCCACTGTTTAATTGGTGTGTGTAAATTTACTACATTACCCTTAATGAATGTATAGTTTAGATTTTTTTTAACCTTTAGATCATCCGATCTAATGGCTACGATGTATTCTTGTTTCTTTCATTGAGTACCATTCTCACCGGAGCGTGACCCTATATATATATATACATATATATATATATATATATATATAGAAAAGGAAAAAGATTTTATATAATTATTATTTTTTTTTTTTGACGGGATGGGTATGGCGAACAGTAATTAATAAAACAATTAACTTTACTTTTGGTAATTGAAATTATTGTGATGTGATTAGTTTCTGTAATTCGCAAAAATAACTTAAACATAAAAGGGAATGGTTTGTGGAAGGAGAATGCGGCATGGGTAAAATTAATTAAATTTTATTTATGAGGTCTTATTTAATGATTTGCAAGCAATTATATATATAAATTCGTTTATTATATGTAATACTAGTATATTTAGTGGTGAACTGAAGTATATATAGGGATGGTTTAAGCGAGAATGATGCTCAGTGAAAAAACTATAAGGAACCTTAGCCATTAAAATTGATCATCCAACGACTAAAAAAAAGTCATAACATTTACATTGATTAAGGAAAACTAGATATTACACCCATCACACAGGGGTAAATTAGATATTGCACCATCACACAACTAGTGGGCCCAACTATTGGGATCTGTGAGGATCTCGTTATGTACAAGTCACGAATTCAATAGCAAACGTAAAACCTATGCGCAGCGGATCTAAAGGTTTTACGTAGAGAACTTACGGCTTAAAATTTATGTAGATCTGGTTGACCACGAACGGTTGACCGCAATTGATTGACCGCAAATCACGTCTTGGGTTGCACGAACAAGATCAGATCAAAATCGGATCAAACGGATGCAAACAGATCAAAACGAAACTTGCAGCCTGAGAGCTTCCGGCGGCATGTGAGGGCACGTGCGGCGTCCAATGGCGGCGATCTCGGCGGAGATGGAAAGCTCTCGTCGAGACGGTTGTCTGGGTATGCTGTGTGTCTCAATCGGACCTCTGGTTAGTTCTGTAGAACAAAATATATTTCGTCTCGGTTTACCTACAGATCTTCTACTGTATTACTCAATACACTCTTCTTCAACTTGTACCAGTGGATGAGTGGAGCAACAAGAAGAAGATAAAGCTCGAATGAGATCTAGAGAGAGAGAGAGGCGTGTATCTCGTGTGAATGAGATTTCTGTTCTCTTCTCATGAACTTAATGATGTATATATAGAGCTACAGTAGGGACCCCTAGGAGATTAGAAAAATGGCTCCTTAATTAATTAGACTAACTGTGGGCCAAGCCCACTTCTCTAATTGATTTAATAATATTAATGGGTCACCAACATTGTATTATTGCACTCCCTCTTCCTAGCCCAAATTACATTTGAGACTCCAATAATAATTACTCTATTTATCTCCCCACGTTTAAGATATAATGTCCATTAATTAATTCGATTACTGACAATCAAGAATTAATTAATTTATTATTATTTCACCGAAGCTAGCACTCGTTCATCACATTCTTATTATACCGGAACTTAATCCACCTGCAGGGTTTAGCATAACAATTCTTCATGAACTCACTCTGGGGACATCATCAAACTAATGCACATGGTGACCATAAATATCCTAACAGCACATCCTATATATAATAATATTACACAAAACAGTAGGAATATTAATCCAGCGAACTGAACCTAACCCATGTTAATCAAAGTAATATATATTATATATATCTGCCTGTTTAATATCTTACGGGTTCAGAGAACGCAGTATTAACCGAGGCCTAGTTCATTTACGACGATCAGTATAAAATGAACTTCTCCTCTCTGGGATCTTGTTTAATACATAAATGTACTAGTGCAACTAATCAGTCAAGACAAACTGTACAGTTGACACTACAACCGTTCGGATGGGGTGTTCATGTCCATCTAGGTTGTGAACAACTATTCTTGTTCGCAAGTAACTGATAGAGTGATCTTCGGTTCGCCCGATGACGACCCACTCCATCTAAGTGCAGAACAACATAACGTAGAACTTGTTTAATCTAACTTAATTCTCATTCATAAAGGGTAAATGTGTAATAACATGCAAAACCAAGCTTTCAATATATAACACTAACACCAACCCCACCTCAACCACCCACCCCCACCACCACCCCATACACTGCAAATCCCGACTTCAACAAATTTGCAAATCTGACCCCAACCAATATGCCCAACGGTTAGAATTTCACCAGCCGCTTGCGCCCGCCAGCCAGTCCCACCACTGCCTTGCTCCGCCACCACATTCAGTCCCGCCACCGCCTACAGAAATAGCAGGGAGAAGATAGAAGCTTACGAGACTTCCGTATCCACCTCGCCGTCGCTGCCGCCTAATCCGTCCAAGGAGCCTGGTGATCGGGGACTGCTCAATTGTCTTCATCGGCAACTAGAAAACATAATCGATCGGCTTCATCGTATTCAACCTGAAAACCTAATCTGTCGGGCCGGCCGCGCCGGCCCAGCTGCTTCTTCGACCCTTCCGAATTGAAGTCGACTCATCAGCTGCAAAATCATCATCATCCGACTGCCTCTTCTCGCAGTCTGGTTGGACCCGCTGGCAACGACATGGGCGGTTCATTGATGTCCGAAAAATTGATCCGAGAAAACCAGAATTTGGGCTAGGTGATTTTTGAAAATTTGATCAAGTCCCAGGGACCTAATACAATTTTATCAATTTTTAATATATTACAATTTAGTTCAGGGGTTAAATCTGTAATTTAATAAAACTTTAATAATTGCACATTAATATACAAACCATTGCGCAATATAATGTTAGAATATGCACCTTAAAATTAACTGCTCTACATACTACACTTTATTGATAGACACAATTCACATTAGCGCCCGCCATCTTGCACTTTAGCGTAACAGTGCATTCTTACAACGACTAAAATATTCCTGCATGAAAAATCAAAAGTCTACTTATTTACAAGAATGCCACCACGTGTTTGACTAAAATTGGATCCTTTGACCGCGTGTAGAGCGTTTATATATCACATCCAACGGCTATGATTCATTTTTATTTCTTTCACTATGACTCTTTCTCATATGATCCCAGATGTTTCCTTTATGACTGAACTTCGCTTCTCCAATACTTCTGACTTATATATATATATATATATATATATATATATATGTGTGTGTGTGTGTAAACGAAATATTAATAATATTAATAATATTTTATTTATTTATTATCTTGTTTTGTTATCAACTCTAATAAAATTTAACATTTACAAATTTTACAATTTCATTCATAATATTTCATAATTAATTAACTTACTCGCTTTTTATTTGTAACGATATACTAGCACTGATACCCAAGCGATGCACAGGATATATTACAAAGATATTTATTATTTTAATATTGTTAATTAATTTAAGAATTATATCAACTCTAATAAAAACTATGTACCAAATAAAAAATGTAAAAATCTTTTACATGTTCTTAATATTTTTGTTATTTATTTTGGAAATTTTGATTATCTAATAAAATATTATTATTTATAAGTTTATAAAATCATATATATGCCTAAAATAATAAGTTTGATGTTTGTATATAAAGTACTTGCATGTACTTATAAAGTTATATATTTTGTAATCTTGTAATTATTTGACAATTCATAATTTGCATATTGTTCGATAATTGACCAATGTTAATCCATAAGATTTTTTATTCTTCAATATAATTATAAATTCATGAAATATTAAGTGTTTGATGATAAAATTTTAATTCTTAGTGATTCTATTTGCTCATGCTACACAAATTTGTCATGACAAAATATTTTATCTTTATTTTGTCTATATTTGTTTATTTAAATTCTTTCAATATATATAATGAGTTAATTGATATATATTTAAATACTACACGTATTATATATATTAATTATCACCAGATGTCATGATTTTAGTTTTGATATTTAACTTAATTATTTCATTTACTAACTTTTATTTAAAAATAAATAATTAGAAGTATAATATTTTACGTCTTGAACCGATTTTACAATGTATATAGACATTCTTGATATGAAAAAATAATAACTCTTGATTTCACCCAACTATCAAAACAATAATTGTATTAATATATTATTTTAATTCATCAATACTATTATCAATACATTTAATATAATTAACGAAGGTTTATCTTTTTATGGTAAGATTGACTGTATATTTTATCAAAATTAATTAATAATTTAAATCATTCACTTAATTAAATTATTTCAAACATATTACTTTGAGTATACCTTTATATATTTTACGTGCTTCTAATCGGTGAACATAGCCGCTCAAATTAATATTTACAACCATATAGTAATAATTAGTCAAACTAGTTTTTATAATTATACCAAATATATTCAATTAATTTTGCCAACACATTATTATAAAATTAATATTGGGATCTTATTTAAAAATTTATGCAATTATCAACAATTCAATTTAAATTAATTTATATTAATAAAATACTAAACATGGAGTACATTTTTTTTTATTTATAAGTTTTATTAATAAATAAAGCTTAATTATATTCTAAATATAGATGAAAAATTTTCTAGTCCAAAACCATGCCAATTATGACAATATATAGATTGGTCCATTTTATAGATTTTGATATAATGAATTCCTTTTTTTTTTTTGAAGAT
>BKCP01010181.1:1008421-1053568 GCA_008636005.1 Striga asiatica
TATATAAATTACCCCGTCAAGACTCCATCTCATTTTCAAATTTCTAAATATGTGTAGATAACATACATAAGAAAGCTTTAGAAAAACATCGAGTGGGGACATGTTAGACTTAAAGGCCCGACTTGGAGGTACAAGCCTCCAAGAGCCCGACGAAGTAACCAACCTCGATATATATCGAGGTCGGGTGGTCTGGGGACATGTTAGACTTAAAGACGAGGTCAGACCAGACTTCAGGACAAGGTCAGGTATATCCTCGAAAAGGCCACGAAAGACAGGATAGGAGGTCGGATTTAAGTTCCAAGGATCCACGGGCTAAAAGAGTAAATGGGGGAAGAATTAATCCAAGTAAGAAAGAAAGAATCACTCGCTCAAGAGTCTTGCCAAGATAGAGACGTGGTAAATTACGGAAGTAGAATCCGAGTGGATTTCTTCCCTAACAAGAACTTTTTCGACCCCAAGGTATTAAGTCCTATATAAGGACGACAAGTTCTCTTTGATTACGCAACACACAATCCATGCCTTATTCGATATATTTTTACAACATATGATTGAGCGAGTTCTGACTTAAGCATCAGAGAGTTTTCCATCGGGACCCCCTCTCGGAGTATTGCAGGTTATCGGAGGCTCAAGAAGGAGGATCGTTCAAGGCAAGAAGTGTTCAATCCGTTCGTGACCAAAGTTGACATAACAAATTGGCGCCGCCTGTGAGAACAAACTAGCGTTTTTTCTAACAAAAATCGGTATAAAGAAGATTGAGATAATGTTGAACGATAATACCAAAAAGAACCTTACAAAAGAGATGGACGCTACGTGACAAAAATGACTAATAGGAAACGGCCCCCCGTCGGGCTGGCCGCAATCGTCCGACCCACTGATCACGCCCCGCGAGAAGCTGCCCGCTCCGGGAACAAGTATAACCTTTTGATATCATTCTGTGCTTAAAATAATTTTATTATTATATTTTTATTTTGATTCCTAAAATAATGTAAGTATAAATTTAAAACATATCTCGTAATAAAATTTTGAAAATGACAATTTTTGTTGTGTTCATTTTTATTTTTAACAAAATATGTGTTTGTCTAAAAGTACGTAATAGAAATAAATAGTACATATGTGGTTCAGGGAAAAAATACTGAGATTTTATTTAAATATCACATAAAATTAATTTATCATACGATATTAAAAACTATAATACAATATCATTTGGTTAACATAAATAACAACGAAAATATATAAAACTATATAGTATTGGATATCTTCTTATATACGATGTTCTTGATTTGAAATTAGAATCAACCAAGTCGACACATAACAAAGTGACCACATTACAACCAGGGCTTGGTAATGTTTTTGAGTTATTGTATTAGTGATTTGGTTATGAGGTTGAACTCGAGTATTAACGAAGTTATTATATTTTATATTAGTGATTTGGTGATGAGGTTAAACCCGAGTATTAACCTAGCACGACCAACTCAATTGACCAAAATATTTTTTTTATTTTATTTACTAAAAACAAGTACAAATCCTGTGATCAGCGTGAGTAAAAGATATTCATTAATATTTAATTAAAAAATTTCATTAAATAATATTTATAAATGAAAAACATGGAATCAATATTTAATACAATGTACCTATATTAATTTATTGAAAATATTTTATAAAATTTAAATTGTACAAAGTTACATAAACATGCCTATTTAAATTAGTACATGCATTGCACATAGCTGATAATAAATTAAATTATATTTGTTGCAAAATATGTGTTACTTTAAAAATTTTATTCAGAAATTCGATTTGACTATAACGTGATGGCATAAAATAATTATTTTGGTAAACTTTTATCATATATTTAAAAACCAATGTGAATAATAAGTATAAATATAAAACTTATATTGTTTTCTTAATTAAAATAAATTTATTTTCTTATAAAATATCCAAATCAAAAAATTTAAGTAGTTGAGTAAAAAAAATAAATCATAAGATTTTTTATGTCAAAAAAATAGACACTCTTTATCATGCTAAAAAAAATGAACAGTGCAGTTCACACAAAAATTATTTGAAATTTCGTAACAAAAAATGAATTAAATGGAGACCCACTAATTATACCAAAAAAAATTACCATAATTTTTTCTATAAAAAAAATATCGATACACGCACATTATATCAAAATATCCTTTCATGTTATTTTGTCGGAGTTACAGTAATTTTATTATGTTAATTTCATACGAAAAATCAAAATAAAAATGAAACCCACGCCTAAAAACCAATATATTGATCTGCGCATTACATAAAAAAAAGTGCAACGCATATTGATTAATTTTTGAAAATATTTGATTTTTCCTACAAAAACACAGTCATCAAATAACTTAAATAATTTTTCTCACTTTATACCATATATTGATTAATTTATTTCCCATAGAAACAACCATCAATACCAAAATAAAATTCATCCAATTTATACCATATATTAATCACATGATTTGAGTAATCAAGTTATATTAAAATATGACTTAATTACTTCCTTAAATATTTTATCCCATATATTAATTAATTCACATGATTTGAGTAATCAAGGTATCTTAAAATTTAGTTTAATTACTTCCTTAAATAATGAGCCGCAATTTCCATAAGTGCTCATTTGAAATATACCATAAATTGTTAAATTAATTTCCTGAAATAGTAAATAGATTTTTTTTTTCAAGGAAATAGTTACTATTTAAGAAATAATCAAAAATTTATATGGATTGGTTCCAATGCATCCACTTATTTAAAGTGAGAACGTGAGACTCATTTTTAGCCACAAGATTTGGTACATCATGTGTGGCCAAGATTTACTCTTTTCTTTTTATTATTTTAATTATTTAAATATTATTTTGACCCGTTGACTCCGACATTGACCGTTTACTTCCGTCGTTGACCGTTGACTTCCGGTGAAATTTGTTGACTTCTGGCGTTGATCGTTGACTTCCAGCGTTGACTCCGACGTTGACCGTTGACAACGAACCTTCCAACTAGGTTAGTTCTCTGTAGTTGCTAGTTAGTTCTATGTAGTTGCTAGGCTAGTTCTCTGTAGTTGCTAGGTTAGTTGTCTGTAGTTGCTAGGTTAGTAGTTGTTAGGTTAGTTCTCTCTAGTTGCTAGGTTAGTTCTCTGTAGTTGCTAGGTTAGTTCTATGAGTTCTCTGTAGTTGCTAGGTTAGTTCTATGTAGTTGCTAGGTTAGTTCTATGTAGTTGCTAGGTTGGTTCTCTGTAGTTGCTAAGTTAGTTCTTTGTAGTTGCTAGGTTAGTTCTCTATAGTTGCTAGGTTACTAGTTGCTAGGTTAGTTCTCTGTAGTTGCTAGGTTAGTTCTCTGTAGTTGTTAAGTTTGTTCTCTGTANCTAAAATTTACATTTTTTATTTATGTTGGAATTAGTTATTATGAAGTAATAATATGGAGATTCAAAACTGAAAAATGTACATGTAAACAAATTATTTCTCTTGCTATTTATGTTATAAAAATATTATATTCATGATTAAAAATAAATAAAATAATAATGTCATTGCAATTGACCTGATAACCTTAATATCAAATTGGCCAATATATAATCAGTAAAACTTAAAAATACTGCATATATGGTTGTTGGTAGTATTTTTGGGCATGTGGTAACCGAGTTACCCGACTCGGGTCATTATCAAAGGAAGGCTATTCGGAGCATCGTTCACTACCTAGTCGTCAAAGTCACATAACCGAAAACAAGGTCCTGCACATTCTACTCGCTTGATGGGATTTGATTGCACAAAATTAAACTAAGAATCTAAGAGCAAATGATAATGATGTAAAATTGGGGAGAAAGATCGAAACTTTGGTAGCACGGAGTATCTATAACTCAAGAAAACAAAAATAAACAAAGAGAAAACATGCGAACATAGTGATTCTAGGTAACCGAACACGGGCTTTCTACACTAAATCATCACGCTTTGAACAAAGTCGAGACCTTTATACTAGATAAGCACATATTGATTCCTAACACACAAAACAAGCAATGAAAATAAACAAAAACCTAGAAACGAGCATAACACAAAATTCGAAAAATAAACTCGAAGTAATAAGTCCTAAGCAAGGTACTTACTCTCCTATCGCGTGCCCGGACGAAAATAACGAATAAAGATCGAAACTTGGATAAAAATAAACTTGCCGGAATTTCGCCGAAAAAATGAGTTATGAACCTCCAAACAAAAGCATAAATAGAAATAAGAGAAAATAGAAAGGATTTCCCAACTTAAAAGTTGAGAAATGAGGGGTGATGTCCAAAAATACAAAGCACAATGTCTATATATAGCTACACCACAAACACACACTAAAAACATGCACATTTACTAATTTCGAGTGTTCGCAGGTCTCGAAAATGACTTCGCCGCGAGTTTTTTCATGAAAAAACACTGAAAATGCACGTACGCAGGCCGCATGTTCGCTGCGAGTGTGGCACTGATGGCGCCCTGGGTTGGCGTTTGGCGCAGCGCGAGCTGAAGTTCGCAACGAGTGGCGCGGGGTCCTGGCTGGAGCTTGCCGCTTCGCTGGGCACGAGTAACATCTCACAGCGAGTAGCGCGAGAGGGATGTGGCGCGGGGCATTTCACGGGGCGCGGAATGGACTTCGCCGTGAGTGCCTGGGCTGTGGTCATCGGGCATTTGGCGTGCCGCGGAAGGAGTTTCGCAGCGAGTGCTACGGATGGAGGGTCACGCGTGCCGCTTCGCTGGGCGCCAAGGTCTTCTCGCGGCGAGTGTGTGGAAGTGCTGTGGGTGCGTGCCGACTTGTGGATCGTGAACCTTGCTTCACAGCGAGTGTGTGCCCGGCCAGCTTCCTCATGCGCGCGTCTCGCGGAGCGCGAGTCCCGTTTCGCTGTGAATGTTGGGTTGTCCTCGGGTTAGACTCGTGGCTCGATTAAGTGACTCGGTTGGCTTGTCTCGAAATGACTCGACATTGAAATCATGAAAAATGGTTCGGACACAAGCTCGTCTTCCCGATCGTACCAATTGGACCTACACCACACCAAAATACGCAAGAAAAACGGCCAAACTACAAAAACACATAATCAAAGCGAAAATACATAAAACACGACAAAATGGACCGGATGACAAAAAAACGAACCTAAAATCACTAAACTAAAACACATAAATCACATGAAAATAAACACAAAAACACAATAAACAATGGTCATGTATAGAAACAAATATTTGACTTATTTAACATATTTATTTAGTGGTAAATAAATAAATATATTAAATATTATAATAAGTAAAAAAATTTACCAAATAAATACATATATTAAATAATATAAATATATTATTATTTATTATGTTATTTAAAATATGAATTTATTTAGTAAATATTTATTTATTTAGTATATTATTTAATTATTTAATATATTTATTTATTGGCTTAAGTGCTAATAAAACCATGACCTTTTCGAAAATTGCAATTATATAATATTTTTTAACATTGCAATTATATAAATTATATAGCGTTTAATATATATAAACACGAGGTATGAATAAATGAAATTGAAGTTAAAAGATAATATAAATTGTATTAAATTATAATAATAATATATAAATTTTTATTAATTTTAATATAATAAAATAAATTATATAATATTAATAAAAAATAAATTAAAATAAAGTAAGATAGAATTTATTATAATATACTTCATTTAAATTAAATTTTATTTAAATAAATTTACATTTTTATTATTTATTAAATAAGATTAAATATGTAAATTTGAAAATTAAAATTAATAATGACAAAATTAAATTAAATTAGAGTGTACTTTAATCTAGTTTATCTATTAATTTAATTTTATCATTATTATTTTTCACTTCCAAATATATGTAAGTAATATTATTTTAATAAAATATAAATGTATAAATTTGTTTAAATTTAATTTAATTTAAATGCACTATACTATAATAAATTCTATCATACTTTAGTTTAATTTATTTTTTATATAATATTATATAATTTATTTTAATATATTTCTATTATTAAAAGTTTATATATTACTATTTTATTTTAATATAATTTACATTATCTTTTATATTTTATCTGATTTATCATACCGAGTGTCTATATGTATTAAACACTATTAACACACTACTTGGATAGGTATGTTGGTTACAATGCCTTCATCCAACCTTGATGTCTCAAGTTCGAACCCCAACAATGTTAATATTTTTTATGGCCACGTCAGCGGAAAATTGCCATGTTAGCCATGTCAGCAGAAAATTGTCATGCCAACATCCATGAAAATCGTCTCGTTAACAGCCATGTCAGAAAAAAAAAAACTCGGATTTGGGCCTTGTGCATCTAATTGCCAACAAAAGTCAAAGTTGTGTATGTATTTTCCAACTTTGAAAGTGGTGCATATAATTGCAATTTTCGAAAAGGTTGGTTTTATATATTTACTTATTTGGTAAATATTAATTTAAAATGCAAATAAAATTTAATTAAATACATTAACTATTTATTTAGTAAATATTTAATTAAATAATATTTATTTATTAAACATTTGATTAATATATATTAGATATATTATTTAATATATATATATATATATATAAATATGATGAATAAAATTATATTGTCTAATATATTATTTATTATATTATTTAATATATTTATTTATTTAGTAAATATTTATTTAATATATTAAAAAAATTGTTAAAATTTAAAATTTGTATAGATTGAATATATATATATATATATAAATTATAATATATATATATATACATATATATATATAATAAATTAAATAATATATATGTATATATATTTTGGATAAATCGATGTTGGTAAGTATATAAGTGAAATCAAATACTTAATATAATATTTGTTAGATCAAATGGTTCATGAGTCTTTGCAATGCCAGACTCGGGTTCGAATCCTCCTCTTTACATTTTTTTTATTTTTTTGTGTAGCGCTGCCACGTAAGCGGCCACGTAGAATTAAAATTCAACAACAAAAAAAAATCAGGAGAAATTTTCACGTAGGCAGCCGGTAACTCTGACTTGCCATAGGCGGTCAAAGGACAAAAAATCTATTTCTTTACACTTAGTGGACCATTTCCAAAAACGGACATTTACTTGGACCAAAAGCAAAAAAGGGGTCATTTAAGGGACTAAAAATCTTTTTTTGCGTAATAATATTATTGAACTTCTCATTTAGTTTTGAATTATAATTAATTCGTCTCCCTATTTATTGCTCGATTTATATTCTCGTATTTAAGATTTAACGTACGTTAATTAATAATTATTGACGATATAATTAATCAATTTCTAGAATCCGAAACTAGTACAATTTAATTATTTATTATTATGTCAGAAATTAATCCACCGGCTGAGCTTGACATAATAATCTTTTTTGAGCTTATTCCAGGGACGTCATCAACTCGGTCTTTTCCGAGATACGATGACCGTGAACAATATTGGTGGCATATCATGCAACCGACATTACTTACCAAAATATCGAGTGTCGATCTACCAAAATAAGTCTAACCTATGATAAATCAAATAAGTAAGTACCGACTACATATGCCCATACATGGTCTTACGGGGTTAAGAATATGCAACAAATACTGAGGTCTAGATTATTACTTGGTCAGTATAAAATAATCTTATCCTTCAGTGGGTTTGTTCAATACATCTAAGATGTACTAATGTAATCTATTAGTCTAAGATCAACTAATTCCAAGATTCACACTACATTCTTTAACGATAGGGATTTAATTTCTGTCTAGATTGTGAACCATTATTTATATTTTACAAGGAACTGATAATATGATCTTACTGTTCCAGACCCGGAACCATAATATCTACAATATAAAACAAAGGAACAATGTTCACATAAATAAATTAAATACAAGCATCCACTTGGCTAAAAACATACATCTCATTCAAAATGATATTGTTGAGTAACACAAAGCCGAGCTTTTATACTCCAACATATCTCTCCTTCGAGTATGGTGACCTGACCATCGAACCCCTGGGTTTTGTCATAGTAGGATAGGATTTCCTTCGGATCGATCCGCATCTTCTTGGAGGTGTTAAGCTACAAAACACTTGCGTAGGCCCTCGTATCCACCAAGATTTTATGCACCAGTATGTGACAGATCGACACCGTCAAGACCATCTCGTCTGAGTGGGGATGATCAAATGGCTTGTGATCCTCATTAAAAAAGGTAATCGGGTTTTTTTCGACCTGGTGGTCGATTTTGGACCCAAGCTTCTAATCTGCTGTGACGCATTATACGCCCTTCTGGTGTAGGACGTCACCTATCTTTGAGAAACGGTTGGCCCTCTTCGGCTGGTGTTCACAAGGCAGATCGGTGAGGTCCTCCTGGATTTTGGTCGGTCTGTTCGGGGTTTCACCTGGGGTGACGAGTCTCGTGCGCTCTATCTATCCTGGGAGGAGCTTGCTTCTTGCTTACCCCAACTAAAGTTTAGGATCTCCGGTGGGGGCCTTATCAACCTTTTCTGGTTGACCTCTGTATCCCCGTCCTCTTCATCGTCCGGGTCGTCATCTTCTCAGCCTCATCATACCTCAAGGTTTTCTCATAAACTTTTTCACTTACGGATCACCAATTAGTTTTAGAAGGGTAGAGATCAAACTATAACAATAGGGGGTGTTATGCTCGATGGATTTATGGTATGCACATTATCATGATTTATCGAGTTGATCCTCATTGGTTAAGACTGGTTTGGCTTGGGAATGATCCCTTTGTTTTCCTTGTATACGGTTGTTGCGCCAGCCGAGTACACACTCTGATAGTTGGTCCGAAGCTCTTCTTGCGATCACATGTTGTTGTGCTCGGGATAAGAATTTTTGGTATGTAAGGTGTTTATTCTGGCACAACGACCACTTGAACATGAAGTTTGGCTTCAGTCCTGAGAAGGCCGATACTAACAGAGTTTGTTGGTGGCATGGGTTAATGTTTCGTACACGATCATTGAACAAAGCAATATAGTTCTTCAAACTCTCCTCGTCCCCTTGCACGATGTTGGTACAATTCTTTGGGGATCATGAAAATTTGGGACCTAATTAAGTGAGATCAAAAAGTCGTCCTTGAATGCTTCCACCTTCAGATATAATGATGGCGAAGTGAATGGTACCACCTTTGCACCTTAGGGCCTAATGTGAGCGATAATATCCAACATCTGAGGGCATCCTCAGCCCCGTGGAGATCCATCCACGAGATGTAGTGGCCGAGGTGAGCGTCGTGATCTAAGCTACCATCGTATAACCCTTCTTGGAGAATTTTCATCTTCTTGGGGAAGGGATAAAGCAATATTTCTGGCTCCAATTGTGAGGTCGAGTCGACCACTGAGCTGATCACGACTAATGGCAGTGGTGTGGACTTTCTATAGGCTATTTTTTTGCCAACCCTTTAGCTAAGAAATTTTCTTCTTTCGGTCTGTGACTTCGACGGAATCGTGCCTCGTTGATCTGCTTCTTAAAAGCTTTTCTCTTAGGTTGGGTTTGGCTTTCGGCCTTTATAACCGTTGAAATACTGATGGGTATGTGGATTTCGTATTCGAAGTAGGCTCCAACTGGCTCTTCCTCGTGAAGTATTCTGCAATTGAACCGATTCCTTGCTTTTGCGTTGTGTCAAGTGTACTTCCTTTTTAGTGGTTTTTTTGGGATAGCTGACGTCGTTGGGAGTGTTTGTGCCAAGAGGCTCGAGAAACCTTTGAGAAATTTAGGAATCTGGAATAACAAGGTGAAGTCGATGCTTGGGGCCACCTCATGGTTCTTTTCGACCCCAGAAAGCTCTTGATCATCGTGGCTCCAAGATGATATTTTTCTAGTGTTTCTTTTTTTATGTAAATGCCGACCGAGATCGCTGCAAACAAATTATGGAGCCCTTCCTACAGCGTTAATCTATTGACGTATGAAATATAACTCAACTAGTGGGGAATCTTCCATAGGTAAAAACAAGAGAACCAATTTAAATGAGGTCGGATGACTGTGTTTGTTATATATTAAACCAGCTCTGATGCTGTGCTTATGAACAGTTTTTAGAAAGAAAATAATTTTGTGTCCGTTATTACAACAATGAGGGAGTATTTATAGTGCAAAAACCACGGACACTTTTAACGATGTTTGTAGAGTAGCATTAAATGCGATTTCATGGTGCATGCTGCTTGACAAGGGAGGGTCCACCCCTAATGATCACCTTTCGACAGTATGATGGACATGCGTCCCGTCTGCCATTAATGCGCTTGCAGAGGTCGGGTTCTGAAGGATATAAATTGATCTCCAAACTCGGTTCTTTAAGTACTGTAGGTTATTCCCTTTGATGTCGAGCTGAATGGCATGTCCATCATTCTCTCCTTGAGGTCGGGTGGATGTTGATTGTGCCACGTGTCTTGTATGGATTACACTTTTCAGTTTCAATGTCAACACATATTTGAAAATAATTTTTCTGTTAGACATATAACATTATAAATGTAACTAAAATAATTATTAGTTTATAAAATTTTAGGGTATAAAATTTGTCTCATTTTAAATATTTATCTCTCTACAAGCTATTCATTTGTTGTACACTTATTTTTATTATTTCTTAATAATAATATAAATGCTTTTAAATGTATTCATTTTTTCACGATACAATTCATTTTAAACACATATATTGTACATGGGTGTTCGTACTAGTATCTATTTATAATGAAAGATTGATATACTGATAGGTCCAAAATGTGCAATTTTATATATTTAATAGTGTATATTTATACACTTAATTTATTCGCATGTTTATATTTTTTAACTTATTTATTATTTGAATAGATTCATATACTTTAACATTTTTTGTTGTGTTTTCAGTAACATTATTTTACTACAGATTTTCCATTAAACATCGGGGCGAGAGTCTGAGGCCGATTATTGGATGCCTCAATATTAGGCCAATTAAGGCCCACAAAGTGTAGTATAATTGAGCGCCACCCTTTGCCACGTGATGTAATTGAGGCTACTCATTCTTCTTTCTTGGGCCTAGAATTTTGCAATGTAATTGGGCTAAATGTAAGTGGGAATTATTGTACTAGTTTAGATGGAATTGGGTTGCTAGAGATGCTCATGATTTGTATGACTATGTCTTATTTGTATGTGGAATTCTACGATGATAATATGAGTGTTGGTAAAATATATTGTACTAGTTTAAATGATTTTAGTTAATTATATTCGGTTAAATATTATTAAATGTTTTTAAATTGGAATCAAGAACATGATTGTTGATATTTTTTTATTTACTGATGGTGAGTTGATTTTTAATCAAATTGTGTTGTTGATATGTATTTGTGATTATTTTGATCAATGTTGGTCATATTTAGTGACTTGATGTTAAAAGTCGGTGTTTTATGTCTCGTAATCGTAAATAATAAAATAATGAGGTGGGAGAATAATTTTTGGAGTTGAAAAACCTTTGGCAAAAAAAAAAAAACAGAGTTAATTCATGCTATCCATTTTTATTGTTTATGAATTATAAATTTTTTATTTAGTTTGGCCAAGTACGTTTAATATTTATTTATTTGCAAGAGACGAGACTTTAATCCGTAATTGTTATTGTTCTTGTTTCGTTAGTAGTAAACGAGGGGTCGTCATCTCTTTGGTACCTTGAACATAAGTTAAATGGTCCGCGTTTTCGCGTCCGTTGCTTAGACGAATCTATTTTCCTTAGATTTAATGCTGCTAGTGTATTAAATCTTAAGAGCTTATTCTAGGTTGTCCACTAGTTAGGTTTAGTCGAAGAGCTTATTTCGATTTAGTATTCGGCAAAGAAAAATCTAGTTAACAGAGCTTATTGTTAGTTAAGATAGGTAATTTATTAGCAATTTAGAAAAAGTGTCAAATTTAACTAATGTTAGATTTAGATTAGGTGATAACTGAACTGAAAATTAGATTTTTAACTCATTTATTTGATTTTTTATTTTTATTTTTATAAAATCAAAATCCCCCATTTATTATTTTCTTAGTTTTCATTCGATTAATACCAGAATAGTCACAATTTAGTTCCTACTCGTCGTGAGATCGACCATTACTCTCCGCTACTATTAGTTAGTGAAGGTTAGTTGCGAAAAAAAAATATAAATTCTAATTTGCCGCGCTGCAACACGCGGTCATATACTTTTTAATTTCCAAATAATTTATTTGTTTTGAAATTAACCATAGAAAAAAAAATGAATGAATATCGATTTAGTTATAATTAATATTAAAAAACGTGGTGATGAAAACTTGAAGTCCTAATGAATATATATAATTTTTGAAAATATTACTTTCATAATTTGAATGTCTATTTCAAAATATAAGATGGAATAAAGAAAAATATTGAATGTAATACTAACTTTTAAAAACATTAAATTTGTTTAATTAAATTTCTATTAATATTTATTAAATATTTTGAAAATATTCAAATAACCTAAGAAAAATTGATATAAAATCAAAGGATAATAGACATTTAAAGTTACCGTTTCTCGATATGGATATACGCGAAAGCTACAAAACAATACCAATTATTTTTTAATTTGATTCAATTGAAATTATGCCAATCATTCAAGGTTTTTATTTTTTAAGTTTTAGTTCGCCTTTTCCAAACAATTTGGTAATTTTGAAATCCATTTTTCAGCCCTAGGGATGTAAATGAACACCGAGACACAAACATTGAAATATTCAATTCATAAGGTATATATATATATATTTCAGAAAGTTGAAGATCTTATTCTGTGACCAGATCAACTCAACAAATTTACCATTTCAAATAGCCTCCAAATTAATATATTATAGACAACATGGCATGCCACTATGATCTCGAGCCACTATATATACAACCATAATATAATCACGGCTGCATACAATTTTCTACTAGCTAACGACGCATATATACAATTTCTACTTAAATGGCTACTAATTCTATTTCTTCTTTTTCTTCTTCTTTGTCCTTGATGGGTCCTCCAAATCTTCAACTCATAGAAGACATGACCCGAGATGCTGAAGAAGTCCAGCAAAATGTGTTGTCTCAAATCCTAACACAAAATGCGGAGACCGAATATCTCAAAGGCTTGGGTGTCGATGGGGCCACTGATCGCGAGACCTTTAAATCTAAGGTCCCGATAGTCACTTACGAGGATATCCGGCTATTGATTCGGAAAATAGCCAACGGAGATCCTTCCCCAATTTTATGTGCTCAACCCATCACTGAATTTATTTTCAGGTGACTATAATCGTAAACTAGTATTCATCTTGTGCACATGCACAAAGAAAAATAAAAATTCATATATTATATGTATGTATATAATATATAAAATTTTTATTAGATAATGGATGTATTACATTTTAAATTTTGACTATATGCAAATGTGTAATGTAAATATAAATTATTTAACTTACGTATGAATTTTTATATTGATGCCATAAATTTTAATGGACAATATAATTTAGCAATTTAGAGGGACCATACAATTAATTAATTAGAAAAGTATTATGATTATTTTTATCTTTTTTATAGCAATTGTTTATGTGATTTTAAGGTGTTTAATTATGATTACTCATGCCAATTAACTAATATTAGATAAAAATCGCTTAAAAAGACGAAAAATATTTTATTTTAGAAAAAGTATTTTAAAGAAAAAAAATTGCAATACATATTTTTTATAAGTATGTAACTTCCACATACTATTTAATGTAAAATTATAATCAGTTAGTGTTAGTAGTAATATTATATAATAAATTGATTTAAAATTGTTATTACACTTTATTAATATATAAAATGTAATGTTTCTATATTAATTGAAAAAATGAGCGGAAAAATTATGAAGGTTTTATTAATTATGTTTTATTTATTGTTCTGTTAGCAATTATATATATATATCCATGACAAACAAATATTATCATAATTTTTCTTTTTAATTTAATTTCCTGTTTTGGATTTTTTCTACTTTGAATAGCTCGGGAACAACAGCCGGGGTACCCAAACTCATACCGTCGACTGAAGAAGAGAGGGATAGTCGCATGCACTTTGTCGATCTTATTACGCCTGTTATGAACCAGTAAGTGTCCATACAAGGACATAGTTATGTACCCTAAAATTTATTTGCCGTTTGCATTTTGAAAGATTTTTAAAACAAATGATCAGAATTGCTTATTTGAAATCATCTATCCTGCGCTGCATGATAGCATAGGAGAAGTCGAACTCTTATACATATATATACAACATGGAAACTTGGAGGACGCACCTTTCACTAATTATGTACTTAGAAGAGAGATTTCAAGAAACATCAGGATATATTGAGTTCTGATTGGTTTTTTTTAGTTAACTAATATTAATTTTGAAAATGTTGGTTAGATTAGGTTTGGGTGTTGAGTTTATAATATTTAAAAAAACTAATTAATATTGATTTGACATAAAAACATCAGATGACTCAATAAAATGATCATGAATATTAAAATTATGTGGGTCAATAAATAAACATTAATGAATTAAAGTTGATGTTATACTTCTGTCATTTAGTGTGAAATACAATGAGTGAGTTTTAATAGTAACTAACTATTATAGGGAAAATTTCAAAATTAGTCACACAGATACAGGGGGGTGACAATTTTGGTCCCGACGGAATGCACAAAATATGAATAGTCCCACAGCTTTTAAAAAATAATCAAAGGTAGGACTTTTTCACCGGATTTACTATTTCAGCCCGGAGCGCCATGCGCCACGTGGCGCACACGTGGCTTACCTTTTATACGCTACCATCCGACGTAGATAGGAAAAAATTCAAAACTAGTCCCACAAGTATAGAGGGGTAACATTTTTTGTCCCAATGGAATGCAGAAAATTCAAAACTAGTCCCACAACTTGTAAAAAAATATGAACACGTCGGATACCACGTGGCGTTCCGGGCCGAAAATAGTAAATCCGGCGAAAAAGTCCTACTTTTGATCATTTTTTAAAAGTTGTGGGACTATTCATATTTTCTGTATTCCGTCGGGACCAAAATTGTCACCCCCTATACCTGTGGGACTAATTTTGAAATTTTTCCCAACTATTATACGAAGAGAATAGTTAAAAAAATCTAATAAAATATATAATATAGGGATTTGTTTCCATAATTAACCAAAAAAGAAGGGCCTAGAATTATATACACTAGTGTGTGGCCATTGTTTTTAAATTAAATCGGGTTGACACAGTCCGACCGGATGGACCGAGAACCAGTTTATAACCAGTCTAGGTCGCTTGAATAAAATATTTGTTATCGAATCCGTCAACACCAGTCGGTTGAACTGGTAGGATCGATACGATTTTCTAAATAAATTTTGTTACATTTAAAATTATTTTAAATAAAATTACATGTTTAAATAAAATGGAGATTTATAAATTATTTATCAATTAGTTTAAACATTTGAATTTATAAATTGTTTTGATTAAGTAACACCTTTTATTTAAATTTATTACAAAAAGTACTATATATATATATATACACATATATATATATATTAAAATATTTATAAATTAAAATCTGAACAAAGCACAAATGATTTAATAAAATAACATGATCGT
This sequence comes from Striga asiatica, assembly GCA_008636005.1. Lineage (NCBI taxonomy): Eukaryota > Viridiplantae > Streptophyta > Magnoliopsida > Lamiales > Orobanchaceae > Striga > Striga asiatica. The sequence goes on from BKCP01010181.1 coordinate 1,023,999, forward strand.
TTCGATGATGGTCCGGGTATGAAAACCTTATATTCACTGTACATTAATAAAAATTTTAATAAAATATTATTTTATTAACATAAATAATAATAAAATGATATATAAATATTCATAAATCATTAAACATGTCGTCATAAAAATATTGTTAATATGATTATTTTAAGTTTGGACTACATCTCATTCATGTAACAAAGTATTTTCAATATTAAAATTTATATTTAGGTTCAATAATCGATTGGGTCTGGTCAAACTGATACATAACTTAGTCACCTGGGACCAACCAAATTGTGTCATGTTTTTTTACTATTTTAAATATCACCTAAAAGTAATTTAATCAACTTGCGCAGTACCCTAATTCAATCACCCGATTGATCCAAAGAAAATTTCCTTGTTTTTGAAAATATATTTAATTTTATGATAATAAAAATTATGATTCATATAATAAATATCTACACTCAATGATAGTATATTAAGATTATAAATTATATATCTAAAGATAAATTAATTATTTTTACTTTATGCATGTTATTAAAAAAATAAACATAGTAATTTTTAAAAAATTAAGATTAATTGATTGATTATACAATTTAAAGATTATTAATTTTAGCGTTCAATATTTTTTTTTTTAGAAGTTCAAATATAAAGACTGAGATTCTAAACTCTTTATTATATTTTGAATTGAGATTTCATAAATATAGAGACCGAGATTTTAATGTTGTCCGTTGTTTTTAAGAAAAAAAAAAAAACTAAAGACATGCACACTTAATAGATCTTAGCTAGATTTTTTAAATAATAAAATGAACTAAAGCCTGAAATTTAAGGTAACATTTAATGTTGTATGATTTTTTTAAAAAAAATAAGAAAAATAATAAAACTTATTATTTATGGGTAATATTAAATTCTGACATATTTCTTTGCTACTATTTTTAGTAAATGGTTATTCTTATTATATATACTAGTACGTACCCCATGCGATGCATGAGACAGAGATATTAAATGAGTTATTTTCACAGGCTCTGTCCGTTTAAGTCTAAAAAGCAACAGAATTATCATCTACTTTTCACCTCTTTTAATCAGCGTTAAGTCTAAAAAAACAATAAAGTTATAATCTATTTTCTACTTTAATCGGCATTGTTTTTAGCCAGAACATTAAGTATAAGTATGTTAGGGCTATCTTGTAAAATAATTAATATATTATCTCATTATCACATTTATACTAATATAAATTTAATTATAGTATATATATTTATTCCTTGATATAAGGGAAAATAACAATTTTGCTTATTCTTGTTCACCATATAATACTTAATTATTATTTTATTATAAACTTTGTTTTCATATAATATCATTATTATTTATAAAATTTATAGAAGTTGTACCCCTTCTTTTTCTTTTTATTTTATGTAATGAAAAATATTTAATGCATGTTAGTATTATTTATTTATGTAATCAATTTAAAATATGTAAATAAATTTAAAATTATTTAGTTTATAAATATTTTACACAATATACACACATATTTTTTCAGAATTTAATTTTGTATACAAATTAAACAACTTTGATATAACACATGCCAAAAACTCAATCTCTTCTATAACTAAATTTTTTTTAATTTTCATTATAAGGATTTGTAGTTTATTTAGCATACTCTGCAATGAAAATATATTTTAGAAGAATTTCATTATAGAAAGAAATCAAAATAAAAAAAATGATAAAAAAATAATCTTGATTGCCAATAATATACAAATAAATTCTAAAGGACAATTCATATATTTTAATTTTAATTTTTTATCATTAGTAAAACTATTTAATGTAATGGAAAATTATATTAATTTGAAGAATAATTTATTTTTTATATATAACGAAATAAAGCTTAAGAAATAATTACATTGGCAAAGATTAATTCACCAACTTGATTTCGCCTGATTATTGGAATAAAAAATTCTACCTAAAACCTGTTACGATTTTTTATAAATATTTTTGGATAAAAATATTTGTGAAAAAAAGTTAATGTTATTGTTAGAACTTAAAATATGTTGTAATATTTATCTTGATCAAAATATTATCAACATGAATCACTGTAATTTATTATGTATATCAATGAAATTATTGCAGATATTAGTAAAAATTTTTAAGAAAATAATATTTTTAATCATTTCTGTTTTGATCTTATTTCAAAACATGTATATAAAAACAATTAATGCATATATTTAAAAAGTTTCCAAAAATAGGTATACATTAAATGTTTCCAAAATCTTTTACTATTATTTTTAGTAAATAGTTATTCTTATTATATATATATATATAGATATAGATATAAATATTTATAAAAAGGATGATGAAATAAGTTGAGCTAACGTTTAAAATATACTACCAACAATCATATGGAACAACCTATCCTATAAGTATGCTGTTCAACAAGAGTTAACCGATTTAAATATATAAATTAAATTTTATTATTATATTGCAACTACATTTATAAACCAACACAATTAATATTAAAATTAATTAAAAATTAAACAAGAAAATCGTACCCAAAAAAAATTAAACAAGAAAACAAGCATGCACCTTCGCCAAAATAGGTATTTTTATTCGACTTGCTTTTATTATTACACTACAAAAAAAAAAATGTTGAAATTCAATGAAAAGTTCTGACGGAAATATATTTCAATGAAATTCCAACGGTAACTCCAATGGATATTCCAATGTTATTATTTTCGTTGGAATTTTTCAATGGATTCCAACGGGAATTCCAACAAAAATATTCCATTGGAATGAGTCTTTAATTAAAATTTTTGTTGGATTTTGACGATTCCAACGGTAGATTTTCCAACGGGGTGGAAATAAAAATCCAACGAAATTGCATACTCCAACTGAAATTCCTATCTTAAAAATCCATTGGAATAATAGCCGTTGAAATCATAAAATTCTATCTAAAATTCCAATGTATAACTCATTCTAATGGAATATTTTTGTTGGAATGATTCCAACGGTATTATACCATTGGAATACCTGTTGAAATTTCCATTAGAATATATTATATACCAATTTTTTTGTTGTGATAGGTACGTCAAGGGACTCACAGAAGGCAAAGTGCTTTACTTCACATACGCAAGGCCCGAATTGACTACCCAAGGAGGGATCCCCGCTCGGTCAGCAATCACGAGTTTGTACAAGAGTGGCACCTTCACCGCCCGACAATCCTTCCCTTACAGCGCCTACACCAGCCCAAACGAGGCCATCCTCTGCCTCGACACCCACCAAAGCACCTATGCCCAACTGTTATGCGGCCTTTACGAACGCGAACAAGTCCTCTCAATCGGGGCCTCCTTTGCCTCCACCCTACTCCTAGTCATCAAGTTCCTCGAGCTCAACTGGCAACAACTCGCCCAAAACATCCGTGCCGGCTCTGTTGACCCCAATCTCACTCATGCCTCGACCCGTCAGGCCTTGGCCCGCACAATGAGACCCGACCCGGACCTGGCCGACCTCATAACCCGCGAGTGCGCATGCAGTAATTGGAAAGGGATCATCGCCCGCATCTGGCCGAATGTAAAGTACCTGGACGTGATAGCCACGGGACCCATGGCCCAGTACATCCCGGCACTCAACCACTACAGCGGTGGGCTCCCTATCGCAAGCACCATATATGTGTCCTCCGAGTGCTTCTTCGGGATCAACCTCAACCCGCTGCGTACCCCTCCCGAGGCGTCGTCCTACACCCTGATGCCTCACATGGCCTACTTTGAGTTCCTTCCGCACGGCCGAGGAGGAGAGGGGCCCATTGACCTGGTCAACGTCGAGCTCGGAAAGGAGTACGAGGTGGTGGTCACGACGCGGACGGGTCTCTACCGGTACCGAATGGGTGACGTCCTGCGGGTATCTGGGTTCCATAATCGGGCCCCGCAGTTCGTTTTCATCGGGCGGAAGAGCGTGCTCTCGAGCGTTAACGGGGAGAAGGTGGATGAGGCCGAGCTGCAGGCAGCAGTGGAGGTAGCTGCAGCGGTTTTAGCTATGGAGTGTGGGACGGGCTTGGTAGACTACACGAGCCGCACGGACAATACAGTCTCCCCGGGGCACTACATTGTGTACTGGGAGCTGCAAGAGAAGGGGAGCCAAGCCTGTGGGGATGTGTTGGCCAAGTGCTGCCTGGGGGTGGAGGAGTCGTTCAATTGGGTGTACCGTATGATGCGGGCTGCAGATAGATCAATTGGGCCGTTGGAGATCAGAGTAGTGAGGAAGGGGAGCTTCGATGAGTTGATGGAGCACGCCATCTCGAGGGGAGCTTCCCTTAGTCAGTACAAGGTGCCCAGGTGTGTTAGGTCCAAGGAAATGGCGGATCTTCTCGACTCACGGGTCGTATCCACGCATTTCAGCCCCTCGATGCCACATTGGATCCCGGAAAAACCTCTGTAGAAATTGTGCGCTACGTCCACAAATAACTTTATCGATATATTTCTTCCGTTCTATATGACATTACCTTTTTCTTTTTAATTGAAAAACAAAAAAGAATTTTAAGGTCTGATTTATGTAACAATATAATTTTTATATTATTCATATAGGAAATTGTTGGTATGTGGAATAAAATGATTATGATTTGTGAGTGTGAGTAACAAATATAGATGAATAGGAATATTTTACCAGGATAGTTCATAGAATTTGTAATGTGTGAGAGGCAAGCTTTTCAATGTATAGCACTTTTATTTCTGTTTGTTTTGTTACTTTGTTATAGTAAAATTTAGGGAATGACTATATTCCTACGAAATCATTTATACACATGTAGATTTTTGTAGTGTAGATAATCTACGGCTAAAAATACTGACGGAATGAGTCTCTAACGAAACTGTAGTCATTCCTTAAAATTTATCAAGTGAGGCCTATTTATCGAACCACTAAGGCCGTGTAATGACGTCCAGACAATTTTTACACCTCAATGTTATTGCTACGTGTATGCTTTTCATCCATTCATCCATACTTAAGTAAACTACATAATTTTATTTCTGGAAACTACTAAGAATATATGTGACTTTTATGTAGAATTTTTTAGAAAGTGGGCATCAACTCAACACTCCCCCTTGGTGCTCATTAGGATAACTTCGAGCTTTTCACGAAGGTTCTCGAATCTTGGTCTTGGTAGTGCATTCGTGAAGAAATCCACTAGTTGGTTCTTTGAGGTAACATACTTGAGTTCTAATTGCTTGTCGTTACTTGCTACTCGTAGAAAATGATATTTGATAGCAATGTATTTTGTCCTGTTATGATGTACGGGATTTTTTGCCATTGTTATTGTTGATTTGTTGCCGCAGTAAATCTCTGTAGGATTTTCTTAGTGTTCTCCCATGTATCCAAGAATATGCCTTAGTCAAATAGCTTGACTGGCCGTTAATATTGCTGCGAAGTACTCAGTTTCTACAAAAGATTGTGCCACACACTCTTGCTTTTTAGATGACCACGAGAATGTTCCTGAGCCAAGTGAAATTGTGTATCCTGAGGTGGTTTTCATGTCGTCAGCTGATCAACCTCAGTCACTGTCCGTGTAGCCTGTCAGTCTTGAGTTTTCATTATATTTGTACTGGATTCCGTTGTCTTTAGTACCCTGTAAATATTGTAGTATTCTTTTCGTGACTCCATAGTGATCTTGACTCGAACTTTGCATGAACCACGAAAGTAGACATGTCGCGTACAAGATATCTGGTCTTGTGGTCGTTAGATGTAGTAGACTTTCAATCAGGCTTCGGTATGTGGATGCATCTGTATTCGGCGTACCGTCGTCTTTGCTATATTTCTGGTTCACAACCATGGGAGTAGCCACGGGTATATTACTTTCCATCTGTATATTTCCTTTGTGAGATAATTGTCCCCTTTTTTTCTTGAGTTACCTTAATGTCGAGAAAATAACTCATTTTTCGAAGATCGGTCATCTAAAAGGTCTTCATCATATCTTTTTCAAGTTTCTTAATCATCTCTTCATTTTTCCCCGTATAGATATGGGACCTTAAATGGTTTGGACAAAAAGAAGGAAAGGCTTAAATGGTAGTAAATGCAGGCAGATAGAAGAAGAATAAATGCAAGCTAGAAAAAATAAAGTATTGACTCATAAGATATCTGACAAAAAAATCCACATCTTGTGTGTCTAATCTTACGTTGAAAAGAAATTAGTCAATCAATGTGATGCTTAATTATGAGAATAACATTCGAAACATTTTTGGCAGTTATGCGATTCATGTTATGGATCTGCGAAAAAATGGCAGATAATCGTAAATTGTGCGGCTTTCGATTTGAATATGCGATTGGTGAATATGCAATCATAATACGCATAATCATTAGTTATAAGACGTTAAAGATTTAGAAATGTGAGTCGTAAACTGTGCGAAAAATATCGTATGAACATAAAATATGCGACATTCAATTTAGATATGTGATAACTAAATATGTGAAATTGTTTCGCATATTATAAATTTTGCGGTGGATTTAAATATGATATTACAAAATATGCAAAAGTATTTCGCATAATTGTTAAGTATGCGTCCGATTTAGATATGTGTTGCTATATAGGCAACAAAATCTCAAAATCTAGCGTTAATTGAAGGTTCATGTAGATATGCAATTATAATATAGCATAACATTTTATGAACATAAGAAAGAAGAAGAAGAAGAAAAAAAAGAAGGAAGTCATTTGATGGATCGATGTGACAAGAAACGATTAAGTTATATAATCCGGATTATGTGGAGCCTTTTTCTAGCTATAAACTGGAAGAGCCAACTGGGACACGTATATTCCTAAGAACCTGGGGTACATATCCATTTAGATAGAAAAACATGTGGTTTAAGCAAAAATCAAACAAGAATTCTCCACCATCAATATAAATCTTTCACAACAGATTTACAAAAAGAAAAATAATTAAAAATTCAAAATTGTATTAAGCATGTTGCTTTGAAGATGATTGTAGCCTTTCCCTTGTTCTTCGCGTTTCACCCCAATTCACATACCATGATACCAAACACATAACAGAACCATCACCTATCATTCCCTCTCTCTCTCTCTCTCTCCCCCTAACTAACGTATAATAACGTTGTTCTTCTTCCCCCAACAAAAATCTCCCTCATCCCCCCGCCGGGAAAGTGACCCCTCCGCCCCACCCACGATGGCCCACACATCCAACACCAATCACAATCACAACCCGGCCGGCCACCTCGCCTCGCCGTTCGGCAAGCTCGACGGACTTGGGCCCGACGACTTCCGCGAGGCCGCGTACGAGGTCTTCTTCACGGCCTGCCGCTCTTCCCCGGGGTTCGGTGGCCGTAGCATGATCGCATGCTACGGGCCGGACGAGCAAGGGGACGGGTTTGGATCTGGCCTCGGTTCAGGGATGAAGCCGCCCGGGGTGGGGATGGCCGTGACAAGCCGCGTGAAACGTGCTCTTGGGCTCAAGATGCTGAGGCGGCCCCAGCCATCGAGACGGTTCAGCTTGTGTGGGCCCAACAATGTTGGTGCTGGCAAGTCGTCGAGCCCCAAGGCAGGTGGAGGGGGCCACACGGTGCCCGGGGCAGGGAGGATGAGGCGCCCGCTGACGTCGGCGGAGATCATGAGGCAGCAGATGGAGGTGACGGAGCAGAGTGACAACCGGCTGAGGAAGACGCTGATGAGGACCCTCGTCGGCCAAGTACGATCATCGTCATTTTTTGTTTGATTGCAAGCATGTGGATTTGTATGAGAAGATCAGATTAATTAATTTTAGGCTAAATTGCATTTTTAGTGCTTCTGATTTAACGTTATAGCATTTTTAATCTCGAGATTCTAACAATTTGCCTTTTGGTCCTGTAATTTCAGTCTTTGGCAACAAAGAGTTTTAAATTATAGAACTTGACTTAATAATAAAAAATCTACAAATTTAGAAATTTGTTGCAATTTCAGTCTTTTTGAGGACTGAAATTGCAGCAAAATATTAAATCATAAGACCAAAAGTCGGAAAGTGAGAATTTTGAGACTAAAATTGCTATGGCGTTAGAACCAACCGACTAAAAACACAGTTTTGCCTTAATTTTACAAGAATGAAGATTTTTGAATAAATGTTATTTTGATTGATATATTGCTCAAATTGTATGTATTGTTGAAATTAAAGGAGAATATATATATATATATATTTATATTTTGTTATGATATTATATGAATATCAGATGGGCAGGCGAGCCGAGACCATCATCCTCCCCCTAGAGCTACTCCGCCACCTGAAACCTTCCGAGTTCAACGACACCACCGAGTACCACCAGTGGCAGCTGCGCCAGCTCAAACTCCTCGAGACGGGCCTCCTCCTCCACCCCTCCGTCCCACTCCACGCCTCCGACCCTTCCGCCGCCCGGCTCCACCAGATCATCCGGGCTGCTGAGGCCCGGCCAGTTGACACTGGAAAGAACTCCGAGGCCATGCGCGCCCTCTGCAACGCTGTGGTCTCCCTGTCCTGGCGCACCCCGGATGGCGGGCCCACAGACATCTGCCACTGGGCCGACGGGTACCCACTCAACATTGAACTCTACAATGCGTTACTACGCTCGGTTTTCGACTCCAAGGACGAGACGCAGGTCCTTGACGAGGTGGACGAGCTGATCGAGCTCATGAAGAAGACGTGGTCCATGCTCGGGATCAGCCGGCCAGTGCACAACTTGTGCTTCGCGTGGGTGCTCTTTGAGCAGTATGTTGTCACAGGGCAAGCTGAGCCCGACCTGCTTGGGGCAGCAGCTGTGATGCTGTCCCATGAGGTGGCAGCAGATGCCAAGAGGGCTGATAGAGAGGCCGTTTATGTTAAGATGTTGGGTTCTGTGGTGGCAGCCATTAAGGTGTGGTTGGAAAAGAGGTTGTTGGACTATCACGGGAATTTCGAGAGGGGGAATGTGGGTGTTATGGAACACATGCTTCCACTGGTGTTCTCGTGTGGCAAAATATTGAGGGAGGACGTGCCTTGCTATGTGACATCGCCTGAGGGTGGTATTATCAATGGGGACGATTTGAGCGATAATAGGATCGATTATTACATCCGCTCGTCTGCGAGGAACACGTTCGCTAAGGTTCGTGTGTTGTTGCTTTTTGGTTTGGTCATGGTAATAGAAAACGCGAAAGAGAGATTTCCCTATGTGCCACGTTTTGTCTTTGTGTTAACAAAATGTCGATATCATTTTTAAAACAGGAATACTGACTACTATTTCGACCAAATGTCAGAGTTTTGCCAACACAAAGTGAAATTGTCACATTTCTACAAGTTTCCTTAAAAGAGGAGTATCAAAGAAAATTTGTGCGTTTTCAACATTATTCTCATAGTTACTTAGGCTTAAGCCACAAAACTACCCCTCAGCACATAAATGTCTGATTCTTAGTTCTGTTTTTTTTCCCTTGAATTACAATAAGCACTCTTTTGTCTGTCCCTTTTTGCATCCATTTGTCCCAATTATAAATCAGTATAATTATAAATAACATTCACGTTGTCATCCATGTTGCCTATATCAAGATGCTCGAGGATCAAAACGTCAAAGAAAGTGAAAACATTGAGACCCAAAGAGTGAGTGAGGTGCTGATAAAACTCGCCCGCGAGACGGAAGAGCTGGCTTCCAAAGAAAAGGACATCTTTAGCCCTTTGCTGAAAAAATGGCACCCGGTGGCAGCTGGAGTTGCCGCCGTGACTCTGCACTCTTGCTATGGGACTCTTCTCAAGCAGTATTTGACGGGCATGTCTTCTTCATCGCCACTCATGAACGAGACAATCTTGGTGCTGCAGAGGGCAGGGAAGCTGGAGAAGGCCCTGGTGCAAATGGTGGTGGAGGACTCGGTTGAGTGTGAGGATGGTGGCAAATCGGTTGTGCGTGAGATGGTTCCGTATGAGGTGGACACGATTATACTCAAGATGCTGAAGCAGTGGATTCAGGAGAGGTTGAAGACGGGGAAGGAGTATCTACAGAGGGTGAAAGAGACAGAAGTAAGGAAGATTTTTAATGCATAAACATGTGTTATGGGAATCTTTAGGTGATTGCTAGCTTTTGGTTGAAACAAGAAATGTCTACATATGTTTTCTCGTACATAGCTCAAAAAGAACTTTTCAGTGGTTTCTTCAACCAATGGTTTCTATATGTAGCTAGTTTTCACTTCATACTTCTGATTAGAAACATATTTCTCATCTACTCAACAAACCATAATTTCTTCTACAGGCAGTCTTAAGTATATATATATATAAACTTCTGAATATTGATATAACAGAATTATAAGTTTGGTGAAATGGGTATTAAGTTGTTTTTTTTTTTTTTTTCCATTTGCAGACATGGAATCCCAAGTCTAAAACAGAGCCATACGCTCATTCGGCTGCGGAACTCGTCAAATTTGCCAAGGAAGCTGTGCAGAATTTCTTCGAAATCCCAGTCAATGTGTCTGAGAATTTAGTTTATGACCTCACCGATGGTCTGGAGCACCTCTTTGGAGACTACATCACCTTTGTTGCATCATGTGGTAAGACTACATCATCTCTTTCACCAATCAGACTTAAAGACAAACATGTCTCATGTGAACTCAAATATAAATTAAGGCTTCTCCAAATATATAATTGCTGGTATGACACACGGCCGGAGATACAAAAAATTCCCCAATTTAAAATCCGGCAATTTTGACTAAAATTTTCAATTTACGGACTCATTTCCCAAGAAAACTCGATCATAATCAATCTTTTTTTTTTTTTCTTTTCAGGATCAAAACAGAGTTACCTCCCGACCCTCCCTCCCTTAACACGCTGCGGCCGTGACTCCAAGTTCTTAAAGCTCTGGCGGCGAGCCGCCTGCAATTCCGGCGGCATCCACGTCGACCCCAACCCAGACGGCCAACCCTCCACCCGCCCCTCCACCAGCCGCGGGACCCAGCGCCTGTACATCCGACTCAACACCCTCCACTACCTCCTCTCCCAGATCCACTCCCTCGACAAAACCCTCTCCCTCACCCCCAAAATCACCCCGCCCAAATCCCGCTTCGGCAACCGCCGCCAGCTCGGCAGCTCCTACTTCGAGCACAGCCGATCCGCCCTCCGCTCCGCCTCCCACTACGTCTCGGAGGTCGCCGCCTACCGCCTAATCTTCCTCGACTGCAACACTTTTTTCTACGCCAGCCTGTACGCAGTGTCCCCCCGCATAACATCCGCCCTCGGAGTATTGAAACAGAATCTGAAGCTGCTGTGCGCGATCGTGACGGATCGGGTCCAGGCGATGGCCCTGAAGGAGGTGATGAGGGCGGCGTTCGAGGCGTACCTGATGGTCCTGCTGGCGGGCGGGTGCTCGAGGGTGTTCTCGAGGTCGGACCACGCGGTGGTGGAGGAGGACTTTGAGGAGATGAAGAGAGTTTTTGCTGGAGAAGGGATGATCGGGGAAGAGGAGGTGCAGAGGGAAGGGGAGACGGTGGCGGGAGTGGTGGGGCTCATGGGGCAGCCGACCGAGCAGCTGGTGGAGGATTTCAGCATAGCGGCGTGCGAGGCGAGCGGGATAGGGGTGGTGGGAATGGGGATGGGGAGGAAGCTGCCTATGCCGCCGACAACGGGGAGGTGGAATAGGTCGGATCCGAACACGATACTCAGGGTGCTGTGTCATAGGGATGATAGGGCGGCGGATCAGTTTTTGAAGAGGACGTTCCAGCTGCCCAAGAGGAGTGGGTCCGGGTGATGGTTGGTGACAGCCTGGCAAGGGTAATTAATTAGGTTTAGCCTTTATTTTTTGCGGTTTTACGTGATTTAGAGGTGCTTTGTTGATTTGTGTGAAGAAGGTTGGTGGTGTAATGTTGAATGTGGTGATTCAAGGAAAGATAGGGTAATGCGTGATTCGACCTGGTTTTTGTCTTCTTTTAATTATTTTTTAGTTTTTTATTTTCATTACAAGAGCCAAACAGAGGAGTACATGCAATCCCCTATCTTGTATTGAATCACCTTTTTTGTATTCTTTTGGAGGAAAGGGTGATATTTTGTTGTGTCGAGTAATGTTGGGGAATGAGAAAATGGAATTCTTTCTTTATAGAGTAATGCTATTTAGCCAACTTGGGTGACAATTTGGATTACTACCCAAGTATAAATGCATTATCAAGAAATTAAAAAATTAATGCATTTACACCTGAGTTGTAATCCAAGTTGTAACCCTAGTGGGCTTTGTAGCATTACTCTTCTTTATAAGTTGTTTTCTTTGTGTATATGCCCCACCAAGACATTGGAGAGCGTCATGCTTGATCGGGTGCGGAATTCGTCTTAAACACTACTTCGGTGCTTGAACGCATGAGCGACCATCCTCAGCGTACCAATCTTTGCCATCAAATTCAAATCAAACACCATTCTTCCCCTTGTTAGGGTATACCGTAAAAGCTTAATTTTCAATTTTTTAAAATACCATTTTGAACAAAAGATCATGTTTTAGTCAAGCGTATACTTGAAGTTTATTTATTTATGCGAACATAGTTTCTTTATTTTACATTTCGACGACGTTATCAACCTAGCGCATGAAGACAAAGTTACCTAAATAATCTCAACAAAACAATATGCATTTAATATTGTTACCCAATCACCTAGTCTATTGTCCAGTAATTGGATATCACCTTTTCGTAAATTAAAGTACTAGATATTAAATGCACACGACCATGCATTATCTTACAGCTTAAGAGTACGAGCAATAACTAATGCCTAGATTATTTACTCCATGGTCCATTCAATGCATCTAAGATATACTAATGTAATTCATTAGCCAAGATAAACTAATTCAAAATTACACTACCACTTTTCACGATAGTGTGTTCGATTCTATCTAGGTTGTGAATAGTACTTTATATTTATAAGGAACCAATAACATGATTTTCAGTTCGACACAACGAACCATATTATCTACAATGTAAAATAAAATAACAAACATTTTTTGACTAAACATGATTCTCATTAAAGAATGATCTAAAAAGTGATGTTTGTAAATAAAGTCGAGCTTTTAGTATACAAACTAAGAGCCCTGGACGTGACCGCGACGTTGTACAGGGGTGAGTAAAACATCCCCCTTTATCATTGTGTAATCGTGACTCCTTGCCTTTGTATGTATTACATCTTATTACTATTATCCGTTCTTAGTTATTTCATTAGGAACCATTCTCTACACTCGTTACGGAGTGACGATCCAGGTTCTTTGGGGCACGACGCCCCCCACGAGCTCAACTCTGGTCGCACCTATTGGCTACCAAAAGTTTTCGGCTTGGCCGGTTGCATTTGTTTTCGTCCAGACTCATCTAAAAAGTTGTTTTCTAACTTGAAACTCATGGTGAATCTTCCCAATACTTATGCATAACCCTAGAATAAAATCTTCATATACACTTGATTCATTAAATACGAAGATAATATAATATTGTTAGAATGTAAGATTTAATAAGTATCCTATGTTCATATTCTTTGTCAATTTCTTGAGAGATCCATGCACAAGTAGTTTCACTGAACTCTTTTTTATTTGAAGGGTCACTATATATAAGATATTTTGTTTTTTTTTTTTAAGATGTTTCTTGAAAATCGTGAGATTAATTGGCGACAATTTCGTCTTGGGAGAGCAAGTTTTACGTGCAACGACTTTGTTTATTTATTGTAATTTTGTTCTAGTTTGTTCAAGGATCGATTTTTTTTTTTTTTACTATTCTTCAAAATACAAGTACTTATACTAATATACAACATAATATAAATTTTAGATTTGATACTTTGGATTTGATTGGTTTTTCTAGTTAGCCAATGTTAATTTTGAAAAAGTTGGTTGAGTTTTATTTGATTGAGATTTTGAGTTTGTAAATAATATCTAACATTAAATGACTAAAATTGATTTAATGTAAACGTAGGCGAGATGTGATTGAAAGTGGTGGGTAGTTAGAATTATGTAAGTGGATGAATAGTGAATTAAAATGGCAAAATTGCATATAATATCACGACTTTTCGACTTTTGCACAGCATATCACGACCTTCATTTTCTTGCAAAACGATACACGGCCCTCATCACATGTTCAAAAAAATCTGACGTGGCGAACAAAAATACACCTCAATTGCTGAGTTGTATTTACCATCCGATTTTTTTTTTCCACCTCACCACGAGACGACGTCGTTTCGTCTGGCGTGGTAAATCGTTTTTTTTTTCCACCTCATCACGAAACGACGTCGTTTCTCATTCAATTACATTTTAAAATCAAAATCAGATTCTTTTTAGAACCCTAAGTCCTTTGGTGTTCCTCGATTCTCTCTGCGCTCTCAGTGAAAAATCGCAATTCTTTCTTCAAGCACAATTTCCGGCAACCTGATTATCTTATTCTCGTTGTGCTCAGCCGACGACTTGATGCTGCAAAAATGGCGAACAGGTAGGATCGTAAACTATTTTTTTTCTTCTATTGTCGATAAATTAGGTTAGTTGTTTTGAAAAATAAGGGTTTTTTTGGGTTTAGGGTTAGGGTTTTCTTAATTATCCCATAATTAGGAATATATATTGGTTTAATTATGTTTATATGTACTTAAACCTGCTTTTGCATTAATCTTCTCAATATATGCAGTGATTTATAAGTATTCACTGTTTACGGTTTCGAGATTTGTTAAGTAGCACATAATTAGGATTATATAATGGTGTAATTATGTTTACATATACTTATACCTGATTTGCATTAACCTAATTTAGTAATTATATTGTTATATATATACAGTTGTGACTTGATGCTTTTTATAAACCACTGTGGGCAGTTTGTAAAGGTTGGCAATGATTTTGAGTATTATGGAGAAGAGGTCACTTCAAGATATGGATTTGACAAAGATAGATTTGGTTATTTTGATTTATTAGAAGAAGTTCAAAAATTAGGGTACACTAAAGGAGAGAAACTATATTTTAGGGCTAACAACAGTAGAAAGTATGTTCACATGCACAATGATGAGGATGTCATGGAAATGCTTTCTATGATGGAACCTGGCAAGCATTATGTTCAAATATATGTTGATTCTGGTTCCACAAATGAAAGTAAAGGTGATGATAAGCAAAAAGGCATAGCAGATGTGCAACAAGCAGCTGATGATAATGTTTGTGAGGATAGCACAGATGAGGAGTATATTGTAGAAGAAAGTTCTGAATCAGATGGTCTCAGTTTAGATGAAATAGAAAGTTGTGAATTAGATGCACTTGGTCAACTTAGTGGAGAAGAGTTGGACCAGTTTATTGATAATTTTCATGAGGACAGCACAGATGAGGAGTATGTTCCAGAAGAAGAAAGTTCAGAATCAGATGGACTGGGTGGAGATGAATTAGGAACTGATGATGAAGAATACTTTGAAGCAAGGAGAAAAAGAGCTGAATCCAAAAAAGTTGCAGATGAAGAAACTGAAAATTTCACATTATCTTCGGAAAAGGGGTGTGGTTCCACAAATGAAAGTGACTTCCAGTCTCTGAGGGAAGATCATTCTGATTATGCAGACTCAGCAGAAGAGGTTTCTTCTGATTCTTCAAGCTCAGGAGGGTTTAGTGGAGATGATGATGTCAGTCATAGGAAGAAGAAGAGAAATATGATAATGTATGATGCCAAGGTTGACCATAAGCAATTCAAGTTTGAACTTGGTATGAGGTTTGAGTCAGTCACTCAAATTAGGCATGCTATTCAAGAGTATTCCATATATAATGGTCACAATATCCAGATATGGAGACAAACTCCTAATCAGATTGAGGCAAAGTGTGTAGACTCATGTCCTTGGAAGTTGTATGCTGGCACTGTAAAGGCAGAAGGGAGAGTAGCCATCAAAACATTAATTTCAGATCACAAGTGCTCTAGGGACATGAGAACCAGACAAGCATCTGCAAAATGGATTGCAAAGGAATACCTTCAGGCATTCAGGAGAAAACCAAAAATGAAGATTGGAGACCTTGAAGAGATGATACTTGAGAAGTATGTTGTGCAACCATCCAAGTGGAAGCTGTACAGAGGCAAGTACAAAGCACTACAAATGTTGAGAGGCACAGAAGAGGAGCATTATTCATGTCTGAGGAGTTATCTTGCTGAGCTACTGAGAGTTGACAGAGAGGGTCGGTTTGAATTTCTACTTGATGAAGGTACTGTGTTCAAAGGCTTTTTTGTGGGATTTAGTGCATTAAAAAAGGGGTTTTTAAATGGGTGCAGACCAATAGTTGGTTTAGATGGAGCTTTTTTGAAGACTGTGATTGGAGGGTGTTTGTTGACTGCTGTGGGGAAGGATGCAAACAACCAGATTTATCCCATTGCATGGGCAGTGGTTGATTCTGAAAATGAGGCAAATTGGAAGTGGTTCTTGAATATTTTGTTTGAAGAGTTTGGAATCAGGGATGGACTGGGTTGGACCTTTATTAGTGACCAGCAAAAGGTAACTACCTAATATAATACATAATTTATATTTTTCATTCCTGAAATATGAAAGTTATGTAACTTTTACCTTGTTCAAATGGATTGTAGGGGCTGATTAATGCAGTAAAGGATTTGGCACCAGTGCCAGAGCATAGGAATTGTGCTAGACACATTTATATGAACTGGAAGAAAGAACACAAGGGTCAGACACTGAAAAACATCTTTTGGAGGACTGTCCATTGCACATTCCTTGCTGCATATAAGGAATCACTGGAGGAGATGAAAGCTGAGTGTCCAGAAGCACACAACAAGTTCACTGAGCAAGACAATTTCAAATTTTGTAAGGCCTTAATCTCAGTACATCCTAAATGTGACATGGTGCTAAATAATGTATGTGAGACCTTCAATAGCACCATTGTTAGGGCTAGGAAAAAGCCTATTGTTGAAATGCTTGAAATGATAAGAACCTATGTGATGGAAAGACAAGTTCATAAACTGAATATGAGAAGTAGTCTCAGTGATACAATTTGCCCTAGGATCAGAAAAAAACTAGAGGAAACTAAGTACAAAATTAGGTTGTGTGTCACCAAACCTGCTCTAGGAAACAAATACCAGGTCACAGAATTTGAAGACCAATTTGTTGTTGATTTGGGAGATAGGAGTTGCACATGTAGGCAATGGGACATAAGTGGTATACCTTGTGTCCATGCATGCTCAGCTATTCACTGGTTGAAAAAGGATGCCACAGATTTTGTATCCCCTGTATATAGTTGTGAAAGGCTTATTGCATCATACTCATTCCCCATGGAGCCCCTTAATGGGAAGAGAATGTGGCCAGAGGCTCCAGGGAATCCTATCAAGCCCCCACCATTCAGAAGAATGCCAGGTAGGCCCAAGATCAATAGAAAAAAAGCACCTGAAGAAGAGGCTAAGACAAGCTCAAGGCTGAAGAGGTTTGGCTTGCAAATGACATGCCAAAAATGTTTCCAAGTTGGCCACAACAAGAAGACTTGCACCAATGACCCAGCTCCAAAACCTGCTAAGGTATATTTTGTTTTTAGGTATTATATGTTTTTATAGTATCTGAATTTGTGAACAAACCTGTCAATTTCAGAGACCTAGAGGTAGGCCAAGGATGATTAGAGAAAGCACAGGGGCAGGTGGAAGTGAATCCATTGCTAAGGTAACAGTTAAATTTAATTATTTTTTTTTCTGTTTGACATTATATAGTTTTCAAATTTTTTTGAAATTTTATGAACTTGTTAATTTCAGAGGCCTAGAGGTAGACCAAAGAACATGAGAGAATGCACAGAGGAAAGGGAACAGTCTGGTGTAACTTCCCATGCCCTTGTAGCTAGGAAAAAGAAAGCATTGGTACTTTGATGCATTCATTTCTAATTAATTGTCTTTCATTTTCTATTGTCTGAAATATTTTGATAAGTATGTTTGAAATTTCAATGACAGGTGCTTAGACAAAAAAGAATTCAAAAGAAATCTCAGAACAAGGAATTGGAAGCTGTGGGAGCTATAGGAACTCAAGAAAGTGTTGCCAAAAAGTGACAAACATTTTGTTGTGGACATGTGGTTGTGAACAAGTTCATGTGTTTCTTTTGTAGTGAAAAGGTTGTGTTGATTAATGTGTTTATGGACATGTTGATGTGAACAAATTTTTTGGGTATTAGTTTATGTTTTTGTGGACATGTGGATGTGAAGAAATTCATGGTTGTGGACATGTGCTAGTGGTTGTGGTTGTTCAGACATTATGTTTGTAATTTGGCCTACTTTTGCAACATAATGGATCAAAATTGCTTCATATTGATAGTGTTTGTTTATGTTCTTATGTTTGATTGTATTATGGGATGGTCATGTTCTATATGGTGTTACAGATAATACTTACTCCAGAAATTAGATCACTGAACAATGATGTATAATGGATCATGATGTTTTATTCAACAAATAATGTTCATTGAACAATGAAAATCTTGCTTATTGCAAACAAAACCACACTAACTTTGAACAACCAAAATCATATATAAACTTAGCTCATTGCAAATAGAACCTTGTTCTTGGTACAAACAAACACTACATAAACCAGCTTTGTCTAGCTAAGCATACAAAGCTACAAAAGACAACAACAAAGATAGCTAAATATTACCATCTTCTCAACAACATTGAACAACATATAAAAACAAACATAATATCCTTGTTCAAAGCTACCTAAGCATTAACTTCTTCTCATTAGACACACCAAAGAACCACATGGCTAACAAAAACATAATGACTAAAATCAGCCACTTCTTGTCAGATTTTTTCTCTGTTGCAATTCTTTTCTGAAGTTCAGCATTTTCCATTTTCAACAGATCCAACTCATTGGCTTTCACTTCTAATCTTTCAGACAAAAGTTTCTCCATCACCATTTTGCATTTCAATTGTTCCTCCAACACTTGAACTTGACTTTTCAGCTTCAAATAACTAGTTTTCTGGAAGGGTGGGAGCTCGGGATCAAACCAACGAAAAATTTTACAATCATCATCCTGTAATGTGCAATGAACAAGAATATGAACTTCAACACACACTTCAAAATTCTGTAAGAAAAACATAAATGTGCAGATATATTAACTTCAACAGAAATACGAGCTGCTTGAATGTGCAAAAAACAGTATATCTAGCTTTGATCTCCTAGCTTTCATCTCCTAAAAAAAACAGGTAGTAACTCCTAGCTAACAATAAGACCCCCATTCTTGTCTGATTTACAACATACAAACTAACAAAATTTTTTTCATCAATAAGAATCCCATTCTTGTTTGATTCCCAACATAAAACACACAAAAACAAATTACAAGCTATATTTACGAACAAATTACAAGACCTCCATCCTTATGTGAATCCTCAGAAAATACAAGATATATTTTACACTTCACTTACCATTCGATATTTGCACCGGTAGTACCTCCTAGCCGGATTCAGATCAGTATGAGAGGTGAGAAGATCGGGCTCTTCTAAATGTCAACATGTTAATTTCGGAATTGCTGAAGTCGGGAATGTTGCTGCCGAACTTGTCCTCCTATATGAGTTGGAATCAGTCGACATAGTGTCGAAGTTGTCTTCTTAACAGAGCAACCGTCCCAATTTCTTCTATTGTTCTTCCTCAGAGCATTTCTAGGATTCTTCCTTCGCTCGTCAAATTAGGGTTCTAAAAAGAATCTGATTTTGATTTTAAAATGTAATTGAATGAGACGTCGTTTCGTGATGAGGTGGAAAAAAAAAATGATTTACCACGCCAGACGAAACGACGTCGTCTCGTGGTGAGGTGGAAAAAAAAATCGGATGGTAAATACAACTCAGCAATTGAGGTGTATTTTTGATCGCCACGTCAGATTTTTTTGAACATGTGATGAGGGCCGTGTATCGTTTTGCAAGAAAATGAAGGTCGTGATATGCTGTGCAAAAGTCGAAAAGTCGTGATTAATTTGCAATCTCGATAAAGGTCGTGATATTATATGCAATTTTGCCAATTAAAATTGATGTGATGTGTAAAGAGAATTGATTGATATTATATAATTATATTGATGAGATTGAGGATAGTAGTGTTGGGTTAAATTTAAGTTAGATTTGAGTTGTGATTAATTTATTTTTTATTTTTTTGTAAAAATCATGGTTCTGTAAACCGGACCGGACCAGCTGGTTCAACCGTTTCAACCGTGAACAACTCCATATTCCGGTCCGGTTTGAGTTATTAAACTGTCATAACTCAAAAACGGTCACAACCCGCTTGAACTAGTTCAAAACCGGGAAAACTGAAAAATCGATAGCGGTTCGCGCGAGTGATCAGTTCTCTGTAACTTGGACTTTGAATTGGAGAAACAAATAATTAATTATTAATTAAAGTTGCTGCATTGTTTATAGTCATTCCATGCTTTTTATTTGACTCTCATTTGATGTGGGATAATTGTAAATCAAATTACTAAGCTCCCAACCTTTTACAGCAACTTTTGGCCTTTATTTTTGCGTTTGTAATCGATGTGGGTAGGGGTGTTCACGGTCCGGTTTTAACCGAAAAAAACCGTCAATCCGGACCGCGGATCGATTAAATGGTCAGTTAAAAAAGCTTTATAAAATCCGGTGGTTAATTTTTTTAAAAATTCGGAATAACCGGTCCGGTTAACGGATTACCTGCGGCAAACCGCCGGTTTAACCGGGCCAGACCGGTAAATATTAAAAAACTACAACAAATATATATACATTCAGTCATTCACTATGGCCGACAAATACAATACATTCACTATGAATGTTTTGCTCTTATTATTTCAGGTGTATAAACTGACTGAAAAATGAATGTTTGTTTGGGTTCAGTTTGCATAATTTAATCTTCATCATTTTTGTATTTTTATGTTTATGAGACGAAATGTGTATTTTTATGCTTATGGGACGAATTGTGTATTTTTTATTTCATTATTGTTGTTTTTCTTAATTTTTTGGGCCCAAATAATCTCTTTTGGGACGAAAATTGAAAAATAAAAATATTCGGGCCCAAAATTGAAAAATAAAAATTAAGCCCAAAATGAAAAAAATGAAAATTGAAGGCCCCAAAATAAGGATTTTAAATTTAACCAGTTAATCACCAAACCGGACCATCCAATGCGGTCCAGATTGTGGTCGGTTAAAAAATAAAACCAGTCCGGTTATGGACAAGAAAAAGATTAACCGTTAGGTCCGGTTTGGTCATGGTTTGGGCTAAAACCGGACCAATCCGGACCGTGAACACCCCTAGATGTGGGATTGTCTCAAGCTCCCAACCTTTTATAGCTACTTTTTGCCTTCGTTTGCTTTCACAATCGATGTGGGACTAAATGATCCTTGCTTTAACACACTTTCACTATGTAGTATGTATGCCAAACGTTTTATCATGTCAAGATGAATATCATGTTATCATTAATTAAATTTATTATTATCTTAAATTGATAAATAATTAAATTTAACTAAATGAACATGAAATATGAAAAAACATTATGGGTTTTTACATAATAAAAGAAAATGCACTTATCTTCCAACTTTCAACTGTTTTTTTTTTCTTTTTTTTTGTTAGTGAAATAAAAAAAATAAATGAAAAATAAATATTTAAATATAATAGATATATAAGTTACTATTAGTTAGTTTAAGTATTTGAATGTTTTAAATTGTCTCAATATTTAATGAACAAAATTTTTATATATAAATTTTATTATATACAATATTATATATATGTTTAAAAATACTAATAATTAAATACCTGTTCAACCACTGGTCGAGACAGTGAANGAGTTAATTTTAGAAAATGTAGCATAATCAGTTATTGAAATTTTAAAAATTATATTGAAATAATATATAAAATAAAACAATTAAAGTTTATCTATTGTAAAAGTAGGAGATATGATATGAAGTGATTGAGTAGACGAATAGTGAATTAAAGTTAACTAGTACAATACCCGTGTATTACACGGGTGTTTAATTAGAAAGCTTTTATAAAAAATACTAAATTTTTTATTTTGTTAAAAACTAAAATAATTTAATTTTATATAAAACATTACTTTTGGTTTTAATTAAATTGTCAAATTATATTTTTTTAATCATAATAATTAAACACTTGTACATTAAATGAAAATGTCAACCCGTGTTGAATTTTTTTACTTATATCATATAAAAATATCGATATTATTTACTATTACATATGTACAAAAATATATATCTTAAATAAATAGAAATAATATGGTGATATGTATATGCATAAGTGTAGAATATGTTTATTTAATATTAAGCAAAATAGATTAATTTTTTTACTTATTAGATGTCTAATACATCAAGTGTCGTATCAATCGTGCTTCACAGTTTTTTAACTTTATATGTAATTTTAGAATTTATATAAATAATTATTTATTTTTATTATATTGACAACATACCAATTAGATTGAAAATAAATATCATTTTTAAAAGAATACATACCAATTTTTATTACTTTATAATATAATTTATAGTTTTATTTGATATAATTTAATTTAGTTTGATAAAATAAATTTAAATTTTATTTATAAGGATATATATTACTGTTTTGTATTTTATATATATAAATAAATAAATAGTAAAAAATGAAAAAATATGAGAAACGATGGAGATGTGATATGAAGAGACACTGTGTATTAGATGGAGAGTTAAAAATGAAAAAATATGAATAAAATATCTAAAACGATATTTATTTTATCAACGATCAATTAAGCCAAAGTGACAAATAATAAAAATAGGAGGGAGTATATATTTTTATATATTTTAGTATGACACGTGTTACTTCTGCTACTTATATGTGTTATATTATAATAAATTTTCTACCTTATAGCATATAACTACATTAAACATAAATATATTAAATGCTAAATAATTATATTTTCTAATTAATTTTAATAAAATTTTTATTATTATTATAAAAATAAATATAATTTATTTATTTTATATATACAATATTGATGTCAAATCGAAGTTCATCAAAAGATGATTAATTTGATATATTATATATATACAACCGATAAGAAATACAAAAGGTATCAACTTTTAAAATATATGTTTGCAATTTAATGGTTATAATAGAAAATGATATTAAAATACAATTAATACAAATATTAATTTATATTCAAGCCTAACTTCAAAGCATGGTTTTTTGTCAAATAGGATTCCGAAGCATTAGAGTTTGCCACGTAGGCTCAGCACATTCTGAAATTATATATAGAAATTATGAAATTATATATAGAGGGGATGTGATGTGTAAGAATTATTGATTAATATTAATTTAATTATATTAATAATATTGAGTATAGTGGATATTAGTTAAAATTGAGTATGGATTGAGTTTATTAATAAACAATCACACCCTTAACTACATATTACTTCCAACATTGAGGAGTCAGACGAAGTCCCCATCTCGTTAGACAGGAGGGGAGAAAATCCGAGAGGCTCCTCGCGAATTAGGGATTTGGTCCAATATTTGGTTTGTTTAAAAAGAGAAAAGAGTATAAAAAAAAATCTAATTGGATATAAAAAATTTTGGTTTTGTTTGGATTTTTTTGTTTGGTTTGGTTAATTTTGAAAAAGTTGGTATGGTTAGTTGTTAGTGGGTATATTAAAATAATATTTAAAATAAAATAATTAAAGTTGATTTGATGTAAAGTAGGAGAGAGAAAATTTGAAGTGATGGTTAGTTAAAATTATGTGAATGGATGAATAGTGAATTAAGGTAAGGTGGTGTGTAAGAATGATTGATTGATATTATTAATTATATTAATAATATTGATGATAGTGAGGTTGAGTTAAAGTTGAGTTAAAAAAAATGGTTGAATTAAAAATATTTAGATTTTTTTGAGAAATTTTGTATCCAAACATGCTCTAAAGGATCCGGTTCAAACGTCCAATTAAAAACCAATGGTATAAATCGTGCTTTTCATTTGGCTGTACACGTTTTTGCGAGAAAACCAAAAAAGAGTAAAGCGCAAATTAGAGTTGCCCAACCACCAGCACCAAAATCATCTCGCCATGTATCCTTGTTCGTATGAAAATTTACCACCGTCGCCGAAGTCATCAAACTCCATCACCGCCCGCATCTCGCCTCTCTAGGACGCCACCGGCCGCGGATCAACCCCATCACTGCTCCATACCTACTCTCCTCTTCCAGGCCCACCGCATCTGCACTGTTCTCCCGCATCTCTCCATTCTACAGTTCACTGCCCGGCGCCGCCGCGTCTCCGTTCTCCGACGCCGTGCCCCAGCTGCGATCGATACTCCCTAGTATCTAGTTCCACCCACCTCTTGGTCATCTGCCAATTTTCATCAGGTTCTTCAAATTTCAGAACCCTAGCCGTTTAAGTTCAGCTGTCTACATCGAATTATTGAAATCGTAATAGGTGCCATGAATTTGCATCCTATATTTTTCCATTATCTTTCCATGGGCATCGCATTGGTGGTTTTTCTGGTACTTTCCTGAAAAGGTTTTAGCCACTGCAGTTAAGGGCAGATTGGATGAACCTCATTGCTTGATGATCTAGTGAGATCAATGCAAACACTCTAAATTACTTAACATTCGTTTTGCCAAAACATGAGCAGCTGACCAGTTAACCGTTTCTTATTATCTGGACACAATCTTGACACCATATTAATGCTATTGTACAGCCTTTCTTTTTTGTTTAATCTGCTGATAGTCCATTAATATGAATCTAAGAAGCATGATGAGGTTATAGTTGGGTTTTGATGCATAGACATCGAGTAACCTTCATATATATCATTATTGGACACTGTTTTGAGTTGCCAAGGATGAGAATGAACTTTACATAATACATTCACAGTAATTGGTAATCAATCATAACACTCTTTTGCCATCAAGTGTGTGGGCATCAGACCCACTTCCAAAAGATTCAATGTGGCTTGAAGTTTAGAACTTACTACTTTATGAGATTGGAGATTCTTACTGGTCTTGAGTTCATATGCTTGTCACCAACCCCAGTGAAGTGCTATACATATTGGACTTCGTTAACATGATGTGAATTGGCCATTTCCTATTTAGATTTTGGCACCCAACTTATGTGATGATAGTGTATTTTGGTGCTAACTCAGATGAAAGAGACTAAAGGTGGGACGAGGACGGATAGGCTACCTAAAACTCCATCAATGGACTCCTATCCGCTTGTTCTAGACATTGATGACTTTAAGGTGATGCATCAAATGTGTTTTGAAGTGTCTGATAGTGAAGGACTAATTGATTTACACTTGAAGCTAGTTAATTTATTGGCCGTGACATACTCGTATCATGCAGGGTGACTTTTCTTTCGATGCACTCTTTGGAAGTTTAGTTAATAAGCTGCTGCCTTCTTATTTGGAAGAAGAAACAGACACTTCCGACGGACATGGTAATGACTCGATGGCAAATGGTCATTTGCGAACTGGCTCTGATGCTGGAAAATGGGCTCAAGGGTTATCATCAAGTCCATTGTTTCCTGAAGTAGATGCATTGTTATCTTTGTTTAAGAATTCGTGTATGCAGTTGATTGATCTTAGGAAGCAGGTAAACTCTCCGTTTTTGTTGAGTTTATCAGATTTTTTGTTAATTTTGATTTATCTTTCTAATGTCGATGTATGCTCACAGATCGATGGGAAGCTCAACAATCTCAAAAAGGAAGTTGCTTCCCAAGATTCTAAGCACCGGAAAACACTTTCTGAGGTTAGACTGCTGGGCTTTGCAGATAATAACCTTTTAGTTAACTTGATGAATGTCTTATTCATTAATCAGAATTTCTTTTTTCATAATCTATTTTATGATCTCAAGGACATGTTGGTTATGTTTTCCATATAATATGCAGTTGGAAAAAGGTGTTGATGGCTTGTTTGACAGTTTCGCAAGGTTGGATTCACGTATATCAAGTGTTGGTCAAACTGCTGCTAAGATAGGAGACCATCTGCAGGTGGGTTTATACAGAAGGTTCTAGATCAAGTGTCTTTTGTTTTTGCCAGATTTTCAGTTTCAAGCTAATACAGTGCTCCTTCAACTTGCTTATTTCCCTGATGCAATATCAAATTACCGCTTTGCTGATTTAGCCATTTCCATTTTTCAGAGTGCTGATGCCCAGCGAGAAACTGCCACCCAAACTATCGATCTCATTAAGGTGTAGTTTTAATTGATGGGTCTTAACATTTTTTAGTTTGTGTTTTTGTAATGTCATTAGCCATGTTATCTTCCCTCTGAGTAAGACAATATAAATTTTATCCTGCAGTACTTGATGGAGTTCAATAGCAGTCCGGGTGACTTGATGGAACTTTCGCCTTTATTCTCTGATGATAGTCGGGTAGCCGAAGCAGCTTCAATTGCCCAAAAATTGAGT
The DNA here is from genome assembly GCA_008636005.1 of Striga asiatica. NCBI lineage: Eukaryota > Viridiplantae > Streptophyta > Magnoliopsida > Lamiales > Orobanchaceae > Striga > Striga asiatica. The sequence goes on from BKCP01010181.1 coordinate 1,050,252, forward strand.
AAGATGTCCATTTCTTTTGGAAATTGTAATATATATATATATATATATATATATATATATACTCTCTCAAATGAACACAATCCTTGGCACGTTATTAAATTTTGTTGCATGTTCACAGCAATTGTTTGTTGTGATATTGTACATTGGAAGTTGGAAGATCTCAGTTTAATTAGTATTGGTTTTGACTTCTATTATTTCACATCTTCGAAGGGTGGGTCAATTCTGATTTACATAGCCATAGGTTGTCACTATTGATAACTTTATGTTATCCATAAAACTCTAGCATAATCTCTTGCAAAGTCATGTATTGTTGTAGGTTTTCATTGTGATATGCAGTTCTTGAGAAACCATATGTTTCAACTGATGTTGTCTAACCCTGTCTTGGTTATTGAGTATATAAGTATGCGGTATGCCCATATTCTTTTGCTAGTTGGTTTCTGAGAGAAAGAGCTTTAGAAAAAACGATTCAGTTAATTCAAATATATATGTACATATATATGTAGTACATTAATATAGATGTCTGTTTGAAAACTGTTAAGAGTTTTGAAATTTATATGTTCTGCAAGATCTTATCACGATTATCATCTTGTATATTTACATGCTTAAACATTCTTCAAGCTCAACAAACTTTTTCACTTTTTCAGCTGCGGAATCGCAGAAAATATATGAACTTAAAAATATAAAACTCAGCTTTGTGCAGCCTGTAAGATAGGCATTGCACTGAAGCTTTTGTCGTAGTTCTTTTGACTTCATTTTGATACTGTGAATAATTCCATTTAATTAGGAGCTTAGGTCAAACATAAGGTCAAACTTGTCATCTTGACAAGTTTTTTTAACAGCTGAAAAGTTAAAGTTTTTTGTCCTATTTTTTGTTCTTTATCTATCTTGCAAATACCCAACTCAGATTATATTATTACAATGTTGTAGATAGGTTCACCAACAAGCTTTATTTGTAGGAACATTTGCCGAAGAAGATATTGGGAGACAAGGCCTTGCAGTCTCTATTGGGAATGCAACCGCAAGCAGAGGTTTGGAAGTGGCAGTTGCTAATCTCCAAGAATATTGCAATGGTGTGATATCTCTCTTATTCTATTGATTAGCTTTTACAAGTACTGTTTAACTATAAAGCATTGATTAATCATCGGCCTTTGACTGTCTTCATTGAAATGTTTCTTTCACCACTTCTGAGGACCCTTGTATTTAAACCTTTCATGAAGATATATATTCTCCTGAAAAGGTTTGTAACCTGACTAGAGTTCAGCCAACTATAGATGAGGTTGGAATGTGTTCTTAGCTGAAATGTGATTCTAGTCTTTATAAGATCGCATAGATATGTGAACTGAGCTCTTTAGTAGTTCACATTGTTTACTTTTGCGTTTTATGCATAAGTTTGTTCATGTGTACAGAGTTGCCAGTTTTCTTTCTGATTGAAGAATGTAATGTTCATCTAGAAGATTACAGAGATGCATCTGGGGTTGGATTCCCGCCAGACTACCCCCTACTAAGATATGTGCTAGAATAAAAATAATGATGTCATGAAAAGTTTCAATACCTTTGTCTCATTCTTGTTCTATTCTAGTCTCAGTGCTGCTTTGAACATTAAAAATTATCAAGTCTCCTTATCACAACCATAAATCTTAATTGAATCGTCCAAGATTCCATGTTTAAATATTTTTTTCTATATTCTCTTGGTGGTGTGTTAGCAATTACTACTTACCATTATATTTGTGCCTGTATGTTCAATACTTCATGTAAGAAGTTCTTGTTTAATAGCAATTTCATTTGGAGATGAGTTGCCTGGTGTTGCATTCTATCTTCTTTTACCTTTAAATTTTTTTGGAAATCGAATGGCGATTACCTTCGGTGTCATATACACACAGAACTAGAAAACAGACTGTTGGCCAGATTTGATGCAGCATCACAGAAACGGGAATTGTCTACAATGGCAGAATGTGCCAAAATTTTGTCACAGGTGATTTCTTTTGATGTGTATATAGGACAAATTATGTCTTGAAACATTTGATCTGGAATTGACCAACATGCATATCAAGAACCAGTACCATTTTAAAGAAATAAATTTTACCTAGCTTTTGTCACAATATACATATAAAAGATCATTTGTTGGTTTACCTCTACCATTTTTGAAAATTCTTGTTGGAAAGTGGTATGGGGCAGTGGATTGCCTCTACATGTATCTGTAGTTTCTGACTTTGTGTTTGTGAAACTTCCATACCAGAATATTTCTCAACGTATTCGAACTGGGTTGCGAACATATGTAATGAAGTTGTTTCATTGTTATATTTTTTTTGTTGTTAAGAATCATTTTCTACCTTCCCTTCTCATATTATTTGTGGATCTCAGTTCAACAGGGGTACCAGTGCTATGCAACATTATGTAGGTTTACGTCCAATGTTTGATTTGGAGGTCATGAATGAAGATGTTAAATTAGTTCTTGGTGACCCCGGTTCTCAGCTTAGCCCTAGCAATGTTGCTCGTGGGCTTTCCTCATTATACAAAGAGATTACAGGTTTGAGTAACTTGATATAAAAATGCAAGCTGGGGGCTAAAAAATGTTTCTGTGCTTACTACGCCTGTCTTGCAGATACTGTACGAAAAGAAGCAGCGACAATAACAGCAGTATTTCCTTCACCAAATGATGTCATGTCAATATTGGTTCAGGTATTCCTGCATAATTGTTTTAGTTCTTCAGCTTTCAGCTTTCATGTCATGCCACACAAATACCTGACTCGAACATGCTGTTATCAGGATCGGTTACATATGTCCACTTACTTTTATATAAGATTGCTACGCGATATATACAGGTTGGGGGTCCGGCCTAATCCCCTACCCTTCCAGGGTGTTTCTTCTATATAAAAAAAAGATTGCTACGCAATATACAGATTGTTCTGCTACAAGCCAAACGTAGATAATCGTTGGAAGTGAAAATAAGATCTAACCAGCATATAAAAGTCCTAGGCTTTCTCAAAATATTTATTGCGCCTTAGTGTTTTCTAGTATTATGTCGGAATACTTGTTAAAACAAGCAAAAAATAAAAATTAATGTTCCTGGTCACTGAAATTACCAAATTGTTCCATTTTAGTTTCTCACTCTATATATCTGTAGAAGATTAGTCCATTTTTTTGAGGCAATCTTGAATGGATATCCAATTCAGTGTCGTGTATCAAGTGCATATTTTGAATAATGATTAGCACAGTCAACTAATATAAAATATATTAATTTACTAACACAACTTCTTAGCTCCATGACCTTAGTTGTTGTTGTTGTTTTTTCTTTTTTTTTTTTTTTTTTTTTTTTT
>BKCP01010181.1:1053608-1071756 GCA_008636005.1 Striga asiatica
CAAATTCACGGAAAGTTTAAATTGTGGGTTTTTAACTGGTATTATTTACCTGTTTTGATTTTGAAATTATGTTCCTATATGCAGCGGGTTCTGGAAGACCGTGTTCCTAAACTTCTTGAGAAGTTATTGGTAAAACCGACTCTGCTTAATCCACCCCCCATGGAAGAAGGTGGACTTATTTTAGTAAGCTCCATCTGTACCTTCTAACTAAATTTATGAATCCCATATTTTGCATCAATAGGGGTTAATTAAGATATCATTTATTTTCAGTATCTTAGAATGTTGGCAGTGGCATATGAGAAGACACAGGATCTTGCTAAAGATCTTCGCAGTGTGGGGTGCGGCGACTTGGATGTTGAAGGTACTAATATGAGAGTTGTTTCTTCTTCTGTGAGTCAAATGGCTTCAATGTCTTGGGAACTAATTTATTGTAATTCTCTTTTTTTTGTTTAGCATATCTGATGCGCAAATAGTTGCTATCCTGATGTATCATAAATTCAGTTTATCTATATGGTGTTTAATACCGATTTTGTTTAATTCCCTAATTATTCTTATTTTGTTAGTCATATTTTCAATCTAGAAAGCCAGGGGAATATGACGTGTGACAGTACTTAGAAATGTAGGTCAAGGCCAATGCGGCCTAAAGCATCTCCGTGAACCATTTTAAGATATTTTGATGAAGGAAACTGCAATAACGGACATTCGAAGTTTTATTTGGCTTCATGTGGATCACAGCTCATTTGGAGATATTTTATGTTTTTCAAACAGGAGTATATGTTACTACAATGATTTGCAGAGGCATTTGAGTAAATGATATTATTCTGTTGTTCAGGCTTAACAGAGTCTCTGTTTCTTCCACACAAAGATATATATATAGAATATGAGCAAGCTTCTCTCAGGCAACTGTATAAATCAAAGGTTTGCCCTGAATATTCAACAACATTTCTCAATCCTAACCTTCAATTGAATAATCAACAAAAGGTTTGCCTTCATGTACACTTTCTTGAAAATCAAAAAACTTGTTTTTGTTAACCAGATGGATGAACTGCGGGCTGAAAGTCAGCAGTCGTCTGACTCTACTGGAAGCATAGGACGTGCAAAAGGAGCTTCCATGACATCATCCCAGCAGCAGATATCTGTGACTGTTGTGACTGAATTTGTACGCTGGAATGAAGAAGCTATATCAAGGTCCACTTTGTTTTCATCACAGGTATGTATGCCTTCTGCATTGGGTATGTTGTTTTGATGGTTGCTATAACAAACTTAGCCAAATTAACTGTTAACTTTGAGTGGGTCAGTAATTAAAAGCTGACGAGGATGACATATTTTCAAACTAATTTTATCTGGCTTGTATTATGGTTGTCTAGAATAAGATTTTACCGTGATAGAATTAGTGTTGGTTACTGGTACCACAAATGACATGACTTAGTTTTTGCTTGTTTTCTGTGTTTGCTTATTTGCTTACTTAATTTTTTCTGACATGGTGGTGAGTTATGTTGGCCTAAATCTTTTGCTGGGGCTTCTTTTTTTGTGCTTCTTGCATTTTTGTCTGATAATTGAGTGGATGTATCCGGCTCATGTTTGGCATCTGCATCAGCGTCACTGACGATCCAATTAGATCATTCTCCTCTGAGAGGTTGTATGTCTTCATTGTTTGCATAGGCTCTGTATCTGTATTCATTCCCTTTTCTGTTAGCTTTAGTTTCATTTGATGACTAAGGAAAATTGATATCCAGTAGAGACCCCTATTTATCATTATGTTGGTCAAAATATTCCAATTATGTTGCTTTGCACTCTTTTGTTTTAGAAACGAAAATACAGATTTTCTGTTGAAGTGTTATGATTTCCAGTATTCTTGTTAGCTTTAGTATGCAGTTAATTTTATACACTCTTAACTTAATGGATATTTCCTTGTCATTGTGCAGCCTGCCACACTTGCTGCCAACGTGCGGGCTGTTTTCACTTGCCTCTTGGACCAGGTGGAGTCGCATTCTTCTCCATATACTGAGCACCTTTTTCTTTTTCAATATTTTTGTATGATAACTATATTTGTTCATTTCATTTCCATTACAATTTTAGGTCAGTCTATATATTACAGAAGGACTTGAACGAGCTCGCGATAGCTTGACCGAAGCTGCTGCATTGAGGGAACGGTTTGTCTTGGGAACCAGTATGAGTCGAAGAGTTGCAGCTGCTGCTGCTTCAGCTGTAATTTCTCCACAGCTTATTTCTTTTCTTTATAATTTACCTGCGCTACTTTCTAATTTTGTTAGTTAAGAAGGGTATGAGAACGATAAACGTCAATCTGAAATTAGTTACCGAGTGGTGTTGGTTGATCCTTTGTTAACCAGGCAGAAGCTGCTGCCGCAGCTGGTGAAAGCAGTTTTAGATCCTTCATGGTTGCTGTACAGCGTTGTGGGAGTAGTGTGGCTATTGTCCAGCAAGTACGTCATTTTTTCTTGATGGTTATAGTTGCTGGTGTTTCTAGCCAAAATCACGATAAAATTCACTGAAGTATTAAAACTGCCTTCTGCAGTACTTTGCGAACTCTATTTCCCGACTTCTACTACCTGTGGATGGTGCGCATGCTGCTTCCTGTGAAGAAATGGCGACAGCAATGTCCAGTGCAGAAGGTGCTGCTTACAAGGGGCTTCAGCAGTGCATTGAAACAGTGATGGCCGAGGTTAGTAATCAAGCTTTCTTCCTGATTCTGAGGCCATGCTTGAATTCACAAATCCTTTTTCATTTACATGGATGTTTGAGTTTGTTGATCCTTGAAACTCTTGAAGGTTGAACGTTTACTATCAGCTGAACAAAAAGCAACAGATTATCGGTCTCCTGATGACGGCATGGCTCCTGATCACCGACCAACGAATGCCTGCACAAGGTGTGAAACCTTAGTCATGTTTAATCATTGTTTGAAGATTGTTGAACAAAATGAACAAATCGAGATTTTGGTAAGAGTACTTTGGCAACATCTATCGGAGGAAGAGAAGAGTATTAGCCAGGCTAAATGTCATTCATCAAAGTTGCTGAATCGGCAATAAAGTCAGCCGAACCGGAGTCTGTTTTTTTTTCTGGCATGTGTCATGAGTCTTTATGTGGAAAGCATTTCTGGATTTCCATTCTGGGTTCTTTTAATCCTTTTATTTCTTTATCTCTTTGTTCTTCAAATACCTCATATAGACACCTAATTATATCGCACTTGCTCATCTCCTTCTAATACCAGGGTTGTTGCTTATCTATCACGGGTGCTTGAGTCTGCATTCACAGCTCTTGAAGGTCTTAACAAACAAGCATTCCTGACTGAACTGGTATTTATATCTTCTTTGAAGCTGTATAGGTTTGGGTTGATGCCATGGCTTTCAGGTGCTGTATATTATCACCCCAGGAATTTAAGCTTGAAAGGGAATAAATAAAGAAAAATATCTTCGTTGACTTTGACACATCAAATATTAATTGCAAGCATATTTAATGGACTTATGTATATGGAAATATTTCGTTAAAATGTTATTGCCTGTATCGTTGTTCAGTTAGCATATTTTTTACGTGGGTGAATGTTTGATGTCCAAGCCTGAAATTCTCTCAATGGTTTATCTGAGGCATAACCTGATCCACATGTGAAGCTTTGTGGACCAATCTGTTAGTAAAGTAAAGCCAGATACTGGGAATAGAAATTCTGTGTAAGCTGCACATTAGGAAAATTTTCAACATAAATTTATGACTTAACAATTGGCTGTTTCAGGGAAACCGCTTGCACAAGGGGCTGTTGAATCATTGGCAGAAGTTCACCTTCAATCCAAGGTAATTTTTGTCGCATGTTTTGATTGCTAGTCCCGAGCTTCATCCTACATTACTGAGTCTGGGCAAGAATGTTAAATATCATTATAGTCTTATGCTCATCTTTAATATTCAGCACTAGAATATATATTTAGGGTGCACATATATCATCATTTTAGGTGCATGTGTGACAGTGTGAGTCTTCAGTGAAATATCTAGCCCAAGGTTCTTTGTTCACACTGAATCTGGCTCAGCAGATCACAAATTGCGTCAAATTGATATCCATTGCTTCAAGCTGTTAAGATTGATGTAACATAAAGGGTGGTCTTTGTAATTTTTACGGTTGGCTGGGTTTTCCATGATTTTCAAATTTCGGTGGTAGTTTTGCAAGTATTGTATGCTAGGTTCAGTTGTATGATTCTGTAGTCCACCTTATGTGAAATCTTGCTTCCCCCTGCAACTTTCTGATTACATATGTGCTGCTTTGCTTTAATGGCATTTTCAGTGGAGGGCTGAGGCTTAAGCGTGATATAACAGAGTATGGAGAGTTTGTTCGCAGCTTCAATGCTCCCACAGTGGATGAGAAGTTTGAGATGTTGGGCATGTAAGTGATTCATTTCTCAGCTTAATTACTTATTATTTTCTTGCAGATAAAAAAGAAAGGAAAAATATGGAATTAATCTTGTAATTTTGCTACAGCTTGGCCAATGTCTTTATTGTTGCTCCCGAAAGTCTGTCAACTCTTTTTGAGGGAACACCGAGCATCCGGAAAGATGCACAAAGGTACCACCACTTTATTTGTATTTGCACTGAAACATAAATTGATTAAATTCAAGGCCACATCACAAAACAGTCAGACGACCCTTAGGCAGACCTAACAGTTAGGCAACCATACATTTTTAACATATATGCCTACTTTTGTACTGAAATGTCATACTTTAGAAAACAACATAAACAAAAGTATGACAGTTCATGACTTAAGTATGCATTTTTGTTAATAAAAGTTTGATGGGTCGACCTGCCTAACGGTTTGGCCGCTTCACGAAAGAATGCGTACTTTTCAAGATATTTGCCATTTTTTTTAACTTTCTAATACTCATCTACGTGATGCAATTTTAAAATGGGTGCAAACAAAATCAGGTTTATTCAACTCAGAGATGACTACAAGAGCGCAAAACTTGCAGCTCGGCTCAGTTCTTTGTGGGCTAGCTCAAGCTGAGATACACGTGAGCAAGTTCACTAGTTCATACGAAACTGTTAGTAAAAACAAACTCGCCGTTTGTTTTTATGTCCTTAGAAATTGCTTATTCATGTTATAAAATTCTTTGTATGTATCTACACATTTGACCTGTGGATTGTATCTCTTTAAATTGATATGTGGGCTTGTATTTATGTATTTGGTTTTGAATCTCATTAATGAGATGGATACCTTCATTTTTATACCAATTGACTATATTTTACGAACTTGTTTGAATGCTATGGCGTCATGAATCTACATCCTTTGAATATGGTGCTGTTACGCGGCCTAACAGTTACACATCTTGGCTTTTATAGTTTGTGAATTAAGAATACATACTTATAGTGTTAAATATAGATTTATTTTGTTTATGCTGTATTTTAAAAGTATAATATTTTCAAATGAAAGTAAATATTTGTGCTGCGAGTGAATTTACCAGTTGGTATGTCCCGAAGTTGAAACATGATTTAAGATTTATAAATTTTAATGTTCCCACTTTTTTCACAATATGCACCAATGTTATTCCTAGTCCAATTTATATTTCAGTTCAAATGTACAATCAAGTATATTCAGGAAAAAGCGAGTTTATGATAAATTTATGACATTGAGGTTTATAAACAATGGTGTTTCCTGTTGGATTTTTTAATCTAATATTAATTTTATGTGTACAATAATAAAGTTTTATAACATACACTATTTTAAAAATTTGCGTTATCTATTATATTCATGGTGTGTTTGGTTGGGCATTATGGGAGTGATATCACACTATTTGTTATTATATGCATGTGTTTATTGTGTTTGGTTGAACATGTCTTGGCCTTGAAAAATGCCATGGCCTAGTCAAATTATCCTTCAATTTGTTTATAACACATCCGGCCAAATTAGTGGGACGCCGTATATGCAATCACTCACCAAGTTTTAACTTCCTTAAATGTCTCGAAAATTTCTTCACGTCATTTTTTTTTTCTCATTCATCTCCAGACCAAAATCCCCAATTTCTTCCTTCCTTTTTTTCCCCCTCTTCTGCTTTTCAAATCTCAAACTAACATCCTAATTTCTTCTAAAAAAAACCCTTCTAATTTCATAATTTTTTCCCCAATTTTCGTCCCTAAACTCTCCCAGCACACAAAATTTCCAAATTTCTGAAGAATAAAAATAGATTTCACAAAGTCCTGTTCTGTGAACCCGCACTGAGGTCTGCTCCGACTGTTCCAATCGGTTCTTCTTTGAATCGATAGAGAAAAGTGCCATCCTCGAGTAGGCCAAGTGATTCGAAGATCCTCCAAGCAGTGAGCCCGCTGCATTGCTGGTGGCCGTGGATTTCTAATTCCGGTCTGCGATTTCATGGACTTGGCGACAAAGATGGTGGACGCCACAGGCTAAGATGGTGGGCTCGCTGCGACTTTGGTGGCCGTGGATTATTGAATTTGATCTGTAGTCTCAGAGCCTTGGCGGCGGAGATGTGAAATGCACAAATTGGATGGTGATGCGTCTTGTTTATGGGTAAGGGGGGGCTGCTGTGGCTAACTAACAGCAGCCCCTACAATTAATTTTCAACCATTGATCATAAAAAAAGTAAAATACAATCTAAGGGCTAGGATGAATAAGAAATAAAATAATAAAATGCCATCAAAATCATCAATCACGTGAACTGCTAATTAATACAGAGTACTTAATACATCACATACAAGAGAAACTCGTGCTGGGACTTAATACATCACATACGTTATTTTATACAAATACATTATATATAATGAATAACAAAAATGTAAATGTTCAAACAGAATGCATGTGCTGGGAGAAACTCACAAACGCATGTCTCAGTTTAAACTTTTCCCCTGAATCTAACTTCATCTGTTCGTAATTAGATAATAGGTATAAGGTCCATTACAGCATATAATTATTATTGTACTCAAAATCATGAATGTAAGATAATTTAATAAAATATTAGGGAGAAGAAAAATAAAAATGTAAATTTGCCGACTAGATGTAAATTAGATTGTAAACAACTAAAATCAACAGTTTGAGATATGCTTCACTTCAAGTTCTAGATAAATATGGGGCAAAGTAAAAAATAAATAAATTACATAAAAATTTGATGAAGAAAATGACCTTAATTACTTTTCAAGAATCTGAATGTACTTGTTGACCATACCAAGCATATCATCCCAATTGTGACCATGATGTATACTAATGCTGACAAGTTGATAATAATACATCATATAGACCACAACAAAACTAAGAGAAAACATAAATAACTTAAACTTAGTGTACGGTACTAACTTAAATCCAACACATCACAGAAATATTCACCAATTTTTCCAAGAAAATTATTAGCTAAAATAATGACGACTGGTCTGTCAAGAGGATGACCATTGACAAGCACAAAAATAATACATTACAATTCTGAAAAATAATTTATAATTGTCTTGCATTTCTCTTGAAGTAGCCTCGATAGCCCCAATCTTAGTTTCTTGGAATGCCTGAAATTTAATAAATACATGACAAATGAATAATAAAATTTGTTATTGAATAATTGTAACTATTTTTTTTTATAAAGATGTACCGTTATAGATTTGGGATACCACCGAGTTCGATGAAGCGAGAGCGACACCATCTTTCACATATTCTTGTAGATGGTGCATCTCAACTCTAGAATTCATGTTTTCTTGTCAACCGATAATCGACGGACAAGGCTTCATGACAGAAGAAAAAAGTAAAAAAATATATATAAAAAGAAATATTTTATTAATGCTATCTATCAAACACAAACTAAAATAATGATTACCTCGTTTGATGAATTTGATTTTTTTGAGTTCCTAGAAAACTTTTCGACCCAACCCTTTGGCCGTTTTGTTCTTCTTCTCCCGTCTCTTTTCTTCAAACCTTTCATATTTTCAAGTTTGTCCTCTATGTTGAATGTAGGAACTTCTTCATTTGCTCTCTCGTTTTTCGTTGTAAAAGCAAAAATTTGCTTATTACATTCACTCACCATTTTCTCCATGCAATTGCGTGTTACTTCATGGGTGGAAGCTTGAAGCGTCATCCGTAAGAGTTGAGATTGAAGCCTTTGAACCCATTCCATAACATTCTCCACACCATTAGAATTTTCTTTATACAAGTTTTGGGCACTTTTCACTCCTTTTGTCCACCGGGCCAATATGTACTTTTGTGGAATGCACATTACGTCTTGAACAATAAATACTTTCAAGATATGACAACACAATATTCCCATAATTTCAAACTTTCTACAACTACAAACAACCCAATCTTGTGTAGGATCAAAGAGTACCTTCATCTCTTTCTCTCTTGAACCATGAAGGCAAACCACGTATTCATGTGGACTTCGGGTGTCATCTTTTCTTTCTATTTTCACTCTTAAAGCAGCACGAAGTTCGATATGGAAAAGTGTAAATATTTCGGGAGTGTACAACTGTGAAACTTGCATCAACAACAAAGAATCATAAGATTCCAATGGAGGCAACTTTTGTCTCGCATCAAAGTCGGCTTTAAGCTCTCGTTCTCTTTTTTCATCGACAACCCTATCAAACTGTTTAAAAAAATCGGAAATATTCAAATCACATTTCAAGTAGGACTTCAAGTCACTATTCAAGCTTTCACTCAATTGTGTGCTTCTTATTCCCAAGGTAAATGCATACTTCATATAACATTTGGCCCATTTTTCCTTTAAGTCGTACGTACGGGATAACCATTCATTATTGTGCAAATCATATCGATCAAGTAAATTTTTCCACTCCCTTTCAAAATCATCCTCTTCCAGATATTCAAACATGCACCTCTTGAACTCCGTTAAAAAAGAAGAATCATCTTTCATACGCCAACCCAAATGTTTGATCCCATTTTGATTCAAATGCCACGTGCATAGCCCATGTCGTGTATTTTTAAATACTTTTGCCAAAGCATTCGCCATAGCCGCATCTTGATCCGTAAAAATGGTTTGAGGCTCTTTACCTCCATGAGCATTTAAAAAAGTTTGAAAAAGCCAAGCAAATGAATCAGCAGTCTCATCGTATAAAAGTGCACTCCCAAAAATGACCATCTGCCTATGATGATTAAATCCCGTAAATACACCCAAGGGCCTCAATTCTTTGTTTGTTCCATAGGTTGTGTCAAATGTAATTACATCACCAAAATCACCATAATCAACAATCATTCTAGAATCAGCCCAAAATATATTAGTGACTAGTTCGTCACTGTCAAATTGCATTGAGTAATAAAATGAAGGGTCTTTACCTTTTCTCTGCTCAAAGTATCTTATTATACCTCCCAACTCTCCGTACACCATGTGTTTTTCTCTTTTCGACCGCAAATACGTCTTTTGATCTTCCATTATGTATCCGAGCTTATCCTGACCCCCTGCTTCTCTAATCCTCAAGTTGTGTGTTGCTTTTGGGGTGAGTCCTGCATCATGTGCCAAATCAATCGCGGCAGCGGCAGCCTGGCTCAATTGCCTATGGGATCTTAACATGTGGCTCGTCTCTGGAGGCTCAAGTTCATGATTATGTTCTCGAACAAATTCTTTGATCTTGTATTTACCACTCGACCTCTCCAAAACTACATTTAATTTAGCCTTGCATGATGTTCTTTCTTCCCATCGATGCACAACTCCTACCCTTCTTTTGTCTTCAGCTCTTTTACCCTCTTTACGGCAAACGAAAACCGCATTATTATATGCTCCATCCTTTTGGCTTTTGTTGCGATAATGTATTCTAACCCCAAATCCCATTGACTTCCCATAATTCTGCCACAAATTCCATGCTNTTTAAGTAAACTCACCAACTTAATAAAGCAAGTCAAGATTCCCAATAACACAATCAGAAAATATAACAATCAAGAAGTTAAAAAAACCAAGGTTATTATGCCTGCTAATTGCTTATTCGAGTTTACATGAATTAAGCTTCTGAAAAAGTGCACGAACGGATTCAAAAGATCGAAAGTGGGCAATATATCTATCTTGGCTCCAGAATTTAGCTAGGCAGCCAGTTCATTTGGCGTCCCGAGCAGATGAACATGCAAGTGATACACAGATTGGCATCCATTAGGCAACATCAGTTAATAAGAACACACATAGCAGAATGTAGTACAGAACACAACAAATCATATTCATTGTTGCCCAACATTTCAATAGACATTTCAATAAACACTTAAAATTTTATCTTCATTCCAGTAACAATAACATATCCAAACCAACTAAGAAAAATATGGAGGAGGAGAAAAAAGAACAACCAAAAATATATATATTTAAAAAAAAAACTTACCCAATAGTTATTTTTTTCTAGGTTCCATCTTTTTGCCAATATCTTGAAAAAGTTCATCTGTTGTGAGAAGATCCAACCATATTGATGATATTGTTTCACAGTTTTTTGGTGATGAATCTTCATCAATAAGTGTCTCTTCCATTTCTGTGAAATATTTTTTCCCGCTGCTTGTTCTCCCAGATTAGCAATTAGGTTAAGAAAGTTAAGTTTTATTATTTTATTCCTTATTCATTCCTAGCCCTTGGATTGTATTTTACTTTTTTTATGATCAATGGTTGAAAATTAATTGTAGGGGCTGCTGTTAGTTAGCCACAGCAGCCCCCCCTTACCCCTTGTTTATGCGAGGGCATGTGAGGAAGGAAGATGAAAAATTAGAAGTGTGGAATTTATTAATGTCTAACCAAACATGCTAATAAATTAATGGGTCTGATATCAAAAGTAAAAGATAAAATTACTCCCCTTACTGTTGTAGAGAAATGCTACTCCTTTATGGAGCCAACCACTAATGTTATAGTGCCACGTAGGCCATGTGGAGTTAATTATTTTTTTACATGGCCTACGTGACACTATAACATTGGTGGTTGGCTCCATAGCATTTCTCATGACAATCATATCCCATAACAAGACATCCTATTAATTCGGGTAACAGATAGAAAATATTAAATAAAAAAAAAGTACATCTCTTTCATCTTTGCTTCTTTCCTCCTTAATTCTCTCCATTTTCCCCCTCCCACTTGTCTCTATCTTCTCTTCCTTACCTCTCATCAATTTTTTTTATTCTATTCATAATTCTCTGCACTCCTTTATTTCTCTCGGTCTCTCCCTTATTATTCTTATTATTTCTCTCTTTATGTTACAGTTGAGATTGCTACAATTGTAAAGAGGACGCTTGAAGGCTAATCGAGTGTAGTTCGTCAATGGCGAATAAAACACCACCTCATGTTAATCTGAAAGATGGTGATGGTGAAGCGAGGTTAACTTGTTTTTGCTTGACGGGGATCTGGTGCAGTTACCTTTAGATTGGTAGCATTGTTGGTTTAAAGCTTTCCTCTCAATTGTTTCTATGTTGTTTATCTTTTGTGTAACTACATTCGATTTAGAGTTTGCGGCCATTCAGTATTGTGTATTATGTTTTATCTCGTTTGCAGAATTGTTTATATGTTGTTTATCTTATGTATAGAGAGTAGCCAGATCATGTTTATCTGATGTATATATACAGTGTATCTAAACGTATATTTGGTGGTTATTAGGAAGTATATATATAGTGTATCTGAACTTATTCATCGAAGGAGATGTCACGAATATCGATGAATTTTTCTTTTTGCAGCTCCTTCGATTGTTTTTTTTACCTCAGCCAGATAGATGATTTTTTTTTTTAATTACGACGGCAAGACGCTGATGCACTGAAAAGCCGTTTGAATTTTTTAATTTGTTCAACCCAGAATCGTAGCTATCATTTTTGGTATGATTTTTTTGTTTTAAATTCTGATGCCGTTCCGTCCGTTCGAGACAAATTATGGAGAGAGAATCAAATTTTATGGAGAGTTCTCTTTATTTGGAGAAGGAATCAGATTTTATGGAGAGCTAAACCATCACTTAGAAGAGATGAGAGCCTTGACATGCTGGCTTTCAAACTCGGATATGGGAGAGATGGGGACAGATGAAAGTTGATCTTGACAGTGCATACAAAGAGGAAGAGCAGTTTTGGAGGCTTAAATCTAGAGTACAATGGCTACAGAAAGGTGACAGGAACTCCCGGTTCTTTCATGCCTATACCACACAGAGAAGGAAAATTAACACAATTCAAAAGCTAGTATCAGACAGATGGATGAGTTTTGAATCAAAACCGGATTTGGAAAAGCACATATCAGAGTTCTATCATTCACTCTTTTCCTCTGACAACTCAACAGGAGGGACAGAGTTACTACAACACATTCCTCACACCATATCTACTGCCTTGAACAATGATCTAATCGGACCTGTCACTGACTTGAAGATTAAAGAGGCTCTTTTCTCAATGGCCCCTGAGAAGGCACCAGGGGAAGATGGCATGACTGCCTGCTTCTTTCAACACTTCTGGCACATTCTGAAATCTGATGTTTGTACAGCTATTAAAGGGTTCTTCTCATCTGGTCACATGGCTAGGAGCTAAAATCACACTATAATAACTCTTTTCCCCAAATGCTTGTATCCTGAAAAACTCAGCAATTACAGACCAATTAGTCTGTGTAGAGTTCTATATAAAATTATTGCAAAAGTGCCTGAGAGACTTAAACAGTGCTTGAATGAGTGTGTCAGCCAATCCCAATCCACTTTTGTACTAGGTAGACACCTGCTTGACAATGTAGTGTTGGCACATGAAGTCTTCCATTTCCTAAACAGGTATAGATCTGGGAAGAATGTCTTTATGGCTTTGAAATTAGACATAGAGAAAGCATATGATCGTGTGGAGTGGGACTGTATCAGAAGGACTATGCATAAGATGGGTTTTCATGCTCGGTTTATTAAATGGATCATTGGCTGTGTCTCTACAACCTCTTTCTCTTTCAACCTCAATGGGGAGATTGGTGTTTTGTAACTCCCTCAAGAGGAATCCGGCAGGAAGATCCACTATCACCATATCTCTTTATTCTTGTATCAGAATTATTTTCTGCAATGGTGAGCTCTCTGGTGGTAAGTGGACAGTTTAGAGGAATTAAAATCTCCAAAGATGGGCCAATGTTGTCTCATCTGTTGTTTGCAGATGATGCCTTGGTGTTCTGCAAAGCAGATGAGCATCATGCTTTGCTCCTGCTGGATATCCTTCAGAAGTATAATGATTTTTCTGGCGAAAAAGTAAATTTACATAAATCCTCTATGTTCCTAAGCAGAAATTGCCCTGTGGACCTGCAAAGAAAGATCAGCATCATGTTCAGAGGGGTGGTTATAAAGAAATCATCAAAGTACCTAGGATTGCCCCTGGGTATTGGTGCATCCAAAAGAGAGTCATTCCATTTTGTTGTGGACACAGTTAGAAACAGGATTTGCAGTTGGAAGAACAACTTTTTATCTACTGTTGGAAAGGAGGTACTGGTGAGAGCAGTACTAAATGCACTCCCGGTTTTTGTAATGTCATGTTTTGTTATCCCTGAGGGAATTTGCAAGGAAATATGTAGGATAATAGCAGAGTTTTGGTGGCAGAAAGGGGAGAGGCAGAGCAAAGGTATCCACTGGATGTCTTGGGACAAGATGACTAGGTCAAAGCAGGATGGAGGTATTGGGTTTCAAGATATAAGGCTCTTCAACAAAGCCTTAATCTTAAAACAACTATGGAGAGTGGTATCAAACCCAGAGTCACTGGTGAGCAGAGTGCTGAGACAAAGGTATTTTCCCTGCCACTCTATCTTTGAGTGTGGTAAAAGTAGTGGAGCTTCCTGGCTGTGGAGTTCTTGGGCTAAATTAATACCATACTTGAAGCTGCATATGAACAGGTTAGTTCTGAATGGAGCATCAACTAAAATCTCTAAGGTGAACTGGGTTCCTGGAATCTATGGAAGAAAACCTGAGCTAAGAGTGAATGTGGAGGGAAATGATTTTTGGGTTGAAGATCTTCTTACTGATAGAGGCACATGATGGGATACAATCTTGATAAAGGCTTTATTCAAGGAGGGAGATGCAGAAAAGATCCTGAATATTACCACTTTAAATCAAACATCTGAGGATGTGTGGAAATGTACCTTTGTTAACAAAGGGCTGTTCTCGGTTAAAAATGCCTATTCTAGGTTGATGTCAGAGAAAGTTTGTGCTCTGTCTATGGCTGAGAGCAGCTCAGCAGCAGCAGGGAACAAGAAGGCTAGATTAAGATGTTGGAAACTCAAGGTTCTAGGGAAAGTGAAGAACTTTATTTGGAGATGTTTCTCAAATATTGTTCCTGTTAACTGGTCCATCATCAACATGGGTATGTATATTGAAGTTGTGTGCAGGATCTGTGGGGAGAAGACAGAGACCTTAGAACATGCCCTCTTCAACTGCCCTAGAGCCAGGGGAACTTGGGAAATCAGCCCTGTCCAATGGAGTCAACTTTCAAATGAGCAACTGTCTTTTAAAGAATGGTGGTGGTGGGTGACCTCAATGAACTCCAAAGACACTTCAGAAGATAGAATTCAGCTTACAACATACATTTTGTGGTGGCTTTGGAAGGCAAAAAACTTGTGGGTCTTTGAAAGATTGTGGCAAGCAGAGAGATGGATCATCAAAATGGCTATGTAAGACTGGCTGGATTTCTGCAACTGTTAAAGGACTACAAACTGTGAACATGTAGGTACACATTAGGTCTTGTGTCAGTGATGTGTTATCTTCCTGTTTCTAGCTTGTAGGATTTTGTTGGCAGGGACTTGATATTGTATTACTGGATTTGGTTTTGTTAGCTGTTGGTTATACTTATGGATTTCTAGCATAGTATGTGGTTGACTGTCTTTCTGGTTGGTTGGCAGATTAGGTATGGTGTAGTAGTGCTTTATTTCCGGTTAGATTACATCTTTGTTGTATGTAGTCTCCCAGGTACCCAGGATTGGGGCTTTGCCTCGTGTACATTTGTGTTGGTTTTAATTATATGAGATTGAATGCCGTTGGAAACAAAAAAAGAGAGAAAGAGAACCCATAATTGTGAAGATAAACTATCCACCAAATCCTTAATTGATAAAAGATTATAGAGATCGTACATATGCAAATAAATCTTATATGTTGTATACACGTGTAAATTTCCAAAAGTAAAACAAACAACTTAATGGGCTCTATTAATTGGGTGGATAGATGTAATAATTGACATGGAAATTAATCAAGCCCATAACTAAGGTTATAATTATATCCACTCAAAATAATTTTTTTGGTTAATTAAAATTAATTTTGAAAATGTGGTATAATTAGTTTTTAGTAGAATTTTGAGTTCATATTAAAATAATTAATATTGATTTGAGGTAAAAGTACGAAAGAGAATATGTTGGTTGTTACTATTTAATTATATTGATAATATTGAGAATAATGAAGTTGTTAAAATTAAGTTAGATTTTGAATATAAATTGAATATGAATTATATTATTTTGTAAAAAAAAAAACACTCTAATTATCCCAACATTTGTTACAATGGAAAAAACTACTTGGAGTGTGTTCACCATTTTAATTTTTATTTTACGTTGGAGTTAAAATAACATCTGAGAACACATCAAATTTGTCAATGGAAACTATTTAATTTCAACACTATTTCATATATGTAAAATGTTGAATTAACATGTGTAACACCTAAAATGTTGAATATCTAAAACCATAGGTATGAAAAGTTTTTGCATCCGAACTTTCAACTTCTTTTCCAATTCCATATAAACTATTTTTTTAGCAGTCAACTACACAAATTATGCATGTATGCATGTTTTTCATATTTCTCCTCAAAAGTCAAAACCTGGTTTTGTATCAAAAAAACGGATTTATGAGGGAATCTTAGACTATCTCCAGTCTTTATGTCTACTCTAGGGCGGACTTTACTCTACTATAGAGTAGAGTTGAACATTCATCTCCAACCCTCATTTCTACATTTTACTCTACATCAAATATATTATTTTTTATTTCAAATAAATTTTTATATATGTATATTTAATCTTATATAAAATGTTAATTACTCAAATAATAAAAAAAAATTTTATTTATTTTTATTTCAAATGAATTGGTATATATATGTATATTTAATTTTATGTGTTTTATAAACTTTTAATTTTAGTGAAATAAACTTGTTTGAATGTGTTAAATTTTTATTCATATGGTATCATTTTAATATTAAAAATTTATAAAATAAAATTATAATACATCAATAAATAAAAAGAACAAAATTTATTTAGCATAAAAAACACATTACACAAATTATTTAGCAAAAAAATACATTTATTAATATATATTATACAAAAATTACCAATAACAATACATAAAATAACAAAAAAATAAAAAATAAAAAATTGTAGAGTTATTTACAATGCATCGCCACATCCAGCGATGCATCACAACTTTGGAGTAACACCGAAATCCAGCGCAGCATTGGAGTAAATTTGAACACTACTCTGGCAATAAATTCAATGGTGGCGCAAGACTGGACTTGGTCTTAGACAAGTAGAAAAGCGCCGCCTATTGGGTGGCGGCCGTGGGAAGGTTGAGTTGCGGCGCTGAAAGGGGAGATTAGAGATGTAGTGGGGTGGGTGCATCAATTGTGCCGTCAACTGTCTATTTTGAATTTTTTCATTTTATTCCTTTTCTTTTTCTTTCCATTTCCTTCTTTACTGTAGACAATTACTTTTTTAAAAAAAGTTATACTAAAAGTCAAATTATCGTATATTATTATTGGCTGATGAATTTAATAAAATATTTAATAAAATTTATTTTCATTTCTCTCCAAAAGGAGTTATATTTTTTTAATTAATTACTCACTAATCTGTTAAAACCGCTACATCTTAATATATATATTTTTATTATTTATTTTTTCGATCAGTTACTAAATTAATTCTAAATTTGGTGGCAAAATATTCAAACGTGTAACGGCTAATATTGAAACTTAAAGTTGATTGCACATTCAGAGTTGCAACTGTTACATTTGGTTGCATTGTTGGAAGAAGAATATGATTGACACATATTTTTTTTTTCTAAAAATCAGAAACACCAATAAAGTTTTTTATTTATGTTAATTTTTTTAATATATGCCACAAATATATAAATTATTTTATTCATGTTACTAATGTATACGTTGCATGGTTAAAATAAAATTTATATCTCAATTAATTTTGAATGATAAAAATAACTTAAGAAAATATAATAATTTTTATATGATAAAAGTACATGTCTAATTAATAAATACAAACAAAAACGTATTTTATTTATGTACAAATGTACATGATCGAATACTAGTCAGATATAAAAACTGTGAAGTGAATAAATGTTGAAGATTTTTTTTTTTTATTTATTTAAGTATATTAGAATTATCCGACTCAAAAGGCGAGGGAGTAGGAAAAATGGGCAAGACAAGGACGTTCCTTTTATATATAGATTTTCTTTTACTATAATTTTCATTTATTAAAATATACATAATTACCAAAGTGCCATTAAAATAGTTGTTTTTGAGTTTGAACCGCTTTACACCCGGTTTCAAAGAGTACCGTGAAAATTGCAAAAAGTTGATTTTTTTTTTCCTTGAAACGGTAGAGAGAAACCTGAAAAACAAAGTTTGAATAAAAGCTGGCAGAAACCCGAATGAAGCAACTACTCGAAAAGCCACGTGTTAGAAATATTTTATTGGACAACATATGTAAATTAAATGTGTATAGTTGTCATAATATTATTTAATTAAAGTGATCTACTAATTTGTAATTTTGAATAAAGAGAGTATCAAATTATTATGGATTTAAAAGTGTAGATACCATTATGTGATTTTCTGTTTGTTGAGGGACCGAACTGAAAATCAATATTTCTTATTTATTTGGTTATGGCCCCAAACGACGAAAAGATACGAGCAGATTTATGAAGGGGTGCTTTCTCCCTTTAAAAGCACTCAGTTTCTCACTTCAGAATGATGGTATATACAAAAGATATATACCAATACAAACACTATGGATAAAAATCTGCTATAAGGTTTCGATCGTTTGGAAGACCATACCAGTCCAACAAGATCATTTGGAAGTAGATATCCACATGGAACTGAAGAACAAAGAACAGATGAATTTTTAATTCAATGAAGTTAGGTACGCTTCCGCTTTTATTCGGTTTTATTCTCAATTATTCGATATGAATGCTCCTGGGATAAAGCGATGTTTTTATTCGCATAAGGTTAAAATTTTCAACA
>BKCP01010181.1:1075718-1092897 GCA_008636005.1 Striga asiatica
CAAGAGGGTGACGTTGGAGGAGCCGACGGTTTTGGCTCCGGTGCTGTCGGCGGCTGTATCGTCGGTGAAGGATGTGCAACGTTGAAGCAATAACAAGAACTGTAAGAAAAGTACTGTAGCGACATATTTAGGGAATTTTGAATTGGTAATAGTATATTTGCAGTATATGTTGTACTTTTATTTACGCAAATATTTTATCTAACTACAATTGTGATGTTTGAATTTCATTTGTATTTTTTATTTATTGTTATACCAGTGATCTATACAACATTGATATGTAAAACATGATATAAGTGGTCTTGAGGATGTAAAAAAATACAAAAAATTATCCTAGTCCACTACAACCAAAATTTAGTTTATATTTGGTTTATAAAATGCAATTATCTGTATAACATAAAGTAAATATATACAAGTTGTACAACACGGACATATATGTGCGTAGAACACTGACATAATAAAAGTAAATAAAAACGACGACAATCAGATGAAATCATGTATATTTACAGTATATAAAACAAGTTGTAATCGTAATCATGTACAATCTGAATACTCGACCTTTTTTTATCTGAAAGATATTGTTTAGTTTTGTTATTCTTCAGTGATTTTGTTCTCTGTTTTGAATTTCAACTTAAAAAATGCCGATTTTTAGGAATTTTATATTCAATCTACCTTTCTATGTTCTTTTTTTATTTATTTATTTATTTATGGGATTAATCTCATAAGGCATGAGATCCTCCAAAGTAACTACCAGGTATTCTCTCTCGTCCGTTATTGTAATGTAGCATTAACATAATTTTTTATGGTCAATAAGGCATGTTTGCAGTTGAGTTTTGTAGTTAGTATTTTTACAATTATTTTGCAAATATTATGGTAATTATGTAATTTTTTTTTTTTCAGCTGTTAGACCTGAAAAGGCTGATGGAAAAGCTAAGAGTAATTTGCACCATGTACAATACATATAAGTTTTTATTATATAAATGAAACTAAGTCATAAATATTAGCAATTCAACCAGCTCAGCGCTTTGTATTTGCAAAACTACCAGATGTCAATAAATTAATTAATTTACATGTGTAATCAATTTTTAGAGTAATTAATGAAAAACTTATCACCTTCCCAAAAATTGCTCCCGAGGTATTTGGTAAGAAGATTATTTCCCCATATCTTGTAACAACCCACGTCCAATCAGTCAACAAAATTTCATCCCAAATCCTTCCCATGACCCACCAAACTGCAAACCCTAATCCAATACACTCAAAGTTCAAACATGCTGGACCAATATCAGAACAGGTGGTGAAGCCCGTGGCACCACGGCCGAGCCTCGCCACGTAATTCAACGGCGATTTGGCATTCAGGACGACGGTTGCATACCGCCACTGACTCCTGCGGCGTGGAATGGAACCGGCGATGATGGTTTTGATGTCGGGGTTACCAATCACCATGGTTGTTTTTTTTTCTTTTTGAAAAACGATAGGGAAATATCTCAAGTCTTGATTGGGGGATAATGGTGTGAGACTTTTTGACAAGGTTTTCAGCCGACTGTCTCTAGAAGTTCACGCACATCTTCGCCCAATTTGATTCAATCTTTTTTTCATTGTTTTGGTTTTATTTTAGTTTATATTCAATAGGGTAAATTTTATATTTACACAGCGAGTAATTTTGATTCGTACACGTACAATTTTTTTCATTGTTTAGTTTTGTTTTAGGTTATATTCATTATATGTATGATTAATGATTGAGGATGTTTCAGCTTTTTTTAGATTTTTTTGTCCTTTAATTTACTATGTTGTGGGATATGTTGCGCTTATATACAATATATTCTGTATATGTTCCCGTAATCACAATCGGCAGTATATGTTGCGTGTATAGACAATATATGTTCGTATATGTCTTCGTCGCCTGTGCTTTGTGTGTTTCTCATCTGGCTCGAGCTTCATTTGTTTATCATATACTGTACATTTACTAAAATAATTTATTAAAATAATGATTATGATAAGTTTATGATATGTATATGATAGGTTATATAATGAACAAAAATTCAAATATCACAATTGTGATTAGATAAAAACGATATGTAACTAACAAATCAGGTTATATACCGAATATATACTGACAATAAATCAAAACTTTTGATTATGTTAAGTATATGTTATGTATATAACACGATTTATGTTATGTATGTGTGCATGAATGATATACTTACAGTTGTTTTCAAGACTGTGTATATGCGATGTTTACATATTAAGTATATAACACGAATATATAATGTATATGTGCATGAATAATACATTTACAATATCCCGAGTTTGCAACTTTGTAGTTGTTTTCAAACTGTATATGTTTATATATTATATGCGATGTATACATTTTGTTTAGAAGATGATAAAGTTTAAAATTCAAAATACATATCTTTCAATTTTGAATTGAACAACATCCTAGATATTAGGATATACACTTACCATATCTTTTTTTTTTTTAATGCGAAAATTAAAATTTCATTATATCCGTGAATTAAGGAAGGATTATCTTTTTAATTTGGTAACTGATATGTTGCATTATCACTAATAAATGTCATGATTTGGTAATCATGCAATAAAAAATTATGCTCTCGTATGATTGAAATTAAGCTCAATTCGCTGTGTAAATATAAAATTTACCCAAAAGTTAATTTACCAAACAACTTTTTTGGTGGATTGGAAAAACTTAAACAACTATATGGACAAAAAGACTAATTTTTGGGCCAAAAGCATTAACCAAACAAACCCAATATGTAACTAAAAAACAATATTTTCTAGCTTGTTGCATTTCCTCTCTCTCTCTCTCTCTCTCTCATTTTTTGCCCTTCATTCCATTGCCATCTTTTAATAGCACATATATATGCTTATGTATTTGTAGAAGTTTTATAGAATTTTATTATGTATAGAGAAATCCAATATTTTTTTTTTTCACCAGATTATTGCCCACATAATGCAAAAACAAACCCTGGCATTTTCAATTCCAACCTCTTCATCGTCCCAGAGCCTGACTTTGTTCATTAGAATGTGCATAAAACTCATTTTTATTGGGATATTTTATTCGTTGATTGAATCCCAATAAATGTTCTAGCCAATTTGAAATCTGAACTTTTGCAATTATTTGTGTGTTGTTTTGATGGAAGAATACACTTTTGATTATAACTGAGTGGGCTCTTATTAATCATATATTATTTTTTGGTGTTCTGTAAATTAGAATGGATTTTGATGTGGATTCTGTAATATTTGTTTTGATGGATTCACAATGAATCTGAAGGGTGGGACTTTGAGATTGATTATCGAAATGTGAGATATAATTTATAAGGGTATTGAAAAATCAACAAAGATTGCCTATTTTTCGATATCAATCTTGTCTGTTCGAAAATTGATTATGGATCATCATATTGTTGGCGGGAAGTTTAAGCTGGGCAAGAAAATAGGTGCTGGATCTTTCGGGGAGCTCTATTTAGGTAAATTTTATTATCTGTCTCTGTTATGTATTATTATTATTATTATTATTATTATTATTATTATTATTATTATTATTATTATTATTATTATTATTATTGTTAGGCATGTTGCTTCAGGTGATTTTTTTTGTGTAAATTTTCATTCTATTCTTTTAATTTCCTTTAGGGGTAAATATACAAACTGGAGAAGAAATTGCCGTGAAAATGGTGAGTAGTTTCTATATAAAAAATTTTCAATCTCGAAAGAATTGAACCTGTTGTTGGAACTCTTGACGAGAGTTTTTATTTAGCTTTACTTTCATTATGCATTTATACTTATTATAGAGAATCCTCCATTGAACGACTGTTCAAGTTTGTATCTTTCTACATGTGCTAATTGAAACATCGACTTTCTGGTGCTTAGTAATAAAAGGAGACTTCCTTTTATTCTGTATTTTTCTACTTACACCACTGATGTTAGCAAAATTATTCATTTGTCTGAACTTATGTTGAACTTTTGTAGGCACAAATTCAGAATGTACCTTCTAGCTTTAGTCCAATTAAAAAAATAAAAGGTTATCTTTTAGATTTCAATAATTCCCCTCTACATATGTTTATTTACTAATTTTCCATCACCAGGAGGTGGCATTTTTAGGTAAGCACCAATTTCAAGGGATTGTTTGTAATACTTTTAGAGTGTAGTTGTAATTTTAGGAAATAATTGAATTATTTTTAGTGATTAAGCTTACTTAACTTTTAGGGTCGTATTTCAATCATCTCATAGTTTTGGATCTTGATCTTTTGGAGCCAAATAAATTTTGTCGCCTTTTATTTTCTGCAGGAACCTGTTAAGACCAAACACCCTCAGCTCTATTATGAATCGAAGCTGTACGTGCTTCTTCAGGGAGGAAGTGAGTGATTTCATTTGTTAATGCTTAACGTTTACAAACATATAAGACAAGCTCATTTACATTTCCCATTTTATTTTTTTTTATGAAGCTGGAATTCCTCATCTTAAATGGTTTGGAGTTGAAGGCGAGTACAATGCTATGGTTATTGATCTTTTAGGACCAAGCTTAGAAGATTTATATAACTATTGCAATCAAAAGTTTTCATTGAAAACAGTTTTGATGTTGGCCGATCAATTGGTTAGTACGAGTCCATTACCAAACATAGGTGATTTTATGTTGTTGCCTTAGTTTTTTCTTTTTCCATATTATTTATTTTATAACTGAGATGCACTACACGTAGATAAGTAGAGTGGAATATGTGCACTCTAGAGGTTTTCTTCATCGTGATATAAAGCCTGATAACTTCATAATGGGTTTGGGACGCAAAGCAAATCAGGTAATTTCCTTAGTTATATGTGTATGTGTGTTGTGTGTGTGTGTGTGTGTGTGTGTGTTTTCTCTTTTTCCTTTTATCTAGATCATCATTTGATATGGCTTCTAGCAAAACATAGTTATTTATGTATAAAATGATCAAATTCTTGTGAGATGACTAATATGCTAAAAGTATAGTCGTAATAAGAAAATGCAAAAGAAATCCTGAGATGAACCCTATTTTTATAAGTTATATTTGCCTGGAATAGGTGTATATTATCGACTTTGGACTTGCAAAGAAGTATAAAGATCTTCATACCCATAAGCACATACCATACAGGTATCATCTTTAATTATACATTATTTGTCTGTATCTTTTTCTCAGAGATGTACTTGCAACTATGTTTCCTAAAATTATAACAATAATGTTTTGCACCATTTATCTTGTTTCAGTCAGCTGAGGTACTGCGATATTAACTTTTGTAGGTTTACAATGAGTTTATTATCTTTTATTGCCTCAAAAAATTTAATCCTTAATTAGTGATATGTAAAATAGAAAAGCCCTTATGAGTGCTGGTGGTGGGTACTTGAACATTTTTCTTTCATGCTTCAGAACTCAACACTTGGTTGGATTATACACTGCTTTTCATTTCTTGACAAAAAATTATCTTGATTGGAACTTCTTTTCAAACATTGAATCAAATATCATACACAGAGACGATTATCAACTCCTGTTGCATTAATATACTGTTGTCTGCGAATTTTATTCCTCTTTAATGATTTCACAATTTTTTTTTTGTTTTTTTTTTCTCCTATAATGATTTTGTCTGCAATACTTTGTTATATTTTTACCCTTTTACAGAGAAAATAAAAATCTCACCGGTACAGCTCGTTATGCAAGTGTAAACACCCATCTTGGAGTTGGTGAGTGCAGATCGTGTCCGTAAACCGAAAGGAAATTCCAGGTTTTCTTTTTTCTTTTTCTCCTTCCATAAATTTATGATTCATGAAATTTTTTTGTTTGTTTGTTTGTTTGTTTCAGAACAAAGCAGAAGGGACGATTTAGAATCTCTTGGCTATGTCTTGATGTACTTCCTTCGGGGAAGGTTGAGTACAAGGCCTATACTATAACTTTGTCATTCTATTTTCGAAATCCAACATAATTTGCTAATCATGTTTTTGTTACTTGTTTATTTTAGCCTTCCCTGGCAAGGGCTGAAAGCTGGCACAAAGAAGCAGAAATATGAAAAAATAAGTGAGAAGAAGATGCTTACACCCATAGAAGTATTACAACTTGCCAAACCTTGTATGAACTATTCGTCATTTATCCCTTTTTCTGGATTGATGACATATATGTTATTTTTATTTCAGGCTCTGTGTAAATCTTATCCATCAGAGTTCATATCGTATTTTCATTATTGTCGATCATTGCGGTTTGAGGATAAGCCTGATTACTCGTATTTGAAGAGATTATTCCGTGACCTTTTCATTCGAGAAGGTAAATATAATTAGAGATTTTTGAAGTTTATATGTCTTTTACATTTTATTTCATAATCCCTTTCAAACCCATCTTCACGAAATAAACCTAATGACATTTTTCTACTTAATTCACTTGTGGAACAGGTTACCAGTTTGATTATGTGTTTGACTGGACTATACTAAAGTATCCGCAAATCGGTTCAAGTTCTAGAACAAGAGTTAGTGTTTGAATTAATTTATCCAATCTAGCATACAATAGGCCAATTCTATCTATTTATCTAGTTTGATCTTTTCTGTCAGCAGCAGGCAGCAGGGAAAATACCTTTGAACTTAGGACCATTTGCAGAAAGGAAAGAAAAGACTCCAGGTCTGCTTGTGATTTATGGAATGCCTATTGTATTTTCATGCTTCAGTTGGAGTAACACTCTAGATTGATTAACAACATGAGCTAGCTAAATAATGTGGATTTTTTTTTTTTTTGGGTAATTAGTGAAACGAGATTTTCGAGATAGAGTCCCAGGTGCAGTAGAGGCATTTGCCAGACGAAAAGGTTCTGGTGCAGGTGTGCATGGAGAACATCGCTCGAGACACAAAATTTCTGAGGATGTCCCATCATCAAAAGATGTGGTATGAAATCATCACATTTTTATTTTGGATACTTTTTTCATGTTGTGCCTTTTTTTTTTTGTTGCACTTTACTCCTAATCAGAATTCCTTTAAGCTAATTAAGCCAATTTATGTCCTTGGATACAGTTTTCTAGAATTATTTCTGATAACTCACGAGTTTCACATTTTGCTTCGTGATTCATACAGCAACTTTCAGACTCTGATAGGGGTCGACTGTCTAGGCCTGATAGTAGCTCAAAAAGGGCCGCCCTATCAACCAGCCGGCCCAGCTCCGCGGGTGAGCCCGGTGAAAATCGTCATACAAGGCTGAGCTCAGGCATCCGCCGCCCATTATCCAACCGGAGATTGCCACCTGGAGTCGAGCCCAAGTCATCCTCCTTAACTCGCGCATCTGCTGCTAGAGGTGTCCGGGATGAAAATCTCAAGAGCTTTGAGCTATTGACTATTGGCACTGGAAGAAGGAAATAAATGGGTCATAAGGTAGTTGTATGTAGTTTTGTCCAGAGATAGAAAATGGTACAATAATTAACTTTATTTATTATGAAAAGTTTCCTTATATTTGGGATATTATATGACNGCTAGGTGATGTGGCTGGAGTCTGCTGTTAGGGAAACCTCCAAAGAATCATGATCTAAACTTGTTCTATTTATCTCTTATTATTTCATAAATAGCTTTGTGAAAACAAGAAAGATTTAATGTATTTGAAACTATTGTAGTTCGTTGTGACGGTGATTATTTTCTTCACTGAAGGTACCGGTAAAGATTTGTCGTTTTTGTGCAAGTCACGCATTAAATTCTATAATTTAAACCTATGAGCGATGAAACTAAGGTTTAGCGTAGAATACATACGACTTAAATTTCACAGATTTAGAGACGTAGATTTTCGTTGATGGAGATTGGTCGATTCACTTCGTTGGAAAATTCGGCTCGTCGGATGTCTCGGAGTCACCAGGATGGTATGGTCGCACGATCGGACGGGTTGGCTCGCGCGGGTCGTGCGTATGGCATCATGTGGCTGCGGGACTGTAGTGGGTCGAGCGCGGTTCTCACTGGTCGGCTGGCGTGCACAGATATCCTGCGTTGTGCTCGTCGAGGAGGTTGCGGGTCGCACTAGACAGGAGTGGGGCGTTCGAGTTGCGCTGCGGGGTTGGCGCGCAACATCTCACATTCTGAGGCTCGTCGCTGGCGGTGGTAGTCGTCGGGCCTCGTCAACCTCAGAGCCTTCACCTGTATTTCCCTACACATCATCGGTCGTCTTCATGGCAACAAGCTCGGAGAGAACTCGAGGGAACTAGGGTTGGCTCACGTTTGTGTATGTTTCACGTTATGTGTGTCCTAACCCCAAGAGTAGTGGAGTTTATATAGGCTACAACAGGACCCTAAGGAGACATTAAATTAGGATCCCGTAAGTGGGCCTAACTGTGGGCCAAGTCAACTCTGTTCATATACGAATAATACAGTCATTCCACTAAAGTAGTATTGTTACAATCCAATTTAATTCCCAAATTATGATTTGAGCTCAGTTATAATTTTACTCAAATTATCTCCTCTCGTTTAAGATATAATATCCGTCCATTTATTTAATTATTGACGATCAATCTAAACAACATCCTGAATCGAAGCTAGTACCACTCAAAACATTATTATTATGTCGGAACTTAATCCACATTCAGAGTTTAACATAACAATTCTTCATGAGCTCACTTCGGGGATATCATCAAATTAACGTACATGATGACCATAAGTATTCGAACAACACGCCATTCATGCTGCATCACTACCCAATTCACCTATAATGTTGGGCCAGACAGAATGAACCTCACCGTTTAGTGAATTGTTCGCAAAATATTTTCACTATCCGCAAGTGTACGGTATAGCTGTAGTGAGTGGCGAGCAGGGTCGTATTCCACAGAGATTGTTGTCAAAATTAACTAAGTATCAAAATGTAAACGATTAAATATTATTTAGTCTAATGCAAATTTGAATGGTGATTTTATTCTAAACTAATGAATGATTGCAAAATAAATTCTAACACTAATGAAGACTTGTTCTAAGATAAATCAAGAATGAGAAAATAGATTCTAGGCTATGCTTTCCTCGGGATTATTCTAACAAAGATTAATTATTCATTCAAACCTTATTTAATTCTACCATTCGTAGGGATAATCACTAAAGTAATTTACACCTTTCTCTCGAACAAGTTAAATTGTAGATATTAATTGTTATCTATCTCCTCTCGGTCTCAAGATGAACAATCAACTCCCATAAGCTCCTAAGATTCTAGTTCCCTCGCAAGATTCTATCAACCTCTCGGTCTGTTTAGTCTCTTACGTTATGAATTTCCCAATTCTAGCAATCAACTATCTCCTCTCGGTCTCAAGTCAATCACAAATATGCATAAATACGGGCCCTTATATTCACACAATAAACAAAAGCACAAGAAATTGATAAACGAATGATAAACCGGAATGAATAAACAAAATCACTTCATAAAATAATCCGAGTACTCGCAAATCCTAGAATCCCTAAAAGGTTTAGCTACTAAACATATTCTCAAAGCTCAAAATAAATATATTCATGAGTTCAATGAAGAAGAAAAAGAGAAAAGAAAGAAGAACTATTGTCGCCGTTAGTTCCCGGATCTTCAATCTTGACTTCCTCGAATCCCTCGTGTGTTTCGTGCTTTCTCTAGGCTTCCAATGGTGTCAAAAGTCCCAAAAACGAGTTCCTAAGGCCTCTTTTATACTGTAGGGTCATTCAGGGTCGAAAAAGGGAAGAAAACGCATAAGAATCCTATTCCCCGCAGGTTTGGTCTGCCGTCACACGAGTCGTGTGACAAGCCACACGAGTCGTGTGACGTTTCTGCAATTTTTGGTAAACTCCCAGACTCACACGAGCACCCACACGACCGGGTCACACGAGTCGTGTGAGGCCACACGACTCGTGTCCCAACCCACACGACTCGTGTGAAAATGCCGTAGCTGCGTCTCTTCTTTCTTCAACCCACACGACCCGTGTCACTATCCACACGAGTCGTGTGACCTCTTCTGCACCTGTTTTCGCCGTTTTTCGTCCCGATTCCATTTCCAACGTATTTTCGGGCATATTTCCTGTAAAAACAACGACAAAAACACCCCTATCATAGTTTAATAAATAAAACGAAATGGTGCACAATCACACGATAATCATGGCCAAATATCACTATATATCACTCATAATGCATGAAAATATGATGAATGTCATGAATCAAAGCAGCGTCTACTACATACATGTGTCTATTTATATGTTACGGGTTAAGATAACACATGAATTACCCGACGCCTAGTTCGTTTACGACGATCAGTATAAAACGAATTGCTCCTCTCTGGGATCCGTTCAATACACAAGTGTACTAGTGCAACTAATCAGTCAAGACCAACTGTACAATTGACACTTAGAAATTGCAAAATTGGATTATGAAATCGCGAAACAGAATTTTGGAATTGGACCAAGACTTCCAATTGAATAAGTATGAGTAAAGGATCCATGGCAGAAGATAGAAAGGCAATTTCTAATCGTAACTAAATCTTCTATTTTTTTAGAGTTCTAAAGAATGAAGCAAAATAGCTATTCCGTGGTGACTTTGGTTTACTAGAGACATCAGCATATTGTTTTAGCTCGGTGGAAATAAAACACTTTTCCTTAGGATCCTCGCAAATAGAAATAGAGAACGAAATAACTAGAAAGATTGTTAGAATCACCTTCTTCTAGAAGGATCATCTAGAAAGCGATTGGTTTTGTTTGTATTCAGACAAAAAGCTGACATAGGTCTTATGGGTATAATTTTGTTCACATCTTAGATCTAGGAATTTACTCATCTTCCATAAAGGAGCTTAAATGATCTTCTGTCCATTCGTGATGAATCATTTTATCTAAATGCAAAACAACAGAACGTAAAACTTGTTTAATCGAACATGATTCTCATTCAACAGAAATAGTGTAAATAACATCGAAAGCCAAACTTTCAGTACATATACTAACATTCACGACATTGGGGCTTATGGAACATAGGGTTTCATTTTTAATTTTGTTGAAACAATATATTCATTAATAAAAACACATACTTAAAAGTGAATAACTTGTCGATTGAAGCAGCTATAAAGCTTAATTTAGATAGAGGCCAACTCGACGAAGATGTCTGTAGCCTAGAAACTACTACACTATACACACCCACAAACTACAAAGGAGTAAACTATGCTCCCACAACTTGAGAATGCTAACCCCAATAATGGAGAAAAACGAAACACCAAACAAAACACAAAACACAGACAAAATACAATAAACACAATAATACTAGAACAAGCCCTTCCCAACAACAGCTAGATGCTCCAAATAACCACCGCGCAAGACGAGATTCGAATACAACCCCCAGAGACCAGCACAAGCCCAGGGCACGAATCTAGCCACTCCAATCACCAGCCGATGATGGCTAACCTAGATCCCTCAACCCGAACCAACGACCAAACCTAAAAGGACCACCCCAAAACAAAACCAAAGACTAACACCGCTCACCTCCCCNAGCACCGTTCGCCAAAGATGAAGCAAACAATGCTCACAACTCCTTCTTCACTGCCTCTATGCAGTCCCACAGCGCCGCTGCAGCCACCTGGAAGTAGACATGGCCACGGGTCAACCGGCCCGCCGACCCGGCCCAGTCAAACCCGTTGACCACGGGTCCAGAACCGGACCGGATTTCAGACAGGCCGTTTAAGGGTAAACCATTTAATGACCTGGCCCAGCAGGCCCGGGCCGGGCCGGGTCGATGACCCTCCTTTCCTATTTTTTTTATTTTTTTCTGTTGTTTTTTCAAAAAAGCCCAGACACGACCCGGTCCGGACACGACCCGGTCCGGACACGGACCCGGCACAAGTATAGGTCCGTGCCGGTTCAGGGTCAGTGTTTTCGAGCCCGGGCGACCCGACTGGCCGGGTTTTGTCCATGTCTACCTGGAAGAGGTGTACACCCCACTTTGGCCCAGAGGACAAAAATGGTGGTAGAAAAGGAGAAATCTGCCCCGATGCCGACCATCTCCTCTTTGTGAATAAGAGCAAACAGCGGAGGGCAGGAAAAATTGAGGGTCTTAGAAAAGGCTTTTTGGGGATTAATTTTTTTGGCCGCTGAGGAGAGAGGGGAGATACCAAGAAAAAATGTGGTCAATTTGGAAATTCGTAAATTTGAGATATATTCATGTTTGCATGAGTTAAAATTCGTTTATTCACGTTGGACTTTTTCTGGTTATAATTTTTTCCATCACTACATGCCTCGAACATCCTAATCAAAGTACACAATTCATGATTTTCCTTAATTTAAATAGTAAAAACCTAGAAAGAGAGCTCGACGTCGACCTTCTCTCAGCGGGGCGCTCCGCGCTGCCGCGGTGCTACATTAGTCCATGCTCCAGGTCTTGTATCATGTCATGGCCCTCTCGGCCGGGTAGTCTCTTTCCTCTATGTAGCAGGTTGACTTTCTGATCGCGAGGCAGTTCTAGCGTTTGGTGGCGTGGCCGGGCGGTTTGCTTCAGTTTCTACCTTGCGGTGGTTAGAACCAAGGTTAGCTTCTTCTCTCCCCTTATATGCCTGTCTTCCCTTGCGTTGGGCGGTGGGTTCGCTGGTGGGTGGGGGTCGTGGTTCAGTGTTTGTTGACCTTGGCTATCAGTAGGTGAAGGGGTTGGATTTGGGGGCTGGTTTGGTTTTTTCTGCCCCCATTTTTTTCCCATCGCCCCTAGGGTTAGGCGATATGTGTGGGTCAAGGGCTTCAGTGTTTCATCGTACTTTGGTTTTCGATCGGTGTGGTGTTAGTGTTTGGAGTTGGTCATTTTGAGGGTCGTCTACTTGGACTGGGTTTGGGGGTTCAGGTTAGTTAGGTGTAGCAATATTGCAGTTTCTAACTTGGAGCCTAGGACCAGATCTCTATCCGTTTTGGGTGGTTGCCCTCGGGGGTCAATGTCGTGGTTTCTTTCTATGGAGTAGCTTGCCGGCTGTCGAGGAGGACTTTAGCCTGCAAGGCTTGATATAATAATCCTTCTTGAACACATTTTGGTGACGTCATCAACCCGGCGCACTGGAATACATTGATTGTACACAATATTAATGGCAAATTATGTAATCAGAATTATTTACCATAATATGAGGTTATTAATTCGCAATAAATCTCACTCATGGTAAATCAAATAAGTAATATCTTCATACATATGCTCATTTATTGTCTTATGGGTAAAGAGAACACTATAATTACTAATTCTAGATTATTTAATTGGTCAGTATAAAATAATCTTATCCACCGAGGTTCGCTGAGTACATTAAAAATGTAATAGTATAATTCTTTAGTCAAATATCAACTAATTAGAAAATCACACTACAACATTTCACGACAGTTAGTTCAATTCTATCTAGCTGTGGACCAGTAATTAATATTTTACAAGGAATCGGTAATATGATTTTCTCTTCCACACATTTATCCATATTGTCTACAATGTAAATTAAATGGACCATTTTCATATAAATAAATAAATTCCAAACACACATTTGACTAAAACATGAATCTCATTAAAAATGAAATTGTTGGTAACACATAGCCGAGCTTCTACAGTATACCCTAACACGTACCACCATTGGAAATTAAACAGAGGGATACCCAAACCACTTGACCTCTTGCTGCCTCTGTTGCACTTGAATCGCTCAATCCGACAGTAAATCGCCCAGCATCACCTCCAAAGTAGGGGATGTGATCTTCTCGGCCTCATAGGAATCCCCATAAAAATTTTTCTAAGGTCCCGACATTTTAGCCTAAGGACCATGTGCCTGCACCAACGGAAGGTCCTCCCGGACAAAAATTGGGTCATCCATCCCCAACGCCACCCGTTCTCAGCACCACGAATGTCTTCCCTTGTGCCGTGGTCATCAACCGCATACTCTCGGTGGCTTTTCTCTGCAAAATTCAGTAAAATTTTCAACAAGGCAGCCCGAAAAAAATTCTCCCTCTTTGGAAGGACCAATTGCAAGAAGAATAAAGGCAAAACAATAAGAAAAGGAAGGAATGTTTACCAGACAAGCTTTGTTGAAAAAAGAAGATATATCATCCATTGTATAAGAGTACCCTCAGATATCCTCCTTGTTCCATGGACTAACCTCATTAAATTCACAAATGAGTCATTTCAAGAAAGAGGCGACCCTTCGTACACCAACGGTCCACTATCTGACACGTGGAAGAACACCATTGGAGGGATGTGCTTTTTAGCAAACCCACTCCCATCATTAAAGAAAAACCATTATAATTATCCATTTTAGAATTTTAATAGAGTCAACCTTTTATTTTTTTTTGGTACAGAGGGGGAGGGGAAGCTCAACAAGCTATCCTACGATGGTAAGCCACGCCGATAACATCGTGCTCAAGCCACGGTTTCAAACCAGCTGGCGGGAACTCCAAGCGTTGTAAGCCGCCCGGACTAGTCGCAGCTAAAGAAGCCAAGTAATCCGCCGAGAAGTTTGATTCCCGGTAAAAAAACCCATGTCCCACTAATCATGGCTTGACCTTTAAAAAATCCATTCACGACATCGACGACAACTTCCCAGTCAAGTTTCATCTCCAGACCAGCAAAAAGAATCCGAATAGCTTCCTACAATCAATCAAAATATTTGTCTGATCCCAGGAACCTAGGGGCTTCGGTTGATACCCAAATTTGTCGATCTAGATTACAGCCTACTAATACAGTGATGACAGCATAATAATCCTTTACCAGCAACATCCCCAGGGACCAGGGACTAAGAAACAAAATGCGCCGGCCTCCAAGTCGACCTCTGCTTGTGTGCCGATCTCACTCCAGGCTGCAGGGTAATCGGACTAACGAAGTCACCTTGCCACATCGACCAAGAGCAAAGTTTCTCCTTGCTGATCTCTACCAAATACTAGTGTGAAAAAGTTTGCTACCTAGAAACGGTTCTCACAGCCTAAAAAGATAAGCCTCTTGCACAAGTCGGGCAAGTTGTGAGAACACTTGTTGCCATACATATCGCTAGCCTCTAAGAGGCCACCACGTGTCCCGATATAATAGATTTTAGAGGTCTCTCCTTATATAAATAGCATGATCTTGAGGCTTGAAGAGGGCATTCAACTCCATTCAACTCACCAAAAACCCTTCACAAAAACTCATCTAATATGCTTACATTTCGTGTCGCCTTTCTAGGCTTTATAGCCTTTAACAGACTGTTGTATTAAAGAGGTCCATGAGCGGCCCAAATCCCTGAATAGAATTTTCGGTGTAGGAACTTTAATTCGTCTAACAGTTCCATCGTCTTCATTTTTATTTCCTTTATTATTATCTCTCTAATCGCATTAAAATATTACTTACACCCTAAAATGTCGTAACGATTCGGTGGTCCAGTAGACGAAAACGAACGTAAACAATTACATATACAATATAAATTATAGTTTTCGTAAAAAAAATAAATAAAAGGGCTAAAGACTAACCAATTATAGTGAGTCTTATTCTTATTATATGGATGCAAATTAATAATTATTAATAAATAATAAATACAACTATCGGATGGATTCATGGAAATCCAAATTTGTAGGCATGTACTGATGTAGAATGCGCGCGCATTTAGAAAAGCAGTTGCCAAGTCCACTTTTAGTTTTCTTCTTTCCTTAACCAGACACCAAATTGTTTTGATGTACAACGACTCTTAATCCACTCATTTCCCAATCAAATTCTAATTAATTAATCCAAGGTTATTCATCATCACCGCTTGTAAGCATTTATATATACATAAACGAATCACACTACAAATTATTCATCTCATCCATTTATGTTGATTTAGCTTCACGTGATTTTTCGAAATTGGTAATTGAAAGATAACGATAATGTTGTTCTGCGTTTTTGATTTTTCGTATAAGGAATCTATTAACTCTCTCAGGAATCTTCATGTAATTTTTTTTTCTAATTTTATTTGCAGAAAATTGAGAAAAATGGCAGACTCTGTATTTGGCCCCTGTCTTGAAGGAATAAAGCATATCAAATCTGAACAAGGAGATATGATGACCAAGCCTTTATTGGATGTCTGCAAACTTATACTGCCCATTTTAGGTTGGTCAAATGTAATTTTCTTGTTATTCACAATAATTTGTGGGGGTCTTTTTAACAAAGAATTGAATTTTTTTATTTTGTAATTATAGATAAATTTGGAGCAGCTATGACTGTGGTAAAGTCTGATATCAATGGTAATATATCGGTAAGTTTTCATTTTATAATCGACTGTGATTAAAAATTTAAAATATATGAACATTTCATCAATTTGTATTTTTACAGTTTTGATGTCGTGAAAATAATTATATATATCTTTCAGTGATTAAGGATTTTTTTTTTTACTGCATATGATTAAAACTTTATTAGCATGTAGTTTTACTCCATATGCTGAGATTTCTATTTTTATTTTTTATTTTTTTAATTTTTGCGTTGAAATCCTAGAGGCTGGAATCTAAGTACGACTCAAATCCCTCCAGATTCAATTACCTCTACAACTTGGTACAAGCCGAAGTCGAAACAAAATCTGCTAAAGCATCGTCTAGTTGTACCAACGGTCTCCTTTGGTTGACGAGGTTCCTCTTAATTTGTGATGCACTTTTGTTTATTTATTTATTTTCAAACAACTTGAAGAAATGGATTTTCTAAGTTGAGGTCAATCCTTTCTTTTTTGCGTGTAATTGATAATGAATTGAGATAATACGACAACTCTTATTCTATGTTACAGAGCAATGGATTTTCTTGTAGAATTGTTTCGTAATTTAGCTGATCATCAAGATTGGTCTCTGTCTCAAGTTTGTAATGATGCGTACGGCAAGACCTTGAAGAAATGGCATGGTTGGCTAGCAAGCTCAAGTTTTACGGTAAATCTATATTACTTGGATTTAAACACACACACATATATAGGATATACATAAATATGTATATAATCTTTTAGCAAAAAAAGAAGCTAATAGTTAATTTAAAATTAATAATGGTATATTCCATTTTTTCATAATAAAAGGTTGCGATCAAACTTGCGCCGGATAGAAAGAAGTTCATGGATGTTATAGGCACAGAAGGCGACATCTATGGTGATATGCAGAAATTCTGCACTAATTTCTCACTGATTCTTGGGGATGTTCATAAGTTCCTGGTGAGAATATTTTGAGCCCATGCACAGTAATTTGTGCACATAAGTTTCTATATATTGATATGGATTTATATATAAGAATTTTTCTTTTCTATTTTAGTTT
>BKCP01010181.1:1095976-1142666 GCA_008636005.1 Striga asiatica
GTTGAATTATAAACTCATACCAACAAAAAAAGTAACCATGTGAGAATCTTTATGGTGTTGGGGTCTCAAGAACTTCATGGCCTTTTTCCGGTCATTGTTGGCAAAGTGCTGTGTGAATAAGGACTCCACTTCGTCCATTAGCCTTACAACCTTTAAACCATCACATAAATAAAATATACAATTACTTAACATTCCCATAATTAATTATTACACCACTAACACCAGTATTTAAAAGAACGATAAGGATTATATCACATAAATAAAATAAACCATTGCTTATCAACCCCATAATTAATTATTACACCACTAACACCAGTATTTAAAAGAATGATAAGAATATTAGAATTTTTTTATGACAAACAAAATGATCACCGTTCCAATCTATGTTCATCATTCTTTTACTGAACACAAATTAGTTTTTTAACAGAAAGAAAATGATTATTATATATTCTCCAATCTTTGTTCATCAACAAGACAAAATGGGTGACACAAAAAACAAATCTACCCAATGATTTAGACGGATCTAGTCTTTACACTTTTTGATCAAAAATATATATATTTATATCGTAAAATATCATATTATTATTATTTATTTTTTAATTATATAACATTCAAGCATGAATATATGCATGTTTATTAATAAATTGTATGATTTTCGGACTGCGGCCTAACTAATTACTGAATCGTAAGACTGGTGTTAGACATACATGTTTGGCGTAATTACACAGTGAAACGACATATGTAAAACGTCATGCTTTAATGCTAAAAAAGTATGTCATTTTTCAATTAAAATATGCATTTATTATTTTCAAATGCATGACGGACTAATATGTTTAACAGTTAAACCGTCTCACAACAGGATGCATTTATATATGAAAAGAAATAAGTATTTATAGCAAATCCATATTTATGTAAAAAGAGGTTTGAGTTTAATTGAAATAGTAACTATTTCCCATAAAAAAAAAAAAAATGTATTACTACTAAAAGAAAGTTGTTATGTATTATCCAAACAATCGGTGTATATAAGTAATAATTATTGACTTACTCTAATTTCTATAGTTACATTGAATATGTTTAAGATATACTACCTCCTATTCTTTTTAAATGTCATTTTGGCTTTATCAACTATTAACTAAAATAAATGTCGTTTTGGATCTTTTGTACATATTTTTTCATTATTACTCTCATTTAGTTAATAAATACACTACGTCTTTTCATATTCTCTTCATCTTTTTTTTTTTTAACATATCTATCTCTATCTTCATTAATGAGGGTTATTATTGACAAAAAAATTATTCTTAATTAATGTGCAACTTTCCAAAACGACATTTATTATGAATAGGAGAGAGTATCATTTAACTGATATAACATCGTATCCAAATGGATATATATCCATCTATCATTGATTCTCATAATTATGTAGGTAGTAGTATTTTTAGCATATATTTATGGGGAATTTTCGGGTTCCGTAAATTTATTTTTTTCTTTTGGCCTATTATTTCTCCCATGAAAAACATTGATATCATAGTTTTTAGTTTTACCAATTCCTTTTTTTTGTCTTTCCAAATTTTTCTTCAAAAAAAATCAAAATAACTAAGATTTTCATTACGTATAATATATCAGTTAATCTTTTTGAAGAACCAGTAATGATTTTATTAACCATAACAGATCAATTAAAAAAGTATTTTGTAATTAGTAGTAATTTTTTAAAATATCAACACTTATAGTGTATTATCTATATATATATATAATCTATTTATGTATATAAAGTTAATCATTTACTAAAAATCGTAAAAAAATAACATAAATTTTATTTTATATATTTATTGTTTTGCTTAAAATGAATACTTGTTTCAAAATTATAGTAGTATTCATATAGATGAATATTGGGAGTCTCTTGAAATAGGTGTATAATCATATAGATTGAGAGATTTTATCCCCGAAATTGAGTGCCACNTTTATAAATTAGTTTACTTGTTTGACTATTTATTCATGGTGCAAGTCATATAAATAACTAATAATCAAATAAGTAATTATACATAAGGCACGGTTAACATAAACTCGGATTGATGAAGGAATAAAACCAATTTTTCTTTCCATGCTCTTTTTTTTTTATTTAACTAATAAATAAATTATTTTAATTTTAGATCTTTGTAATTATACACCACTCAATATATGATATAGATTTAAACTCTGTTAATAATATAAAAATGGTTCTTTACAACAATTTAAAACATCGAATAGATGAGTTTAAAATGATAAATTAACAGATCTTTTTCAGCCACTATGCAAATAATTAATTTGAGAATAAAAACCATAATCTATATAACATGTATTTTATACTAATTATGAAAAAAAATTAGTATTATGAGTCGAAGTCTTGAAAATGAGTCAACAGTTAATTCAGACTTTGGAAGATAATTTCTATCGTCTGATATCTAAAGATATGAAACTATCCATTATGTTTTTGAATGATTAAATTTATTGATTCATGCTTAAAATATTTAAACTATCAATTTTAATATTTTGAAAATAATTTTGAAAGATATATATAAATAAAAAAATTACAAAATTTAAAATGATATGAAATATATGAGCAAATTTTAATATATCATGACATTTATAGAAAATATATCACCTATAAATAAGAATATTTCAATATAAATAAAAAATATAAAATATATTTTACTTTTTAGTGATTTCAACTAATAATTTTAAATCATTCGAGTTCTAAACAATCTATATATATAAAGAGGAGCAATAAAGCATTTAATTTTATTATCATGCATTAAATTTTATCCTCCCTCCAAAATTTTCAGCATTCAATTTCATTTTTAAGCTACAAAATAACTTGCTTGAATGTCATAAATTATGAGCATAAACCAATCAAGGGAGTTACAAAACTGTACTCGAATTTTAAGTCACACCCACTCATAAAAATGGCCGATTGTATTAGCATAAAGAAAATGGTTATAACGGTTCTTCCATAGTAATTACTTGATCAAAATTAATTTTGAGAATTATTTTCTTAAATTTTTTTTTTCATAAATTAAATTATGATATTTTTTTATATTGTTATCTTTTTAAAGTATTCTTCTTTGTGCAAATGTACATGTTGATTACTATTATATTTTATCTTTGAAGCCCCAAATTAATTATTGAGTCATCTTTCGATTATCAAATTAATATAAACTAAATTTTTAAATTAATAGTAACAGATCTCTTTGATCGTCGATAGTATACCTAGATAGATTCATTAATGATTTATAAATAAATTAAATGAATAAATCAATATTAAATTATTTTTTTATATTAAAGACCCGTGCATCCACGGCATGTATGAATATTAAAATAAAATTAATTGCTAAGAGCATCTTCAATGCTCTAATATTGTTATAAGACAACTTTTGACAAATGTTAATAAATTATATGCATTGTGAACCATGTAGGAAAAATATTAAGTTTACAATTATGAAATTAAAAAATTATCTTCAATGCCAATGTAGTCTAACTACAATACTACCTACTTACCAAATATTAAAATTATATAATATGTAGTAAGAAAATTAATTAAATAATTAAATAATTTAGAATTAGTAAGAATAATGTAGTCTAACTCCAAATAAAATGAATGATAAACATGAATTGACTGATGCCACACTCTAATTCGGTTTGGAACTTTTATCTTACTCAGCAATACATTTAACAATTCATGGAAAGCCACTCTTTATGTACCGACAATTTTCTTTATTCCAACATTTCTCGTAAAAGTAGACCTTCAACCAACTAATTGAAGATATATATCAGACTCTATGATCCTGAAGTTTAATTAAATGGGTCAATCTTGTTGAATTTATTATATGAATTCACATCTTAAGCAATATATACTACAATTTTATGGATATTGCATACATAGCAAGAAATTTTGACCGTTCCAATTAATTAATACGTCAATCCTATCATTTTCTTCAATAAAATATCTATAGAGATTGGACTAGTTTAGCATTCTAACTGCATAAGCACAAGTTTCTGAATTTTAATTTAATTATTACCATTAGTATATAATAGTATTCTTAGTATCTAAACTTACCTTATCTGAGCTAATGAAATGGGATCTCTTCACCACTTTGAGGTAACTTGTTGAAGCCTGCTGGTTTGACACCTGATAATAATTTAATGGAAAATGCACAATCAACAATAAATATAAAACTTTTTTATTAGTAAAATATATATATATATATATATATATATATAAATCCTGAATATATACCTAGTTAACTAATTATTGTACCTTGTCGAATTTCTTTAGTATTTTAGTGAAGGCCACCATATTGAGTGAGCTGCCAAAACACACTCAAAACTCATCAGAACACGCAAATTAAGACTACTAACACTTGCATGGAGAAACTGAAAAGTAATTTAATTGCATATTTTTAATTGCTTTATATTTGTCCCTCCAAAACGATTTCCTTACCCATGCATGTTTTGTATCATTTGAGACTTTGCGGTTAGTATGAAAATGAGTTGAAAAGGCACATTTGTTCATGCCAAAAAGGCTGTCTTAGGAGAGGTTTGTTACATCATGCGACACTATCATGTGTTCAATTTTGACTGGAAAAATGAAATAATATGTGATTATTTCCAAATCTTTCACATTTCTATTATATGTTTGTCTTAAAATTAAACCATTATAATATATAGGGACAATAATAATAATAATAATAATAATAATAATACCTGTATGTTTTGAGCAAGCCAAGTCCTCTGTAGAGTTCCACAAATGCCCCTCTTATCATTTTCTCAGCACATTGAATTTTTTTCCGATTAATGTACTCTCCACTATTTGCGCCCTTTTTGGGGTTATTAACTAAGTCCTCCCATAGCATAGATGTAAGCGCGGCTATAGTTCGTGTGGGCGTGGTGGCCGGAATATCAATTCTCATGGCCATTTTCGGCTTGCCCTTTTTAGTCTTTTCCCTTGTGGCCGAGTTTACGAAATTAATGCCATTTCTTTCAAGTGCACCAATTACATCTTCTGTTTGGGAATCTGTTGGGCTGTTACAATATTCAGAACTCTGACTTTCTGAATTAATGAAAACTACGATTAGATAATCAAATTATTAAAAAAAAAAAACTTTTTGTATTAAAAAGTTATACTATTAAATTACTATTTACCAAGCTCTATAAATTTGAGGTACGGGTCAAACGTTTAATTTGGCCGTAAAACGCGAAGAAAAAATCACATTGTGAAAAATTATATGTCAAAACAAAATTAATTCCTCCAAATTTTTTGAGTCATTAATAAAAAATGAAAACATAAAGATATGTTTCATTTATGGGCTTTTAAATGGGTTCTTTTTTCACTGGCCCGTTGCCACTGAAATTTCCCACCCAAATTGATACACCAACAATTTTAATTTTTTGTAGTGCAAAGTCGTGTAGGACTTCTATACCAATCTCAAATTTTCAATGGACGCAACTATCTTTAATAATTACTTGAGATTTTTATGGTCAATTTATAGTATGTTTCGTACACTCCAATACCTTTTCTAATAAAATAAATAAATAAGCACCCCTCAATAAGATCAACAGGATTATAGTGGAGTAAATAATAATTTCATT
Source organism: Striga asiatica (assembly GCA_008636005.1). Lineage (NCBI taxonomy): Eukaryota > Viridiplantae > Streptophyta > Magnoliopsida > Lamiales > Orobanchaceae > Striga > Striga asiatica. The sequence continues at coordinate 1,101,599 of BKCP01010181.1, forward strand.
TTCCATTTGGGCCGTCCACTACTTAGCTTTTAGCACCGAATTTCAGTAAATTGAACTTGCACACGTAACATAATAACTTTGTTTTTACTTTGATTCAAGACTATGCAGCGATGCTAATTTCAATAAATATGATCAATAATTACATTTTTACTATTTTTTATATCACATCATTTTATATCATAAAAATTATTGATTATCTTTCACTTTTGCTAATGAAAGTAAAAGTCATTGCACTCATAGAGTTGACAAACTCACCGGAAAAATCCGAATTCCGGCCAGACGGTGAGCTAGTCCGAGAGAGAAAGCCTGAACTGCCGCCCGATGACCTGGCGGCTTGGGTTTTCCGGCATCGACTGCCGATAACGCGCTTGAGGTCGAGCAAAATCTGTAGCTGCTTATTTAATATATCTCCTCTTTCAAGGAACTCGGTCTCTTTAGTTCGGTAGAATTGGTTTACTTTATTAAGCTCATCGTCTAGACTCTCGAAAAACACTTTAACCTGTCCATGCACATAAAAACAACCCAAAATTAGGCCATTTTTTGTTTCTTGTTACAACGTACACGTTAATAATTAATACAACTTTTGATTTAAATAAATTAATTTAAGTTCTTAAAGCTTATTGCTTGTAACGGTAGCCAAACTCTATGCCCAAGTTTTTCTGCATAGAGAATATAACTTAAACTATATATAGAAAAAATGAAAAATACTTTAATAGTGAAAAAGAAACAAAAAATTTAATGTTCGGGGACAAATATATTGTGCGGTGATATTTTTTATACGTGTCGGATTTGGGATCAATTTTTGGCGCAGTACAGCTCTAATTTAATAGGGTCGGCCTAATGTTAGGTCAAAACTTAGTCCAAGAGTAGCTATGCTACGAGCTTTTGTGAAAGCTCCTATAAATCCATTTTAATTGTTTGATAATATTATAATTAATTAATTAATTGATTAATTAATTAATTGATTAATTACCTCGTCCTCTTCAGAAAATAGTTGAACTAGTTCGGTTTCATACAGTTCAACTTCTTTTTCGTCTTCATCTTGCACGTCAATTCTATTCTTAACCTGCACAATTAAGGAAATATTAGTTTTTGTAACGACTCATGATCAGCATAATACATACTTGCGAGTTTATTAATTAATTAGTTAATTAATTAATTAATTTGATTGTGTCCCTTTCGGGTTGTTAAATTTGTTTCTCCTTTTCACGATTTCCCCATGATATGCACAGTGGCACGAAACAACTTTCCTGCTTCGGCTCATTGGAAAAGCGGAACATTTTAATAAACATAAAGACTTTATGACGTCACAAAGATTTGAGCTTTGTTCCAAATTCTAGGAATTTTGTGATCAGTGATTTTGGTAAATCCAAAAAGAACATTATAACATGCAAATCCATTTCATTTTGATAAATCTTTTTCAGAAAGGAATAATCATGGCATTTAAATTGTGTAGTATTTATAAACGGCAAAAATATATTGCAAAACACTGGCAAATTCAAAGAATATTGCGCACATATCTCGTCCAAAAGAGTAAATAAATTAAATATATACATACATAAATAAAAAGAACGAAAAAACTCAAAAACTTTCACCATTTTTCTGCCACCTTTTCAGGCAAGTTTGGTCACATAACTCTTGGAATAAATTTAAATATTCAATAACAAACATTATGATTTGAATTTGATCACCTGAATGATTTCCAGGTTACGATCACTGGCCCCACCAGTTATTCTTCCGGCAAGAACACGAATTGGGTCGAAAATAGACCGCCCAAAATCTTGTTTGTTATCGGGCACATGCTTATTAGCTTTTCTTGATAGCTTAATCTTTTTGACATGTTTTTTGAGCTGCCAGTAATTGACAAATGCGTCCTTCCATTCGGGAATAAGTTGAGCTTCAAGCTCTTTCGAGAACTTAACCATGTCTAGTCTAGCGGGAGGCTGAGAAGAGGATGCAAATTAAAGAGTATATTGGGAGGGGGCATGGAAGTTTGTACTTGAGGATTTGTATAAATAAGAGATTGGGACACGAGTTTAAGGAAAAAAACAAAATGGACATTAAATTAGTACGAGATAATTTTTATGATCTCCATACCTCTCTACTTTCACAACCTTTTTTTTTTTATCAAAAAGCTTAAACTAGCTAAAAGTGGTATTTTAATTTTCCATTACAACTATATGTTTTCTTTTATGTCCATTTTAATTTTCTATTGCAATTACATTTTCGTTGGTTTTGGTCCGTTACTTTAAATTAGTGGTTTCGCATCGACAAATCTAATAAGAATTGATTTTATGATTTTTTTTATTAGACAAACAAAAATTTAAAGGAAAGTTCTTTTATTCTCTACTTGGTAACTAATTAGTTTCTATGTATTTATTATATATGATATATGATTTGTAATATATTACATATATTTCATTACCATATATGTCGTTTGTATTTATTAAGTTAGATTTTATACCATAATCAGTCTTCTCTACCTTGAAGGTAAAGAAAAGACAGCAACATTGTATTTAAGGACGAGTTTCCCACTTGAGAAAAGACTAGGGCATATCCCGTGCACGAGGCACGGGTAAACAATATTAATTAGTAATAAATTAAAGATGAGGGTAAACAATATTAACTAATAATTATAAATTGAAGATGGAAAGTTAATATGTGATATAATTTATTGTGCATCAGTTGTAAACAATATAAAATAACATAAAAAATGAATGTTTAAAATACTAAAAACACATAAAATATTATATAACGTTTGTAAAAGTATCTAAAATTTTATATATCATTATTGAAGATGTGAAATCATCTAAAATTTTTTCTAAACTATTTTTATAAATAAAACATGTTTAAAACTATATAAAAAGATGTGAAGTCACATAAAATTTTCTAAATTATTTTTTAAGGAAAAATGTCTAAAAATATTTAAATTTAAAAGATTCGTATATGTATAGGTGTGTATGTGAGTGTATATATAGATATCATGTGTAAAAAATTATCTAAATAATATATATAAATATTTTCTCACGCTACCTTTAGTTAAAGAAGATGAGAAGATTAACATTGAATATATACAAAAATTCTATGGAGTCATCGGATGGTTTTCTTATGGAGTCATCGGATGGTTTTCTTATGGAGCCATCTACCACTTATGGAGTCATCAGATGGTTTTATGGTATAAATTCTATGTAAGTCGAGCCATCCGACGGCTCCATAGCAAAACTGTGAATATATAAAGTAAATATTGAGATGATAATATATATCTCATAAAAGAAATATTGAGATGATACGGAGAATGATGAGCAATTATAACATAACTTATGTGTAAATTTAGAGTAGAAAAGATTTAAAAAATTAGCTTTTTTTTCAAGTACTTACCGCAAAATATTAGTTTTTTAAGTCCTTACAGGATTTTGTACGCTATTTGTCCATACACTTGATTTATCAATTTTCCAACTACAAATCAAGATTAATGCAAATCGAATATTATATAACAAATAAAATGGGATTCTATATATAAGATTAAGTATGTATTTAAGTTTTTTTGCGGCAAATTCTTTATAAATCTTCTTCTTTTTTTATATATATATATAGATATTAAAAATACCTAAAATCTTATACTCTAAAATATTCTGTATTATTCATGAAATATGTGTGAAATCACCTAAATTTTTTCTAAACTATTTTGTAAGAAAAACATGTTTAAATACTTAAATTTAACCTATTTATATATAGATATACCTATTTAATCCAGGGAATGTGTTAAGTTTTTTTCAAATATGTTTAAAAGTAGACATGGCCATCCGTGAACCGACCCATGAACCGACTCGCCCTAGCCGGTTTTTTAACTGGCCCGGAACCCCTTAAGGGCGCCGATTATGGACCATGTTGTACTGCTTTCTGACCCGTCGGGCCGGGCCGATTCCGAACCAGGCCTGGGTTTTCCGACAAGTCACAATTATAATTTTATTTTTTTTATTTTTTTTTAATCGGCGGTTCATTGAACCGACCCTTAGATATAGCCGGGCCAGTTACGGGCCCAGCATTTGAGGCCCACTGACCTGGCGGGCCAGGCCAGGCCGTGAACCGGCCTGGGCTTTGGCCACCTCTATTTAATAGTATCTATTCTTGAAAAATGTGAAATTACTTGAATTTTATCTAAACTATTCTATAAGAAAAATATATCTATAAACACTTAACGTTAATATATATAGTTTTGCTATGGAGCCATTGGATGGTACGACTTATGGAGTCATCCACACTTATTCATAAAATTGTATTGACACGTGTCCTACAATAAATACACTTTAGACATGTGTCAATACCTTAAGTGATAAATGGCTCCATAAGAAAAACATCCGATGACTCCATAGAATTTTTGTATATATAAATATAAAATTGGGATCATATGAGAAATAGACATAGTAAAATAATAAGAATGAATCGTAATCGTTGGATATGATATATCAACGCACTAGGCTCGGTCAAAGGCTCCAACATTAGGCAAACACGTGGTGGCATCTATCTCTCTGTATATATATATATATATATATAGGGAGTGGTTCAAATAAAAACCATTTCTGGTGTGAGAACCGTGAAAACCATATTTGATGCTATTTTTAATTGTGTATGATGCTATTTTTCATCTTACATGGTGCTATCATTTTTACAAATGCTAACATAAATTCTGTTGCTATTTTTAGTAAAATACATCCTGATTAAAAATAGCACTAAATACAATCAATCATAGCACTAGATACAATTAAAAATAGCGGTTCTCACGGTTCTCACGATAGGATTTGGTTCTCATTTGAACCACATCCTATATATATATATAATTGGTGGCAGAGCATTTAATAAAACCCCTAGCATTTTCCTACCTAAATGCATTTTCAGCTCAATATGGTAAGTTTTAGTACTTTATCAATATGGTAACATTTTTATGGTTATTACTAATTGTTATTATATATTATAGCATTTTCTTATTTGTTTATTATATATAGTAACGTCTTCTTGATTTTTTTCAAAGTATTTGCATCTTTTATTTTTATTTTTATTTTTTGATAACCTCTATTAAAAAATAATTAAAATTGAAAAAATGATAATAAAATTTTTAACAAATGATATTACAATTATTTCTTGTAGTACAAAATCATGGTACAAAAACATTTAAGTACTGAAATTAATAATTAAATATTATTTACTGCAATTCATGGAGTATATGTTGTCCTCCCATCATTTATTCGTACAATCTATATATATGTATAATTGCTGAAAAATCATTAAATAAAACCAAATAAATTTTACCCATGTTACATTTTTCATCCAATAACTGTTACAATCCATTATTATTATTATTATGATTATTATTATTATTATTTTTATACTAATCCACACTATCTCAACAATGATAAAATATTTCCTTGCACTTTGTATTAGGTTAATTAAGATAAAACTGTTACATTTTATATTAATCGGGAATTAATTATATTTTTTATTGTATCATATAACAGTTATTTTTAGAATTAATAGTTATATTTTACACTAAATGATATATGAAAGTTGCATAAGCATAAAAAATTATATTGTAAAGACTTTTTGTTCAAGTTATTTATTCTAAAATCAATATTATATTATTTTATTTGATTAAGCGATTGTTTATTTAAATAAACAATTTTTTTTAATGTCATAGTAAAATTCCTTAAAATCCCATAAGCAATTGTCATAATAACTTTAATATTTTTTAGATAATTAATTGTTCATGATCACTTAAAATTTAAAATATTACATTAGTTATTACATTTTATGTAATCAATATAGTGATTCATATGCAATCAAATCATTATGTACTATATATTTTAACCAATGATCAAATTTTAAAACATAATACCATTATCTGACTTATAATTTTAATATTATATTTATTATAATATTCTATGTTTAAAATATAATCATTATTTAACTTATATTTTAATATTATATGCATATAAATAACTTATAATATTTTATTTACATCTGTGCAAATGCACATGGTCTAGTTTCTATAAATATGTGGACTTTTGATTTTTCAGGAGAAGGTATTTTAGTCATTATGTAGAATGCACTGCTATGATAATGTGCAATCTAGTAGACACTAAAGTGCAATTTGTAACGCGGATATTTTTAATGTGCAAATCCAAATGTGATATTGTGTAATGTAATGAACATTATAGTGCAATTAATAAATTTTTGACAAATTATGAATTTGACCCATAGACTAAATTACAATATATTAAAAATTATGAAATTGCAATTAGATCCTCAAAAATTATCCAATTTTCAAAACTCATGCCCCAAATCAGATTTTATCGTCGCTGACCAAAATCAGATTTTATCGCCGGTGCTCTGAGCTCCAAATCCATCGGGGAGGCCCGATTTTTAGAGGCGGCGTCACCTTCCGGTACGTCGACATCCTGGACACCATCAGAGTCGCGTGCTTTGCGTCCATGGCGGCGCCATCTAATTCGATGTTGCGGCGAGAGAAGGAAGTTTTGCGGCGGGGTTCCGGGGCTGCGACAACAGGAGGGAGGTCGCAGAGACGGCGTGAGCTGGTGTCCGGAGGTAGGTCGTGGAAATTGATCAGTAGAAGAAGTGGTCTTGTGGAGAGCTTCAGCAGGCCAATTTCAATTATCAAACAGCCAATTTCAAGGTGGAGAGCTTCTCGAGCAGGCCGATCTAATTGCTTTCGTCTCGTGTCGCCGCCTAGGAAGACGGCAGCGAAGGTCGAGCCGATTCGAGCGGTCGGGGGCAACCAGATGCTCACCGGAGAGAGCAGGGAACCGCCGTGGTGCTCTGTGCGTCTGCGTGAGGGAGAGAGATTGAGAGAGGGTGGAGAACCTAATGTGGAAGGGGACCACATTTTTGTGTTAGGTATAAATACCAAAAATACGTAATGAATGTAAAAATGTTGATTTTTTTTTTTACAGTTACATCATCAAACTTTATGGCTAAGATGCATTTTTATTTTTTTCATTAAGTATCTACCATTCTCAAGTCCTAGTGTGAGAACCGATGGAGATGAGGACAAATGAGGACACATGTTTAAAATAAGAATGTGAGACTCATTCCTAGTCACTGGGTATGTATCAAGAGTGTGGCCACAATTTAACTCTTTACTTAAATAATATTATTTTGACCATTTAACCATTCACCGTTGATTTACGACGTTAACTTTTTCCAGCGTTGACTTTTTCCGATGTTGACATTTTTTTTAGACATTTTTTTTAAACATTTTTTTAGCTTGCTGAAGATGAAGTTATTGGCCTGGACGAGGCAGAATATTTGTTGTTTCCATGACGGGTAGTTGTTCGAGCCAGAGAGCTTGCTGGAGATGAAGTTGGCTACATTGATTGTACTGAGGGTAGTCGGGATAAAGCCATTTTTGCATTCTTAGAGATCATTAGCCGGCTGGACTTGGCGGTCGAGGTTGAAGCCATTGTTGCTTTGTTACACCTTATAATTATTTAGCTTCTGCTTCTTTCTTATATTCTTTTGACAGTGTCGTGTGTATAGTCAAGTGGGAAGATAGTGAAAGAAGCCTGTAAAATATATACAAAATCCTTAGCGACAAATTGGCGTGTAACCTAACCTTTTTAATTTTTTATTTTTTGTTGGAGCTTTAACATAATATTTTAACATAACATAACTGATGATATAAATGTATGAATCGTTAATTTTAAAATTGTTGTCCACCTATAAAACCATAAATTTCTGACACATGTATTATTAATTTTATGGAACTAAATATGCATCATGAATTAACTAAATATGCATTATGATATATTTAATTTAAACATAACAAATATCCATTCGTATTAACTAAATATGCATCATGAATAAACTAAATATGCATAATGAATTAACTAAACTAGTATGAGTCCCGTGCAGTGCACGGGTAAGAAATATTCATTAATATTTATAAATTAAAAATTTTTATTAAATAATATTTATAAATGAAAAATATGAAACCAATATGTAGTAAAATTTACCTAGATTAATTATTGAAAATATTATATAAAGTTAAAATTGTGGATAATTACATATAAATGTCTATTTAAAATTAGTACACAACCCGTGCGGTGCACGCAACTGATAATAAATTACATTATATTCGTTACAAAGTAAGTATCATTTCAAAAATTTTATTCAAAAATTCGAATAATCTGATTCGATAAAATAGTTATTTTGGTAAAGTCTTATCATATATTTAACAACCAATGTGAATAATGAGTATAAATATATAATTTATATTGTTTTATTATTTAAAATAAATTTATTTTTGTATAAACTATTCAGATAAAAAAAATTAAGTAGTTGAGTAATTTATTAAACTATAAATAATTGACTATTTCGTTTACATTGAAGTTAATATTGACTCGTAAGTTATGAATAATTATTTGTTTGATTTTTAATTTAAAATAATTTTTTTTTCAATATATTATGTACCAAATTTAAACCATGCAACTAATAAAGATAATAGCCGCAAGTTTTGACCAAAATGACTATGTACATTAATTTAGGCGGGATTTTTCAAATTTGACCAAAAAAATTATCTAATTTAGTAAATCTAAATTTTTAGGCAAGAAACCAATGTTTTTTTTACAGATTTTTAATAATTATTTCAAGTAAATATCATTGTCTCTTTATATATTAATTGATATGCATTATTATAAATTTAATTTAAATATAATAAATACGCATTTCGTATTAACTAAATATGCATCATCAATGAACTAAATATGTGTCATTATATATTTAATTTAAATATAACAAATATACACTATGGATGAACTAAATATGCGTTTCGTATTAACTAAATATGCATCATTAATAACAAATATGCATTTCGGATTAACTAAATATGCATCATCAATTATCTAAATATATATCACGAATGAACTAAATATGCATCATGATTGAACTAAATATGCATCATTATATATCTAATTTAAATATAATAAATATGCATTTCGGATTAACTAAATATGCATCATCAATTAACTAAATTGCATCATGAATGAACTAAATATGCATCATTATAAATATAACAAATATGCACCATGGAAGAACTAAATATGCATTTCGTATGAACTAAATATGCATCATGAGTGAATTAAATATGCATCATTATATATTTAATTTAATATAACAAATATCCAATTCGTATTAACTAAATATGCATCATCAATGATCTAAATATGCATCATGAAAGAATTAAATATGCATCATTATATATTTATTTTAAATATAATAAATATGCTCTATAGAAGAACTAAATATACAATATAAATGAACTAAATATGCATCATAAATTAACTAAATATACATTATAAATTAACTAACTATGCATCATTATATATTTCATCTAAATATAACAAATATGCATCATGAATGAACTAAATATGCATTCGTATGAACTTAATATGCATCATGAATATATGCATTTCGTATGAATTAAATATGCATTATGAATTAACTAAATATGCGTCATGTATATATTTAATTTAATAATAACAAATATGCACTGTAGATGAACTAAATATGCATCGTGTATATATTTAATTTAAATATAACAAATATGCACTGTAGATGAACTAAATATGCATCATAAAGTAACTAAATATGCATCACTAGATATTTAATTTAAATATAACAAATATGCACCATGGATGAACTAAATATGCATCTCGTATGAACTAAATAGGCACCATGAATGAACTAAATATGCATCATATATATATTTCATTTAAATATAACAAATATGCAATATGGATGAACTAGATATGCATTTCTTATTAACTAAATATGCATCATGTATATATTTAATTTTAATATAAAAAATATGCACTATGGATTAACTAAATATTCATTTGATATCAACTAAATATGCATCATCAATGACTAAATATGTATTTTGTGTCAACTAAATGTGCAATCAAAATATAATAAAAAATATTAAATTTAGGGTTAGACTTGACTTTTTTATTTGTACAGTTGCCCTCCACCAACGTAAAAAGCATTGTTGGAGTATTTTTTGCCATAAAAATTAATTCTCTTCTTTCTAAATGGCATCACGACTGCCCCGATCACGACGTAGTCCGAGATAGTTTATTGAGAAAAAAGGCCAAATAAGGTTCATTTTTAATTCAAGTACTTTTAATGCTATTAAATAAATTAATGATGCCTAATTTAACTTAATGCTTTTAATTCATTTTTAATGCTACCAAATTAATGCTACCAGTAACCAGTCCATCTATCTACCTCCCGGCAACTCTGCCGGCACGCTCGGCTTCGCCGCTTTATCCGACAATTTGCTCATTTTCTCTGCTAATTTCTTCAATTCAACCCCAACGGCGTGTTTGTAAGCCAATTTCTTCTCCGACGTTGAAGATGGTGTTGAAACCAATTTCTCAGCCGACCATGTTCATGAGCAGCGGCGAACCTGTTGACGATTCTGGCGGACTACACCAGAATCTGTTAAAATCGGTTGTTTCAATATTGGTTTTAAAAAGGGATTTTAACTGATGTGAAATAATTTTTAACCAATGTGAAAAGTATTTTTTCCAGTGTTCTAAAAGTCGCTAGACACGCGATAGGCGTTCGACCAGCGCCTAGAGCGCCTAGGCAGGGCATAGGCGGCGCCTAGTCGGAGCCCAAAAATCAATATTAAATACCTTATTTTTTATTTATTTTAACTACCTACAAAATAAATTTATCTCAACTTATAATAAATTCACACACCAAAACCTAAATAATAATATTAATATATATTAAAGAAAACATGAAAACAAAATAATGTAATTAGTATTTAAAAAAATATAAAAAAATAAAAAAAAAATTGAAAAATTGCCGCCGAGCCCGCCTAGGAGCGCCTATGGCCGCCTAGACGCCGCCTAACTGCCTGAACGCCGAGCCCGCCTAGGAGCGCCTAAGGCCCGACTAGGCGCCATCTGGCCGATTTTTTCTTCCGATTTGTGTAAATCGAAGGCGCCCGGGCACCGCCTAGCGCCTAGGCAGCCGCCTAGGCCGATTTTTAGAACAGTGGTTTTTTCCAATCATATAATTTATTTTGCACTTTGTGAAGTGAAAAATAATTTATTATTTAGCGGTGAAAAATTTATTTCGTATTCAAAGCGAGATGAAAATCGGACCGAACTGGCCGGTTCAACCGGGAACCGGCAAGCACACCGGTCCGGTTTGACCACCGAGATACAAAACCGTTCACAAACCGCCCGAACTGGTGAAAACTAGTTCAACCAGTAAACCGGTAGCGATTCGAACGGCCAGCGGTCCAATTGAGCTTTAGAAAAAAAGTGTATGTAAAATCATTATATAGAAGACTTTTCCTCTTAGTCTATCTGATGTGGGACATGTTACTACTCTATTATCAAACTGGGCTGCATCTATGGGTTGTATCTATGGGCCTTACGTGGACCTTGGCTTTGGCATTGAGAATCAACGGACTGATAACAATTAAACAATAATTTGCACCAAATTACTATTGGAAAAAGTACATATGAATCAACTGGCTGACCAAATCCTTCATTTCAAATATAACAAGAATTTGCACCAAATTTTATTCTATTCTGTTCTGGAAAAATTGGCTAAATGACTAAATTTTTTTTATTAGTATATATCTATTATGAAAATTGGCTCTACATCTAACTGGATAAAAATTTGAGGTTTCCACTATAAATGACTAAATGTTAATATATGCTTTTTAATTCTATTACTAATTTATAAATTAGAAAGAAAGAAATTTATTGTTATGCACATAATTTAATTTTTTTTAATTAATAAAAAAGCTTAAAATCGGATTTATAAATAAAATACAAACCTTGTTGTATATATGATTTTTTTTAACGTAAATACTGATTCAAATTTTAAAATTTAAAAAATAAAATAAAAAAAGTTATCAACATTATTCAACATTGTCAAATGTATCTATTATTGAACTCTTATTTACAAAAATGTCATTGTACACTATAAAATTAATGAAAAAAATATATACAACTATATATTATACATATAAAATATATAAAAAATTATATATTAATTAAACCGGTTCGACCACTGATTCAACCAGTGCACTATCGAACCAATTGTTTCACCAGTTCGATGACCGGTTCGGTTTTCAAAACTTTTCTTGTAACACTAGCCAAAGCCACCTACCTACCTCCACAATTTCAAAACTATTGGGCAATATTCATGCTTAAAAATATCTTTTTTTTTAAAGAGGATCAATATTAGTTCTCCACTTACTCTTGATTAAGAATATCTAACAATTAAAATAAGTCCGTAATACTTAAGATAGGTCCCGGGACCTTTTTCCGTAATTGTGTGCACAACACGGCCAATCACAATGTGTGGATATGGGATTAATTGAACCAACCAAGAAAAAGCCATCACACAATCTTATTATCTTACAATCTTCTATACGCCACCTAATTTTAGTGTGTAACACCATAGATTCAACCATTAAAAAGAGAGTGCCACAGCACATACCACTAAGTTAGTGATATCATACAAAGGTAATGGTGGATTAATTATACTTGTTTTTCTGGCTCAAGAGGTTTATGAAAGTTCCAAATTATCAAATTCAACTTTGTATTGAGGCCTAGAGTCAAGGACACAATAAATTATATCATGAAGGAATGAAATATTTTAAATATGGCATTATTTTTTTCCTTTTAGAGAAAACTCTAACATGAGCACATGAAAAATAACAATTTTTTTTATCTTTTTATTTCACTGTTTCCATTTAGCCGGATATTGGTTCTTCCAAAAGAAGGTATCGAGCATTGTCCACATCAACTGAATTTCAACCGACATAATTAGATTAAATGGACATAAAACTTTCTATTTTGTGTTGTTTTTTGTTGCGTTTTTTAGTGTTTTTGAGTATTACTCCGTTGGGGTCGGTTCTAGGCGGTCTTTTGACCTGTCCTCCCACTTTTTCAGTTATTAACTGCTTGTATTCAGCTGTTGGCTGTTTGTAATCAGCTGATGGCTGCTCTTTGCAGATTTGTGCATTTTATATATAATATCTCTATCATTCCGGCTAAAAAAAAAAAGATATATGTAAACCTAATAAATTTCGGCAAATCTTGCTTTATAGAATTTTGATAACTATGAGTTATCAAACACTAGCTAATTCGTGTGGATTATGAGAATAAAAGCGGTAGAAATGCTAGATAATAGTTATCGCCCACGATATACAGATCGACACATGAGTATTTATTGCTCTTTTAATGAGTTCTTGCAAATGATAGATTGATCTATCCTTGAAAAGAACAATTTAATCTAATTATACAATCTATAAATGAAGATCATGATTACAACATGCCAACTATGGGTGTGTCTAGCGCACACGTGCCTGAAAATGTAGCATGCATGGACATGTGGCAGCGATGCTTTTGAGGATGAGACATGATTGGGCGGCCGCTTTCTCTATTCTCTTTCACACCAGATCGACGAACCAAGTTGGTTGGTTTGTCGATAGGTCGCCATTGGACCTCTATTAATGGATCGACTAGGATAATTGCCCATATCCATGTCTCATATATGTTTGACCTTTTGTCAGGGCCCAAAACAGAAAGTGTAAGCCCAATTAAATCTTTTGTATTAAATTTCATACAATAAGAGGCCCCCCAGGTTTGTCATCAGATTTGCAGGTCTCGATGGGCAGGAAAAGCTACACGTCGATCGAAAATTATCGTGAATAATGTAACATTTTACAATATTAAGTGACAACCAATCTCTGAATGGTAATGAGGTATGGGGGATGTTTCATATTTGGGGACGCATCTTTTTGGCTATATATTAAATGAATAGAGAGAAAATTGTTGTTCTAGGGTGACAGAATCATCTCAGGAATCATGTCTTTTCTAAAATGAAGGGGGAACACGTGGCGTGCTCAGGAGTTGTGACTCATAACTTGCACAATAAATGGTGCAATTTCGAAATGTTTGGTCAATATACATATCTAGGGAGGCGCATCGATTTGAAGTCCTTTGAACACTCTATAAGTAGTCGGTCTCAGTACCTTTTCAGTTTTTTATATCTTTGCAAAGTCCTATTGTTCCCTGAGAAAAAATACCAAACATGAGTGCAGATCGACAGAGTAAATCTAAATCAGGAAAGTAAATCTAACTCAGGGTTCGTGTTTACTCTAGGAGGTGGAGCCATTGTACGGCGGAGTGTCCAGAAAAAATATTGCATGACAGACTCCACTATGGAAGTCGAGTACGTCGTAGCTTTTGAAGTAGCGAAGGAAGTGGTATGGCTCAAGAAATTCCTATTGGGCATGAATGTGGTGCTGAGTTTGCCATGAGGTATTACAGTTTACTGTGATAACAATGGTGCAGTAGAAAACTCGAAGGAGCCACAAGCCTATAAGGTGAGTAAACACATAGAGTTCAAGTACTGCCCGTTATGAGAAATCGTCAAAAGAGGAGATATCGTGGTTCTCAAGATGGCATCGGAGGGCAACCTATGTGATCATTTCACGAAGAGTGTGCCGACGAAGTTCTTCGACAGACACGTGGAGATAATGGGAGTTAGATGTTTGACGATATGATCGACAAGGGTCTTTTAGAATAAAAATTGAAAGATGTATACTAGGAAATGGAAGCTTTAAGTATAAGTGGGAGATTGTTAGTGTATATACTAAAAGCTTGGCTCTATGAGTTATTTACAATATTACTGTTGAATGGGAATCATGTTTAATTAAATAGTTATCTGTTCTGATGTTTTACACTTAGATAATTATGGTTTATCACTGATGAACAGAAGATCATATTGTCAGTTACTTGTAAAAACATGAAAAATTAGTTCACAACATAAATGGAAATGAGCAACACACCATGAATGGTTTTAGTGTCAATTGTACAGTCTATCTTGACTAATTGATTGCACTAGTGCACTTTGTGTATTAAACGGATCCGAAAGAGGATAAGTTTCTTTTCAACTGACCTAGTAAATGAAGTAGACCTCGGTTAATTACTGTGTGCTTTGAACTCGTACGATATAAACAAGCACGTGAATACATTAGCCTCTACTTTGATTCACTAAAAAGTGAGATACAGTCTGCTGGGTCAATAGTCTGATGTGAGTTGGGTGGTGATGTTGTGTGTATGGTGCGTTGTTCAAATAATTACGGTCACCGTGTGTTGTCCCTGAATAGGCTCAAGAAGGATTATTATGTTAAGCTCTGCTGACGTATTGAGTTTTGAGATAATAATAAAGAATTGAGTAGCACTTGCTTCGGTTAAAGTATTCAATTAATTATAGTGCCAGTGATTAAATAAATTGATGAAAATTATATCCTAAACGGTGGAAGGTAAATTGAGTAATTATAATTGGACCCTCAAATGCAATTTGGGAGCTAAATGGGGAGTGCAATAATATTTCTTTAGTGGGCTAAAATATTATTCAAGTATTAGCAGAGTGGGCTCCGCTCACAGTTAAACCCATATTTGGGAAGCTCATATTTAACACCTCCTTAGGGACCTTGTTGTAGCCCATAAATACACCACATATCTTGGGATTTGGGAGACATAAGTATACACGCAAAAACACACTCCTCGTCTCTTAGAAATCCCGATCGAGAGATCTACAAGCACGCCGTCTACCAAGACGAATAGAAATGGTGTCGGATCATACAACAGAAGATCCAAAGTCACCCAAGGTAACCCATGCACCGTCGCGCTCAAGCCGCGACCGCCACAACCCAGCCTCACGTGAGCCAACCGTAGTCGAGCAGTGACTGCATGCAGCAGCACGCTGGACGCTGCATTGTAGTAGTTAGCACACGATGCACCCGAGTCGCGAGATATGGCATGCCACCAACACACCAACCGAGCGACACCTAGTAATCGCGTACAGCCTGCGAGACGTGTGATCGGCGAGATGCAATCGGACACAAGTGCAAGGCGAGGAGGATGAGGTGAGAAGAAAATATTAGAACCGTTCATCTTGACCCGTAGTAGGTCGTGTAATCGTCTCAGAGTCTGCATAATTTAAGTCATAAGTCTTCCATCCACCTTTTATATCCACTGCGCTCACGCTTATTTTTGTACATTAGATCTGTGACTTGCGCAGTACGAAAACTTTGCGCCATGCAGATAGCTTTAACGCTTTCAACACATTTCACACATGTACTTAAAAGAAGGTATCAACACAGAAAATTCCATCTTTTTCTTAACATACTAGCCAGTCAGAAAATACATGGTTAAGAAACCTTCTTACAGTGCACTGCACCTATACAACAGCACAAATCAATTTACATGAATAGGCAAGGTTTTACACGGTGAAATATTTTGTTAGCCGGGGAGCTTTTTGCTCCTTTTGTGCGAGTTCTTGGCAAGGGCATCACACAACTCTCGTTTTCTCCTGTTACTTCCAATCGGATTAATCACGCCACTGTCCGTGGTGTTGTTCAAGGTGGGGTTTTTCGAGACCAATTGGGCTTGCAAAGTATCCTTGACAAACAATTTCAATTTCCACAAGGTGGACTCTCTCTGCAAATTACAAATTTGTTTAGAATTTGGGAATCTCCCAGAAAACAAAAAAACATAGAGAGAAAAAGAGGGGAGAAGCCGAATGATCTTCAATGATTACAGATTCTCATGCAGGGTCTATCAAGGAGGTTGAACTTTTAAATATAGCAACAGATGTTGAAAAAATAAGAGAATCATAGTAAATTGAGAATGTTGGAATACCTGAGCATCTATGTCGACTTCCACAACTTCTCCGGCAGTTTGGAAGGTAGGTTCATTTTGGGCAATGATTTCGAGAGCCTTGTTGATATCGTCGGGTGCCAACCTAGTGATAGCAGTCCCCAGTCGTTTCTTTTCTTCAGTCGTCATCTTTCTGAAGATTGCACAAATAAATAATTAAATTGTAATCACGATGATATGATAATCACTCAGTATTATATGAACCTCTCAAACATTGAAAATAAAATAAAATAAGGCTATGTTTGATAAAACTACCTTATAGCTTATATGTAATTTTCGAGCTTAAAGCTTATAACTTATGACTTATAATTGAAAAGCTAGCTTATATGATAAAAGTGTTGTAAAATTAGCTGATAAGCTAGTTGAAATAAAAATTTCAAATAGCTTATTTGAAAAGCTACCTAAAGAAGCTTATGAGATAAGCTCGAGCTTTTTAAAAAAGCTCGTCCTACCAAACGAGACATATTTGAATACAGGAAGCTTATAAACTAACCAAATAAGCTACCAAACATAAACTAAATAGATCCCACAAACATGTTCCAATTTTTCCAATTATATATGGACCATATTTACCTCGTCGTTGTTGTTCAAGCACAATATTTTCATTTAGTCCTATTTATAACGTGTCTTTTTCTAATTATCTCGTCAAAATTCCTTTTAGGTCTTTCCTTTCCTCTTTTACTGAAAGTCCCAGTCCAACACCCAGATGGAAATAAATTGCTGTTGAGCTGAAATTCTTTATAATCCAATTTGACCCAAATGATTTCATTAGGAAAAGAAATCTCAGATCTGAAACGATGAGATAGCTAATTATTTTCTCGGTATTTACCATTTTGACTAAATTGGCTAGAGGTTTGGACTCATTAACTGACACAGAATAATGATTTCTTGAATGTTTAAGCTACTCTTCATTTACAGTGCAAAAAAATTGAAGGAGATTCATCTTTACATAAGGAACATGATCTCAGCAGGGTGTAAATTTGAGGGGAATGAATCATTGAGCAAATGCTCCTAATGATGCCAGCTTACAAAAACAATCCTCTAATATATTGATAACTACTCCTTACTGACGTCTATACATTTTGTGTTAAATAAACATGGCCAAGAAGCACGTGAATATCGTTAACATGAGAATTTTCACTCAACTTTTGTCTTTTCACGGAACAGGACGGGACAGGATATATTATATACTCAACAAATCCTAATGCAAATAAAGGAACCAAAGTTCTATACCGTCATCAAAAAGTGTTTTATAAAATATACCAACTACAATAGTGACAGGTGGCTGATTAGTGTAAAGCCGCCAACAACCTACATATACTATATATTGATAAACTTTTCAAAATAGCTGAGGCAGATTAGTGTGGAAAGGGAAAACAGATGATCATACTATTATCATCGAAAAAAAAATAAACAAATAAATAAAAAATTCTCCACAGAAGACTCAAAAAGAAGTATGAGTTGACAAACCTGCATTTCTGAAGAGCTATTTCTTTGAGTTCTTTCAGATGAGCATCAACCTTGTCTAGCTGCAAAAATTGAGAATGGGTTATGCAGAGGATTTTGTATGGCTATCTGTAGGTTACCCAAATATACATACAATAAAAGAGATAAAGAGTCTTTCGTGCACTAACCTCAAAGCCCAAATGTCTCACCAATTTGGCCTGAGCAACCTCTTGAGCGAGCTGCATATCGAGTTGCATCTCGGATTCCTCTTCTTTTCGCAGTTTTTCCTTAAAAACAAGAAGAAGTTAAGCGACCTGCTAATTCTGACAGAACTATAGAGTTCATTGAAGAGCAGATAATTACAAAAACTACCCCTGAGGTCTAGCTTAATTCTAAGAAACTCCACTTATCTTTCAAAATTACAAATACCTACTTAACCTCACCCACCCCCTTAAAGTTCGTATTTATCTGACTACTGCCATCCCCTAGTTTTTTTATAATGAGAAACACGTGTCAAAAGGTTATCTTAGTGAACGATTACTAAGTTCTTCCACAATTATACTAAACACTTTAACATGTCTTGTCAAAAATCAATTAGAATCCATTGAAGATAACACTATCTTTTTAACTTCTAGCAAAACCTAACAGCATTAACTGCACAAACGCATGAAATTATCCAAAAGTAATAAATCAATACATCTTCATCAACTTTGGGCAGGAGTTTCAGCCATTTGGTCTCAAACTTATCCAACAAGCTTTTAGCCATAACATGGACATCTTCCTTCTCGTCATTATACTTCATAGCGTTCTTAAATATCAGCCTCACATCTGCACATATCTCTCGGACATTTTTATATCCGGTACCATCCCTGGCCTCCATTTTGCTCTTGATCGTACTGAAGTCCATAGGTTTCTCAATAACCTACAATAAAACACAAAATAATATATTCGCAAAAAACACATGAAGAAACAGCACACGGGAAAATTGAGAAAAGCCTGGGAAATGCCTGGTGAATTAAAAGGATAAAACAAGTGAATCAACTAAATATTTTTGCTGGACAGAGTTTTTCACTTCTATCATGCTCATACACTTCATATTTACCTGTGACTAATGATATCATAATAATAACCATTAATAGTCTTTTGATATAGTGAGGGGAATGTATAAAGTTTGATAGCTTAACCTCATAGTAGTCATGCAAACCAAGCCCAACCACGTCCACAGGTTTCAAAAATGGTGCTGCCCACTTGAGTTGAGTCATCTGACAAGTGAAAAATAAAGAAAAAGAAGTAATCAAAATAAGATCAACCTATTAATATGGAATTGGTAATTCAGCACTTTCGGAACGATGCTCGTGTTATGCTACACTAATATTCAATGTTCCAGACCCTTTAATTAAAGGGATAAATGCTACTGCAGCACACTTAAAGAATTCTATAGTCTGTAGTACCTAGCAGTGTTCATTTTTGGGAATAGGATCCAATTTTCAGCTTGAATTCAATTGCAATTGCATATTAGCACAAACTTTGGACATGCATACTTGAATTGAAGAAAGATCTGCTTTCTCGAATTCGATTCAACAATCCTGCTTCGAGGTAAAATTGAGAACCTTTGATTTGCATGCTAGCCTGAACTTCGGATACCAATTCAAATTCTGTTCATAAGTTACACTCAATGAATGAATTTCTGTGCACATTCACAATCTACATATCAAACTGGGCTCTAAATTTTCATTTAATCTATGTGTCTTTTTCATTTTGTATTTTCAAAGATGTCTGGTTAGACTGGTTTTTTGATACTTAATAAATGCAATATAACATACCAAAATAGAACGAACCAGATAAATGTGAAGTATTGATATACATAAATACACAGTTAATTCGACTTCTAGTCCATCCAAAAACTGAAAAGTTACCAGATATAGAGTGAAATGGGGCAAAGAAACTTAATGAAACAATCGCAATCCGAGAGAGAGCTCAATGATCTGGTCTAAGATAATATCAACTTAAAACAACACCTAGAGAAAGTGATCTGGGCTACCTTAAGCAATATACTCTCAAACTGATTCATGAGATCTTGCTTTCTCCTAGCAGCATCCGCTTGCTTACGTGCTAAATCTTGCTGCCTCTTCATAAAGTTTGCAGCAAGCTTCTCCCTGTCTTTGTCCTTCAAAGTTGGGCCACTTCTTTGCGTGTTAGAATTCTTTGGGTTTGAATTGGAATAAAATTGTTCGATCTCATTAACTTTCTTCTCTAGCTGCAAATGCAAACATAACATTTTTCTTATGCGTAAATTTATTATATACCATTTCAGGATTCACTGCAGATCAGGGCATAAGAGATTATCAAGAATTGGGACAGCCAAATACAATAGCCAAAAGTGAAATCGGATATAAAACACAAACAAGGAATAAACTTGGGCATAGAATGACCTTTCATCACAATTACCGCAGCACAAATAATTAATTCTATAACACAATGCCAAGTTATCATAGTAAAATTCATGGATTACTACAAAATTTTCCACATCCCAAATTTAATGCTCGTCCAGATATCTTTTAACAGATTCTAATTCCAAAAGTGACAATTTTCTTTCCGAATGAACCTTCTACCTGACGCTATTGCTGCACACCACTATAATTAAGGAAAAGAAGAACAAACAAACAAAATCAACCATAATTCTAAAACTCAATGCACAATGGAAATTGGATTGTGCAAAAAGGACTATAGATAAACTCACACAGACAACGAAAGAAAACAGCCGGAGTCGGTGTGTCTGAGAATTACCAAACCAAAAAATGTAATTCAAAAAAAAAAAAAAAAAAAAAAAAAAAAAAAAAAAAAAATGTGACGCACTGCCATAAAAATTCCACCTTGTCAACTTCAATAAATATTTCATCGACACGTTGATTCAAGCTCTCAACTCGAGAAACATTCTCCGAGGTTTCTTGCTGGCCAACAGCTGACACATCACGAACCCTTCCGCTCTTAGCATCCATAAGCTGTCAATAGTTTCAGTTTATGAGATAAAAAAAGATATAAAAGAAAAGGTGTAAAAGGAAAAGTGAGAGTAAATGAAATGAAAAATCAAATAAAGAATTTGAAAGAGAAAAACAAATTCCCCTCAAAAGGTATACAAAGATACAACATTTACGAAGTGAGGAAGGTTCATCTCAACTTCTCCCCCAGAAACCCACCATAAAAAAATCTCAATTTTTCGAAGGATTACTGAGAACGAATACAAAACGTGCAGAAAAATTAAAACCCTCTGAACAAAAACCACCGAAAAAGCCACTGTAAATAACAATTCAGATCACAAGTAAATAAAAATATGAAGTTCTATAAATCACAAGTAAATAAACAATTCAGAATCACCTTGTCAGGGTTTTTGAGCAGATTGAAGAAAAAGCCAACTCCGGAAAGTTTTGAGTATAACGCGTGTGCTATGCTTAGTAAAATTGGTGTGATGTGGTTGGATTACACAATTTCCCTACAAATTTCGGAAGGCAAAATTTGCATATTAATGCACCAATTTTTATGTTTTTTTAATTTAATCCTCACCTTTGTAATTTTGCAAATTAATACATTATATTTACTATTTTTGTAAATCGATACATGAATGACGGTTCCGTTAACAAAAATCTGACATGGCATTGACGTGGTTTATTAATGCCATTTCAAATTTTCATTAGATTTTTGTTGACGGAACCGTCATTCATGTTTCGATTTGCAAAAATAGTAAAGGTGATGTATTAATTTTGAAAATTTTAAAGGTGGTGATTAAATTGCAAAAACATAAAAGGTGGTGTATTAATATGCAATTTTGCCATTTCTTAATGATGGAAAATTATTAATATTGGAATAATTAATTTGTGGGTATTACTAAATCTATATATATTATTACTCCCTCATATTCTAAATATTTGACGTTTTGACTTTAGTGACCATTAAGCAAATAATTAACGTTTTGGATCTTTTAATCTGATTTTTTCATTTTTTACCTCTATCTGACTACTACACTACACCTCTTCATAATCACTCTTCATCTTTTTCCATAACTCTATCTCTTTCACATGGCTATCTTTATTTTTTTAACTCACTTTACTTCTTTATATTCGTTTCCAATCCATCTTCCACAATTTGTGTGTTCCTTTTTTAATCCAATTTTTTGTAGTTCTTTTGATTCTTATTCCATTGTTCTCCTCTTTATTTTTTTTTACTTTCGATTAATGGATTCGAAAGGTTGTGATGCTTCAAAATTATTTTCGGAAATCCACTTTGCTAAATCAGTTCAATATCACCAACCTATTATGGATGAAGTCCTTCAACTATTGGAGAAGACAAATGCAAGTTTAGATGTTGCCCATTCATCCGCTTTGCAAATTAGTGATTCGGCGAAGTCATTTAAGGTGTATGTATGTAATTCAGACGTTGAAGATGATGTTCATCAATGTCTACACGAGGTTCATCTATGCTTTCTCAATTTTTACTTGTTTCAATTGATTTATTTGATTTTGGAAAAAGATGCTAATCTTTGTTTGTTTAATTAAGTAGTTTATTATCTCTTCAGGAATTTTTCTTCTCGAATTTTATTTTCTTAACTAGTCGTCATTCATTATGTAATAAAAGTTAGATTAACTTAATTATTTGAGAATCTATTGCATATGCTATGTCATTGACAATCAAATTACTTGCCAAAAGTGACAAAGAACCATGATGGAATAGGCTTCTGTTTTCTTGGATCATTTTGCTTTGTTCATTCCTCTTCCTTGATATGTTGCCTTTTTGAATTGTTATTCAAGTCATAATATTTTGTTATTCTATTGATGATAGATGTGTTTTGTCGTATGTAGTTCTTGATTTAGTGACGGTGCAAATAGAAGTTCAAACTAAGGTTAATGCAATTTGAAACTAGTTTTTCAAAATTTAAAAGTGCAACAATGGTTGAAGAGAAGCTTGTTATTGGTGAAGAAATATCTCACCCAAATGATCAAGTTGTGCACGAGATGCTGAAGATTATTGTGCCAAAGTTGTTTACCGAAAAGTAGATTAACAAGTTAAGCATATTATGAAGGGTGTTGTGACCATTTTTGTTACGTTTTTCTGTACTATTTTGTTGTTTCTTTTCCCCCGTTTTAGGTCTTTTTGTTAGTTTATTGTGTGTTTTGTTCTATTTTGGTTTTTTATGTGTTTTTCGTGTATTTTGTCGTTTTTCTTCTTGTTTTTAGTGTGCAGGTCGGAAGCCCCGTCAGGAATCAATTTAGCTCAAAAACGGGTCAGAAAATCATGGTTGGATAGATGGGTTCTTTAGCTACACATAGGAAAAAGTAGAATCTAATTTCGAGTTCGGACGAGTCCGGACAGGTCCAAAACGCGAAGTCGCGCGAAACACGTTCAATGTGTAGGTCAAGAGCTTTGGGAGAATATTATTTCAAGAATAATTTGGCCATTCAAGCATCATTGAATAGAGGGGTTCGTTAGCGACGCATAGGAAAAAACGGAACTCAATTTCGAGTTCGGACGAGCCCGAAACGCAAAGCCATGCAGCCCAGCTTCCCTAGCGCCGCTAGCTACCCCTAGCGAACTTCAGAGCCTCGGCCATCTATACCCTAGCGCCGCTAGCACCCCCCTAGCGCCGCTAGCTCCTGTTGGCAGACAACTTCTTTTTCTTTCCCTCAAACTCCGGCTTGTTTTGATGGTGCTCGATTATGGGGGGCTTGGGACCGAATTTTTCACCTAAAAACCTGGTTGTGGTGTTAGAAAAGAGTCCACTACTCATTCTCTTCCATTTCTTCTACAAAAGGGATCATCTTTCACCACCATTCATCACCTTTCATGCATTGAACCAAGGGGGGTTCTTCCCCCTTCTTCACCTTCCTTCCATTTTTCTTTCTTAGTGTTGTATTTGTTGTATTTGTTTTGTTGGGTTGTTGAAGACATTGGAGTGTACTTGGACTAAGTTGCATTTGCTCTTGGAATTCTCATTAATAGTAAGTTATCTTTTCATCTTGTTTATGTTAAGAATGACTTACTTAAATGTGGATATGCATGATAATATTATGAGCAACTGATCCTCTAGCTAGGGTTAAGGGATAATCATTCCGGTTTGTTCTTGTTTACGTGCATTACGATAGCTCAATCTTGACGAATTTTTTTGATAATGAATTGATAAAATCATACTTGATAAGTTGTTATAACCTAAGAGTGACACTTAGGTTAAATTGTTGATATAATCAAAGAGTGACACTTTGATTTGTGATTGAATATTTATTTATTGAGTTAGAGTTTGTTAATTCTACGAATTGCGACTTTTAGAACCGAAAGGGGAGGAGTCGTAGAGATAATCGATTTCAAAACCGAGAGGGGAGAAATTGGTGGAATCTAGCTCGTTCATATTTTTAGGTAGATTTATGTTTATGTTATTTCTTAGTTAATAATCAAAAACCAATCTTTTGATTAGAATGTTTAGGATTTATTTTCTTTTTATGTGTTATCAGTACCATTTCTAAATTCCGAACCGTCTTCCTCGAGAGATCGACCCGGGAAACAAATCATTCGATTCGGTGCTCGGTAAAATAAAAATAATTTGCTACAACAAAGGGTACTGTCATAATTCGTTTTACAAACTATTCTTTTGAGTTGTCTTGTATTGATTGGGGAGTGGTTTGGTTTTATGTTTCCCAGTGGTGAATTGTGATCTATGTTCTTATGATTATTTGACGTGAATGATTTTCACTGAGATATTTTTTCAATGTTTAAGCTCATTGTATTAGCTCAAGCTAAGTGAATCACTTGGCTGCTATGGTTTGTACTTTAATTTTCTTGTATTAGAGTTTTCTAATTGAAAATTTTCGTGACAATCAACTAACTTTCATAACTTGAGGAATGTCCATATATTGTGCTGCTTGCTGGAGAATGATATGCTGGAACACGCCGACGAGGCGGTCCATCCTACGGATCGTACATACATGATTTTGTATCACCCTAGGCATGCTCCTAAAGTATGAACAGAGACATACATTAAAAGGGAAGCTTTGATTCGTCTAAGGCGATCTTCTAGTTTGTATCCCAACAAAGTTTGGACGTCAGATGGACGACGATCCTCCAAACAGTTGCAAGAAGTGGACTACTCTCGTCTGTCTCGAATCCTTCTCCTTACCCTCTTCACGATGGTGGCTGAAGTATCTCACGAATTCTTAGGTTTAAGAACGTGGTCAATCCTTTCCTTTTATAGAGATTCTTGGACCAGACTAGGGATTTCCTACAAGGTATAGAGTTTGGGCTCCCTACGGGCCCAAATTCTTATGTCAGCCCATAACAAAATTTTGAGCACATAAATATTAATTCATTCCACTAGAGAATTAATATTGCACTCTCATCCTATCCCGAAATAAATCAGGGCTTCTATAAGACTCAATATAATTTCTCGTGTTTAAGATATCGCACGTCCATTAATTATTAAAGCTTCTGACTGCTTTTTAATTAATTAATATCTTTTATTCCTTAAGTAGTACCACTCAACCTTATTATCGTACAGATTAAATCCACCTGCAGGGTTTGACACGATAATTCTTATGAGTTCCTTAAGGGAAGGTCATCAACCTGGATGACCAGGACACGGTTCCCTAATGCTAATAAATAGATATTATGCAGATAATGTAGTTACCTAATATACGGAGCATATTGAACCAATACCTGGTTCTAACCCATGGTAAGTCAAAATAACAAACAAATACCCCACATAACTAAGTATCACAATTAAGGTTAAGAATTAGCATAATCACCGATACCTTGGTTCTTCATAACAGTCAGAACAGAAAAACACGTCTCAACTATGATCCTTTCAATGCGACGCATCACACTAGTATAAACCAAGAGCCAAGACAAGCTACATCCACTTTATACTACAACCTAAACTAATAGTCATGTCCATAACTTTCTCAATTGTGAACACCATTTATATCTTATAAGGAACCGACAATGTAATCTTCTGTGTGACTACTAACACACCACATTGTCTACAATATAAGATAATTGGACATTTAGCATACAAGCAATCATAAAGAATGCAACAATGTTAAAACATTTATTTCAGTCAAATGGGAAATCAAATAAATACAATCTAAAAGCGCATATAAAAGTTTGCTTTACTGTATACTCAAAAAATCTCCCACTTATACTAAAGTTAAACTTTTAGTATACAATCACATGACATAAAAATTGTCCCATTTATACTCAAAGTCTAGCTGCAACACATCGTAAACCAAGACCCTCTACGTGTTTCTCGAAGACATTGACAGACAGAGTCTTCGTGAAGGGATCAACTAGGTTATCCAACGATGCTATCTCCGTCACAACCATATCTCCTCATTTTACGATCTCCCGTATAAGGTGGTACTTTCTCTCTATGTGTTTACTGGCCTTATGCACTCTGGGTTCTTTCGAATTTGTGACTGCACCAACGTTGTCACAATAAATTGTGATGCACTTAAGCACACTCAAAGATACCCCTAAGTCCAGTAAGAAGCTCTGAGCCAAACAACCTTCTTTGTTGCTTCTAAAACAGCAACGTATTTGGATTCCATGGTGGAATCTGTGATGCATCTGCTTCACACTCCTCCATGAGATTGCTCCGCCTCCCATCATAAACATGTAACGTCCTGAATATTTTTATTTTTTATGGAGCTCAACTTTATTTCCATAAATAGTCAATTTCTTTATTTGATGCATTAATTATTATTATTTGCATTAAATCGAGTAATTAGTTTAAAGTCTATGCCATGGAGAATTTATTCGATTTTTTATTATTAAAATGGATTTAGCCAAGTATCGGTTTTATTTTAAGGTAAAACCGAGCTTTGGAATAATAAAAATTTTATTAAATCGGGTCGAAGCCCGGACGAGCCGAGTCTCGACCCAAATCATTTTCGAGCGAGTCAATTTTATTCTGGCCCATTTATTAAATCGAACCCATTTTCATTTTTAAATCCGAGCCCAATTATTTTAATTATTTTGATCGACTAATTAATTTAGTCTAAGTCCCGATCGATTTTTATTAGCCCGAACATTTAAATTTCCTAACTCTATGTTCGATTATAAGCCCGACTAGCATTCGGTTAAAGCCCGATTTTAAGGCCCAACAGCCAAACCTAACCCTAAGTCTTCCACATCTATAAATACACAACATCCTCATTTTCACTAGCACACCACTCATCTTTTTCACTCAAAAACCCTAGATCTCATCTTTCTCATTTAAGAGTTCATCATTTTCCTTAGTTTCACATCACCTCCATCCACCATTAAAACCGGCCACATTTCGGCGAGCCTTTCCCGCTGGTGACCTCACCTCTACACCGGCAGCCCGCGACCACACGTCTCGGTCCTAGTTTTTTACGGCGTCTCGTATGAGCTCATGGTCCCAGCCCGTTCGCAGCTGTTCCACGGCGTCCGTACACCCGGTGTTTGCTGCACCCATCCAGCCCATCCAGCTCGTACGCACCTGCACCATCCTCGACTAGAACCGCCCGTACATCATTGCTCGCGTCGACCCTGTTCCAGTGAAGCTCCCCATCCGTACGCCACTGCACTAGCGCACCCATACAACTCCCGTACGTCAGATCCGTGCCGAGCAGGTCTAGTCCGTACACGAGCACCGTCCCTGCATGCATCGACCAAGCCGTCCATGCACTCTCATGACCATCTGCACCAACCAACCCAGACCAGCGCACCAACGAGCCACTACTGAACCCGATCTGTACCAGCGAGCCGACCCGACCCAGCTGCACCAGATCCGGTTGAGCTGCTCCAAAAACCGACCCGATTCAAGCACTGATCCATTTTCCCTAGCCCGAGCCAATTTCCAATTTTTATTTCGAGCCCGATTTGAGGTATATCAGCTTGAACCCTCCTACATGAGCTTAGACGTGATTAATGATTAATTATAAAAATGATCAATTGGTGATTTGAGTGATATTTGAATTTGTCTGGATTTTACGAGCTTGAAGCGATTAATTTTTAATCTAATTATCTATAAGTGATAAAATGGTGAATTAGATTTGATAAATCATTTTTAAATGTCTTGAGGCTTAGGTTCGAATTTGGTAATTTTTGGAGTTCGTTTGGTAGGCGAACCGATTTTTGTGTATTTGATCGGTTAATGCTCGATTTAGTTGGATGGGTTTTAGTTTGAATTTGGTTGCGATATTTTTATCATAAATCATGTGTATTCTGAGGATGTTGTTTTTTAAATTTCGTGATTTTTGGTGACCGTTTGGTATAGATTAAAAATCGAGACTTTAGCCGACTAATGTGATATTTTTAGAAACTAGCCCGGTTGTGATTTAGCTGCAGCTAATGGATGTGAAACCCTTATAAATCACATAGAACTTAGGATTTAAATATTGCCTTTAAATGAGTTAGGATTTTTGAGAATCAAGAACCCTAGTTATATCCAGTTCCGATAACCGGGCAAAATTTTGGATCCGAGTTTAATCGTCCGAACCCTAGTATCGTTTAAACAACATTAGAACCTCATAAGATTATAAATTAGTCCTTGGGTGTCGGGAGGTGGTCGGTCGGCCGGTTAGTTGCCGACGAGACCATAACCGAGCATAAGAAGGCTATCGAGGCCGTGTGCCTCGAAGCGATCGGAACTATCCAACCGACGTGCATTAGCACGTATCCTAAACGCGTATCGCTCCCCGTACACATGTCGCATTCTCGTACGATTGTTGGAGCCGAGCCACTGAGTGTGTGCCCGTGCACCAAGTCCGACCGAGTCGTGCCCCTGCGCTCTGTTCAATGCCCGTGCGTCCGTCCGACCTACCGTCAATGCGTTATTTTCCGTTAGTCGTGGTCTAAGCACGCCCCTACGTCAGTGACCGTGGCACCGTTTAAATCCCGTGTGTTGACAAAGCCGTGTCAGCCATGTTCATGTCGGCCTCGAGTTCCCACGCCGAACTCGGACCACGGTTAAGCCGAGCTGCACGTAGTCAAGCGACTGATCGGCCGGTTCTCAGTGAGCCGTCGGTCCAGTCCAGTCAAACAAGTCCTGGCATGCCAGACGATTTGAAGAGAATTCCGGTTCAGCCGAATCAGTCCAAGCAGTCCGGACGGTTTTAGAGTTTCAAGTCGGAACATCGGTTTGAGCGTGAACCGAGAATCCAGCTTTTCTGAACCAGTCAGATAAGATTCAGTCAGACTTAGATCCAGTCAGAATATAATCCAGACTTAGAATTATTTCGACAACTCTATTATGGCTCAAAGACAATAATATTTTAAAAAATCAGCTCGTAAATTCCTAAAATGATTTTAAAACCCAGTGAGCAAACCTAGACAGATCAGATAATAAAATTTGAGTTTTATATTGAGCCCAGTACTTAGAATATTTTTGTAGCTTGAGGAGAGTCGAGCCTCCACTTGCTACGAGATAGTTCAGCACTTTTGCATTCGCCAACATCCAGGTGGGGACCTCTGTACTATGTATTTCATTTCTTTTAATTATTTATCCTGTCTGAAGTCTATATGTGATTAAATTGATGGATCGAGACGGATGAGTGATCCCGTCTTGATCAAGAACTCTAGTTATGACTTGGACATGTGGGTCCGATGCCCAGCCTAAGTCCAAACTTGGATGCGTTTGGCCCGATGCCCAGCCTAAGTCTCGCGTCCAGCTATGTGGGCCCGATGCTCTTCCTGAATTTTTGTGGGATGGGACCCCCATAGTGTGCACATGAGTACCGGTTTACCGTTAGTCCCCAGTTTATCAATTTATTTATATATATGCTGATTTCATGATTTGTCGTTAAATGTGATGTATATTAAGTGCTGGTTTTGGTGGAGCATCGTTGATTCATTTATGCTCACGCCTCTCTACTAACCATTTTTTAGGTGACGGTGTTGAGCGCGGAGCGTGAGTCGATGTGTGGTGGTGGTCAAAGCGAGGACCTTTTTGATTGAACATGTCAAGTTTCTATATGAACATATTTGGATTATTATGTTTTGTTGCATACTTATTTGTATTTGTTATGAACTTGTATTTGTTTCCGCATTCAGAATAGTGTTCAGTATTCAGATTCCAGTTTATGCATGCTTAAATCCTGAGATTTCATGGCGCCTTATTAGAGTAATGAATTATACTCGGTTGCATGCATAATAGTAAATGAGAACAGAAATGAGAATTCAGTTCAGTTCAGTAGCACCCCGCAGTCAGATTAAAGTATTTTCGAAAAAGGTAAATTGAGTTTTCAAAAATTAAATCAGTGTTTTCAAATTAATAGCGTGAAAAATTTACTCCGATTTTAGTAAGTTTATGCGGGGTGTTACAAAAACATAACCCGAGGTCGACTTTCTTTTTGCTCGATCAGCTAGTAAACCAGAATATGTGTAACCTAAAAGAGTTAGACTATCTGACTGGTAAGTAAGCATGTAATCCCAAGTTCTTTTTAGATACTTGAGAATATGCTTTACAGCAGTCCAGTGTCCTTGACCAAGATTAGACTGATATCTCGCTACCATGCCAACCTCATAGCAAATGTCAGGCTCGTGCACAGCATGACATACATAAGGCTTCCTAAAGCCGAAGCATAAGGAACCTTAGCCATTTCCTCCATCTTTTTTTGTGTCTTCGGACACATATCCTTAGATAGAAGAACTCCATGTTCAAAAGGTAGCAACCCTTTCTTGGAGTTCTGCATGCTGAAACGGGCAATCATAATACCAATGTAAGCAGCTTGGGATAAACACAACATTCGCTTCTTCCTATCACGAATGACCTAATTCCAAGAATGTACGATGCCTCACCCAGGTCTTCATTTAAAACTGTTCTGAAAGCCATACCTTTACATCTGAAAAACCTTGACATCGTTGCCGATGAGAAGAATATCATCTACGTATAGTACTAAGAATACCACTACATTTTTGTTGTTTCTTTTGTATACACAACTTTCGTCTTGACATTGATCAAACCCATAGGACTTGATCACCTCGTCAAAACGAATATTCTAAGACCTAGAAGCTTGCTGTAGTCCATAAAGAGACTTCTTTAGCTTCTATACTCGATGCTCTTGGTCTTTCTTCACATAACCCTCGGGTTGCTACATATAGATGTCTTCATCCAATGTTCCATTAAAGAAAGTTGTCTTGACGTCCATTTGCCAAATCTTATAATCCACGGAAATTGCTATGGATAAGAGAATCCAGATCGACTTGTGAGAAGGTCTCATCATAATCGATTCCCTCTTTTTAGTGAAAGCCTTTACAACCAACCGTGCTTTGAAAGAAACAACCTTCCCATCAGATCTTCTCTTACGCCTATAGACCCATTTGCACCCAAGAGTTTTCTTGCCTTCAGGAAGGTCCCTAAGGTCGTATACTTCCATAGCATCTATAGATTCAATCTTAGAATCCATAGATTTCTGCCAAGAATCTGCATCCATATCTTGAATTTCCTCATTGTAGGTCCAGGGATCACTATCATGTTCTTCACTTGGGATCAAGTCCGAAGACTCTCCAACAAACATGAATCGATCAGGCTGACGAAGAACCCTCTCACTAAGACGAGGCAATTCAGGTGCAAATACATTAGAATCAACACGTTGTGCAGTCTCTTGTGGTATATCATCTTGTAGACTCTGTATGCCATTGTCTTCCCTCAACTCTTTGAGAATAATCTCACTCTTGGACTTATGCTCACTCATAAAGTATTCCTCAAAAAACTGGGCATTGGTGCTTACCACCACCCTCTGTCTTTAGGACTATAAAAGTAACTACCTATCGTTCCCTTGGGGTAACCTACAAACAACCATACTTCTGTTCTAGGTACAAACTTATCAGCTTCTTTGTCCAACACATGTGCTGGGCAACCCCAAATCTGAATATGGTTTGAAACTGGGCTTGCGCCCAGACCACAGTTCTATTGGTGTTTTCATAACCGATTGAAAAGGGCATAAAGTTAATAAGGTACACCACCGTTTCCAAAGCGTATCCCTAAAACGAGGTAGGTAATGAAGCATACCTCATCATCGATCTCACCATTTCCAACAGAGTCCTATTCCTTTTCTCTCCTACGCCATTTTGTTGGGGAGTACCAGGTGCAGTTAGTTGGGATGTAATCCCATTCTCCAATAAATATTGCCTAAATTCATTACTAAGGTATTCGCCACCACGATCGAATCGCAGTGACTTGAGACTTTTTTCTTGACGGTTCTATGCTTCCGCCTTGAATTCTCTGAACTTGTCAAAGCATTCAGACTTGCAGCGCATCAAGTAAATGTATCCATATCTCGAGTAATCGTAAATAAAAGTAACGAAATACTCAAAACCACCTCTAGCTTTATTAGACATAGACCCACAAAAATCAGAGTGAATCAATTCAAACACATCATTGGACCTATTCCCCTTGGCCTTAAAAGGCCTAGAAGTCATCTTGCCTTCCAAACAGGATTCGCAGACTGGAAATGGTTCGTCTTGGAAAGAATCCAAGAAGCCATTACCTACCTGTCTTTGGATCCTCTTTAGATTGACATGACCCAACCTTAGGTGCCAAAGATATGTTTGATTCGACTGAGAAGGCTCATTTCTCTTGTTTAGTGATGAAGTGCATGAGCTTCAGTCACAATATGATATGCCCAAGTAATAGTATAAAGATTGTTAACCAACATGCCAGAATAGATAAAAGAGTTATTTCTCATAATAACAACTAGGGCTGCACAAAATATGGTTAATCGACTGAAACCGAAACCGAAACCGAAAATCTGGTTCGGTTTTTTGTTTATATTTTTTAGATATTTCGGTTTTCGGTTCAGTTTTTATATAACATATCGGTTAACCGAACCGAACCGAAAACTGATATTGTACATATATGTTATAAAAGGTCCAGAATAATGAATTAATGATACCCAAGTCCAACACCACAGCCCACGACCCAAATGGCAAATGCAATCCCACCCAGCCCACAATCACTCTTCTCATCTGTTTAGGCCCATATGATACTATTACTCATTTTATTTGCTCTGTTAGTCTCTCCCACAGATTACAGACACCGCCGCACCGTCCCACTCCCAGTCCCAAAGTTTGAAGACGCTAGAAACTATCCGCTGCTCGCACTGCTCCCGTACTCCACATACTCCACTCCCTCAGCAGACCGGCACTCGACGGCGACCTCGTTTTCTCAAATCTCAGATGAGTTCGCCTTCATAATCTCCTTGTACGGACTGCACTTCATGTTGGTGATTTCCAAGTTTCCAAGACTTTGAAGCCTTCTTTTGAATTTGTGATTATTTCGTTTCGATTGAACTAATTTGTTGAATTTCGATTAAACCAATTCAAGCTTGTTATTATTATTATTATTATTATTATTTTGGATAAATTTTATGTCTTTGAGCTGAAATTCGATAACTTACGAATTGTGTATTTTACTTTTGTAATTTTTATATTTTATCGGATAACTGATAACTGAACCGAAAAGACCCTTGGATTTTTGGTTTGAAATCGAACCGAACCGTAGTTTTCGGTTCGATTATACTGGACAAACTGAATTTTCGGTTAACCAAAAATTCGGTCGGTTCAGTTCGGTTTCGACCGAATGTGCAGCCCTAATTACAACATTGTCTTTAAAAATAATTGAATACCCATCCAAAAACAACTTCGGAATTGAAATTAAATTCTTCCAAAAACTCAACACGTATAAAACGTTCTTTAATACTAAAACAGAATCAGAAAATGATAAGTGCACATCTCCCACTGCAACCACCGCCACTCGTGCATCGTTTCCCAAGCTGATGGTAATCTCGCCCTCACTCAGTTGCCTTCTTTGCGGAAACCTCTGCAAAGTATAACAAACATGATCAATGGCTCATGTATCTACTACCCAAGAACTGGTAGAACAAGACGCAAAACATGTTTTGACAACTAGAGCAAGAGACGTACCAGAAACGTCCTTGAGGGGACAATCGGACTTCTAGTGTCCTATCTTGTTGCACTTGAAGCATCTGTCTTTCGGCTTATGCACACCACCAGAAGGCGCTACAGCTTTGCTCCCACTGCTTCCACTAGTTCTACTACTCTTTTTCTGCACTTGCGTTTTCTTCTTCCCGCCTTTCGACGAAGAAGCTCCAACTTGTACAGAGTATAGCCCTTCTTATTCATGATCGCATAAGGCCATAAGGCCATAAGGCCCTCCGCCGCAACCAAGTCAGTAAGAAGCTCAGCCAGAGTGTAACCCTTCTTATTCATTATCGCATTCAGGCAGAAGTTCTCATAGGACTTCGGGAGCGAGTTCAGAATGATATCAATCTTGGCATCGCCATCGATATTTCCTCCTAGCACATCTATCTCATTTAGATATTCCATCATTTTGAGAACATGCTCTCGCATAGAAGCTCCCTTCGGCATGATAGAAGACATAATATTCCTCATAGCCTCAAACTGAGCATCCCTATCATGCTCACCAAAGAGTTCCTTTAGGCTCAACATCATGTCAGCAACAATAGGCATAGTGTGATGCTGCTGTTGCAAAACATTTGACATGGATGCCAAGATGTAGCAACGAGTCATCTCATCTGCCTTATGCCACTTCCAATGAGCCTCCTTTTCCTCTTCGGTAGAAGTGACGCTCAAAGGAGCAGGAGTAGGGGTGGTGAGCACAAACTTGTACTCATATGCAACAAGGACAATATCCAGATTCCTCTTTCAGTTCAAATAGTTTAGACCGATAAGCTTGTTTTGATTGACAATGACCATAAGCGGATTGAATGACATGATGAATAACTGAAATAAATAATTACAAACACGTAAGCAATGATTCATATATAATTGAAGCATAAAATATGAAAACCTTCAAAACCATTATTTAATGCAACCTCCGACAACTCAGCGAACAAATATGCAAGCCACATTAAGGTGGACATTTACAATTTTTGTCTACTAAGAAGACACACAATCATTAATTTCAATTGCACGTCAATTTGTCCTTATGGCAAATGAAATAAATAGTCGGAACTTTAACACTGGCCATGTGAATTAACATGGACCCCATTGGGGAGTCATATTAAAATTCGCATCTAAGTGATGACCACAATTTAAGCCTAAGGACAATTATCCACAATTGATGAGCTTACCGCTGGGGAAGACACATTGTG
The DNA here is from genome assembly GCA_008636005.1 of Striga asiatica. Lineage (NCBI taxonomy): Eukaryota > Viridiplantae > Streptophyta > Magnoliopsida > Lamiales > Orobanchaceae > Striga > Striga asiatica. The sequence goes on from BKCP01010181.1 coordinate 1,136,961, forward strand.
TGTAAATAATTTCGTACGGATATCTCGAAAATAATCTTTACCCGTAAACTTAAGAATGACATTATCCGTTAGGGAGGAGACCTCATGGGTCATGCGTATGCCACTCACTTCACCTAAAGATTAACTCGTTTGAATAGAAGTCTTATCTAGTAAGCTCGTGAATGCAGCATCCGTTAAGAGGAGACTCCCAGGTTCCCGCGAGCGACAAACCCCTTACTTAAAGACCAATTGTGGAGGCCAAATGAATTAATTAAAATTCATTTTATAACTCAGTTAGTCATTTTAAACATTTTTAAGTTTTTCCAGTTTCTTCCCAATTATCAACTTTTCGTGTAAGTCTTAGAAATGTTGTCCTCTCGGGAACGTTGTACCAGAAACACGTGAAGAAAGTTTTCAACATCTTGAATCCCCAAAGATTCTAAGAATGGAAATTCCCAAAGCAATGAGGCGAAAGATCGTGGGCCTGACCGAGATCAACAACCCGAGAAAGTTGATGTAAAACGATAGGGACGATGACTTGTATGAACTGATCGAGCATACGCTGATCAAAGACGAGAAACGTATGTAGCTAAAATTAAAAATACAAAATACATTTATCGTCTTTAATCATCGTATGCTCGACCATTTCATACAAGTCGTCCTCCCTATCAGTTTTCATCATGTTCCTACGGTTGCTGATCTCGGCCCGGCCCAGGATCCTCCGCTTCATTGCTTTGGGGATTTCCATTCTTAGAAACTTTGAGGATTCAAGATGTTGAAAACCTCCTTCAAGTGTTTCTGGTACAACGTTTCCGAGAGGACGACCTTTCTAAGGCTTACACGAAAAGTTAGTAGTTGAGAATAACTTAAAAAATGTAAAAACAAGTGTAAAAAGCTTATCTGCGACTAAAATGCGACAGACCCACGATTGATAGAACTGTTCGCACAATGCTCTGCATCTTTACGCACTTCCTCAATTAATTTTTCCTACCAACCGTGACTACAACTGTAAATGACCAAAAATTGAACATATAAACGCAAAGAAGGGAGATTAATGATGCACAATCGATGATTTTCAGTAAGATTAACGCAAAGAAGGAAGGCCATACCTGTGGCCGATGGGCACTCACTTTGCAGTAAGATTATCGCAAAGAATGAAAGCCATACCTGCTGCCGATGGGCACTCACTTTGCAGTAAGATTAACGCAAAGAATGGAAGCCATACCTGCTGCCGACGGGCACTCACTTTGCTTGGGCAACAAAAATTTTGGCCATTATACATGTGGTTGGAATGTAAATATGAATTGATTTGATTATATCTTGATAACTTTAAATAGTATTTTGAGGACAATTGTAACAATTTGTCCAACCTTTTTGGTTGGACAATTTAATAAATGGTATTGGACCGAATACATTAGTCCCACAAATGGGTGATAAAATTGGGCCCCAGCTCATGATATTGATATCACAAGAAGAATTTAATATGGGTTAACTAATGACAACAGCCCTTATCCAGCCCAATAACACAAAGTAAACGAGCCTGATAGATTCTACAGTGGGTTTTGGCACTTGATGTGAGTTGCACAATTATGCAACCCTCTCACATGAACCCCGTGACCCAATAAAGCACCAGCTTTCAGTTCAAAAACTAGTAAATTAATTGGACAAATTCTTATTCTCGAATCAAATCGTTTGCCACGCTGTAAAACAAACCTTAAAAAAACTATATTATAAATAAGTCTTTCCTAGCATTTAGGTCTCTTCTGCTCTGAAAGAGAAGATTCAGGTTGATGGTAGATATCATATTTAATACCAACCTAACACCTTTTCTTCTTCTGACTTTTTCCTTAACACAGTTCACACTACGAGAAAATCAAAGCAAGTCGTGACTTTTGAAATGCACACCATTTTTAGAAAGAGAGGCAATAATATCACTACTAAAAAAACTTTGGATTCTTGGTTAAGCCTCAACCTGTAAAAATCAAGTAAAAGGTATTTAATGGTGGAGACGAAAATTGGGCTGTGATGGGTTTTATGTGTCGTGGGCTCCGGTCATGCCTTTCACGGCGCAAAAGGTATTTTCTTCAATTATTTCTTGTGTTTTTATTTTTTGAGCGTGTGTTTGGTGATTATTTTAACTTTGCTTGTTGTTTTTTCACCAATGACATGATTGGGCTCTTTTTTGCTGCTTGGCTTTTTACCTGTCAAAAAGTCGCATTTATTGACTTTCTCTTTTGCCTTTTTGATCTTTTCCCTTTGGTTTGTGTCCGAGCTAAATCCACTTGATGATTGAAAATTTCTCTCCAGTGTATTTACTTATCCTGCTGCTGTTGGTGCTTCAAATTTCTTTTATTCGTTGATGTCACCGTTTTTTTGTTTTTGGGATGACATTGTTGGTGAATTGATGTGGGGTTTGAGCTTCTGAGAAATTTAACCTCGAAGGTATTTTTGAAGGAGTTCTTTTAATTTGAGTTATGCAGTTGCTCGAATTATGAGATATGACTGATGATGGATTCTTACGAATGAGTATTCTTTATGTTTCATTTTTCTTAAAGGCGATATATTGTTTCCATTCTACTGTTTCTAAAATGAAAAAGAAAAAGACTGAATTACTCGTAAAGCTATGTCCGATGGCTTTCTGAGTTTAAGTTTTACTCGGTTTTCCATGTCTTGGCCTAATAATTTGTGCACGAATTGATATTTTTTAATTTTCTGTTCTTTCTTTTTTGGCAATGTTGGGGTGTTTTAGGAATGCAACGATTGTGATGAGAAGGCATGAGCATTAAATACTGGCTGCAAAGGAAAAAATCGAGCTTGACTTCAAAACTGAGCAAGATGATGAAATGCATTTGCTCAGGTGAGCAAATGAGAGTGGATGAAATAATCCCTTCATCAGAATCTCTGGCAACTCGGGACTATTCGGCCAGTGGATACTCTTCTCGAGCAGAAGGCACTGGTGATAATAAAGCCGACACAAGCAACATAGAAGAGGCCGAGTCCTCACTTAGAGAGAGTGGCTATTTGAATTATGAGGTCTTTTTCTGGCCCTTTTCTTTACTGGTATTGAAGCTTTAAATTTGGCAGGCTACACTCAATCAAGTGTTTGAGAGTATGTGTTTTGTTTGGATACAATGCTAGTATATTTGTTGTGATATTTCTTTCTGTTGCTTAGAGACTTCTCTCTTGAAATAAGAATGGCTTTTTAATGGTTTCAACTATTTCGTAGGATTCAATACCAGGTCTCAAAAAATCTGTTTCAGTTTATTAAATGCACATTATTCCGTTGTTTCTTCGAAGTTTTCTTTTCAGAGTGACTGCAATCTCTGTTTTTTAGGAAGCAAAAAAGATATTGATTCTTGGCTTTAATTTAATCAATGGATGGACCTCGAGAAAGAAAAATCGTAGCATATAATTGTTGTGATTGACTGAAGAAAATATCGTAGCATATAATTGTTGCGATTGACTGAAGAAAATATTTATTTCTAACTTACACAGGAAGCAAGAGCTTTATTGGGAAGACTCGAATATCAGAAGGGTAATGTGGAGGCTGCCCTTCGTGTTTTTGAAGGAATAGACATTTCAGCAGTGATTCCCAGAATAAAAGTAACTCTAGTCAGAAGGTCTGAGCTTACGAGACGTCATTCTCAAAGTGATAATTTAGCTCCAATGTCCATGCATGCAGTAAGTTTGCTGGTCGAAGCAATTTTTCTCAAAGCAAAATCACTACAGACCCTTGGGAGGTATTCAGGTATTTACCAAAGAGATTTTCATTTCGTATTCCAAGTATTGCTCATTTTTCTAATTCATAAACACATGCTTGGAACATATCTGTCGTACTCTTGATCAAACTTCTAATGCTACTTATGATTACTTGTCAGGGTTATGCACTATATCTGTGTCCTTCAGTGTTGTTTCATGTTTTTCTTAGTGGGTGATTGCAAATATTAAAAGAAAAATGCTCTTGGAATTTGGAAAACATAGTTATCTAATGATGTTTTTAAATATGAACTTCAGTTAGCTATTTGATTCTATGTTAGGCTTGACATGTGGAGCATTCTACTTATGCACAGAGCACTCTATTATCAATATCGACTTTTATATCTTTTTAGTTGCAAAATCTACAAATTTCTGATTTCTTCCTAAAGCAAAAGGTTGTACAAACACTTTACTCACTATTTATAGCATACTTGCTATGGTTAATGACTGCATGCCCTTAAATTTTGCAGAAGCTGCTCAATCCTGCAAAGTGATACTCGACACTTTTGAATCCGCTCTCCCAGATGGGTTGACCCAAAATTTAGCTTCTGACTGTAAATTGCTCGAGACCTTAAACAAAGCAGTTGGACTACTCCCCGAGCTATGGAAAAGCGCTTATGCACCTCAAGAAGCAATTCTGTCTTACCGTAGGGCGCTGCTCTATCACTGGAATCTGGACATTGAAACCCGAACAAAAATCGAAACAGATTTCGCCATTTTCCTTCTTTACAGTGGTAATGATGCAAATCCTCCGAACCTCCGTTCGCAATTAGAAAGCTCGTTCGTACCCAGAAACAACATGGAGGAAGCTATTCTTTTGCTATTTCTCATCCTCCAAAAAGTTGTCCTCGGTAAAATCGAGTGGGACCCATCTATCATGGACCATCTCTGTTTTGCGCTGTCAATGTCTGGCGAGTGCAAATCTCTTGCGCGCCAAATCGAAGATCTGCCTCCGGATGCTGTTGTAAGTAAAGAGAAGTACACATCTTTAGCTTTGTGTTACTATGCAGAGGGGGATAGTGTGAGTGCTCTGAATTTGCTGCGTAATTTTCTGAACAATCGAGAAAATCATAATTCTGCGCTCGAATTATTGCTCACCTCGAAGATTTGTACTGAGGGTTCTTGTTTTCTTGAAGAAGGCATAGGATATATTGACAGATTTCTTCAAGAACCCGAAAGATGTTGTGAAAAAACGAGTTCTGCGTGTTATTTATTAGGTCTGAACCTTTCAGCTCAATCGAGAGGTGCTTGTTCAGATGCACAGAGAATAAATAAACAATCTGAAGCACTTAAAGCTCTTGAAAAAGCACACCGTGAGACTAGAGGAAAAAAATCGAGCGTCTTGTTTGCGCTTAGTTTAGAAAATGCCGAGCAGAGGAAATTAGAGAGTGCTCTTCATTACGCAAAGGAGATGTTGAGAGTGGAAGGAGGTTCTAATTTGAAGGGGTGGATTCTTGTCGCTCGTATTTTGTCGGCTCAAAAGAGATATTTTGATGCCGAAAATATAATCGACACTGCTTTGGATGAGGCTGGAAAATGGGACCAAGGAGAGTTGCTTCGTACAAAGGGTAAATTACAGATTGCGCAAGGGCGTTTAGGGGATGCAGTTGAGACTTACACGAAACTTCTTGCTGTCCTTCAGGTGCAAAGAAAGAGCTTTGGGACCCACAGAAGGATATTGAAAGTAAGGACTGGATTATTATTATTATGATGATGCTTTGGAGTTTTGTTTGAACCATTTCAAGTAACAAACATTTTATTGGTTTTTTGGATTACTGTTACTGCCCTTGAAGTTCAACCTGATAACTAGAAATCTGGTTAACTTATATTTATATTTCAAACTGGCCACAAGAAATTAACAAATACATTACAAACTTCAAGGTTATGTTTGTTTAACTTTTTAATATATTTCTACATCTTTTGTGTTAAGCAGAACATCAAGGTGTGCACTTTTTAGTATTTGTGGATTCT